>JARHVA010002000.1:1252500-1852500 GCA_037957365.1 Torreya grandis
ATTTTAGCCTTCAACAAACTACATTGGCCATCCTGATACATTTTTTTATCTATCTGTCAATGGTATTGGCCAACCTAATACCACTATGTATTTCCAAAATAGATCAACCAAACTGATACATTTCATTTTTATTAGCACCTCTAACCCTGTCTTCTTTCCAATTTTATTTTCCTTGTTAATATATTCTACTTTTCTAGACTTAGTAAGTAGCTATATCATCTAGGTTGATACTATATGTTTCTTACAACCAATCTTGTTCATATCAAATTTTCATTTCCACCATTATAGGAAAATCCTCATGGTAAAATTATCCTATTCCTTTTCTTGATTCTAATGATCCAAATAATGATCTTATCACTTATGATGATACTTTTAGTGAGAATAAATATTATGAATATGTTCTTCCCCTTGATGAATATGCTTATAATGATACTAATGATATCATTTTTAACACTTTTATCATTGGAAAAGATCCCCATGATGATCTTCCCATTTATGACTTTGATGATCCTTATTACCATGGTGAATGGATAATGTTATTACCTATGATCTTGATGATCCTTACTATATACACATAATATTTTTAACTTTTATTGATTATTGAGAATTTGTATCTTGAAAGAACCCATTGAGTCTCAATCTCTCTAAGTGCATACCTTAAGGGGTTTACTGTGAAAGGGGTGGGCAAACCATTGGTGCTTTATAAGATCATTGTCCCTTTTTCCACTTGCCATATACACACTTATCTTCTAAAAACCATTTAACCTAATTTTATTCTTCTCATCCTTACCCATTCTAGTCATTTTCCATGCTTTATCTTCCTTATTCTTGCCTTGACCCCCTTTTAACCAACTGATTGTAATAGGTCAACTAGGTTGAACATATACAATTTTTAGATTTTGATTATTATATGGGGTAGAATCGGTTGACCCTATAATTTTTAGGATTATTTTTCACTTTGAACTTTGTTAGCATTTCGATTGACCTAGTCAGGACCTATTTATTTATTTCTTGAAAACATACAGGGTCAACTGGGTTGACCCTATACAACTGACATATTCAGAAGGATTTAAGGCAAGATCCAACTATATATACAAGTTCATTTATAACCATTTAATAAGAATAAGAGAAGTGAATAAGAATAAGTGAAAATGAACATATGCTTATTGACCATTCTACTTGAGAAATAAAGCTTTAGGTTTCCATACTTTCTTTACAGATATGAATCTTATCTTGTGGATAAATCTTTTGAATGCATAGATAGGTTGTGTAGCCTAGAGTTGATTTGTATTTATTAGCCTTACATACCACAACAATATATTATGAAGCGCCTTGTTTAAGGGAGAGATTGAGGCTTGGTGGGTTCATATTCAAGGTAAGTATTCCTAACTTTATTTCTCCTTTGTAAGATTAGATAGATAATGTAGTTGTGTGTCTTTTTTCTATGCATTAGGATTACATATACATTGACATGCTCATATGTCTTCTATGCATGTTTAGTTTAGTTTGTTTTGATTTAACCCCCACTTTGTGCCACAAGCCTTGGTGTGTACTAGATTATATTTACTTTCTTCTTATTATAATAGAGTGAACATTAAGCCTAGGACTCTTTTAGGGTTATTACATGATTGTGTTAGACTATAGGCTTTGGAACCCTTCCTAGCATGGTGTATTATGACAAGTGATCCCCTAATTGGGTCTAGTAGATACCCATATTGTTCATGCACCCACTTAAAAAATGTATCCCCAATTGAAAGTATAGGTATGCTTTATCTTCTCTGAGCCAGGATTGATTTATAGACATGATGTATTTCTAATTGCATACATTCTAGTGAACCCAATGTGAACTAACCCTTGCAGGATTTATTAATATTATTTCATTTCTTTCATTATTTTATCATATATTTACCATACTATATTTATTCTATTGAACTAGTATCTAACTTCTGTGTGCAGGTCGACCCAGTAGACCTTGTGCTTTTTTAGACATTAGGTTCAACATACTAGGTCAACCGAATCGACCTTATACATTTCAAGAACTCAGTAGTAATTTTATATAAATCTTAATCAAGCCAGTTAGTAGAATTTGAAATCATATATCAATGTTCTTAAAAAATAATCTTCATTATCTACATCTCTAATCCAATAAGGTTTTTAGGTATAGTCTACTGGATTGACCCTATTGACCTAGTATAATTTTTTATATTTCTTGACATCCAGTCTAGAATACTAGGTTGACCCAGTCGACCCTATAATTTTTCAAACATTAGGTTTAACATACTACATCGATCTAATCAACCCTATACATTTTTAGTACTCACAAATTATTTTTTATAATGCTTGATTGACCTAGTTAGTAGAATTTGCAAGCATATATCAAAGTTATTAAACAATAATTTTTATTCTCTGCATCTCCAATCTACCAAGGTTCCTTTCTATCTCTTTCAATTAATCATTTAGTTTCACTATTTTCTATTTTATGCACACATGGCCAAATCATAAAATCTAAAGAAGCATTTTAACATTTGTATACCCAAGGCAAACCTATTTGGATTTCATCACCAAGGGGGAAACTGACTTGATACTTTGGTCAAGTATAAAGCATAATTAATGGTATATTATGAATAATCACATGATACCCTTATCACTGTAGTGTGAGGGGTAGGCTTGAATACCAAGCCTGTATCATTACCACTATAGTCCCTTTCATCCCAAACTACCTTAAACCATCTTTATATTTTTATTCTAGTTCTTTGCTTATAGCCAACTTCCCATCACATTTAAAATCATAACTTAATAATCTAATAAACATTCAAGTTGACCAATTAGTTAGATATTTACTTTCAAATTTGATTACTTGATCTTTTCTCAATTATATTTATTATTAAAAAAACTTGCATTAGCTAGCATTTGTGCAAGGTTTTATGTTATGTGCTTCAATTGGATTGGCCAGTGTTAATCTAGTTGACTGTTTGTTTCCTTTCAATTATTTCTTTTTAAATTGCTTGAAAAAATTTATATTGTTTTAGTCCAAAAATATGTCATAAGTTTATTAATTTCCCTCTCTATTGTACTAGGTCAACCCAATAAACCCTGTACCTTTTTCCATCCTCTATTCACTATACTAGATCAACCTAGTCAACCTTGTACATTTTGTAGACCTTGTTTTCTCTTTTCCTAATCCATGTTCACTATACTAGATTGACCTAATTGACCCTATTTTTATGCTAGGTTCACCCAATCAACCTTGTATAATTTATGCCATTCCTTATTTTCTTTCTTTCTCATCTCTCTTTCTTTCCCTTCAGCATGTACTTTCTACATGATGACAACATTGAGTTATAGTCAATAGATATGATGAATTTTACCAACCCTCATAGGGTATCACATAGATAGAGTAGGGATCCTCTCTTGGATTCTAATATTTTTCATTTTCCACTCACACAATGAACTATGGTAACCCTCTTAATACCTTTTTGTAACATAATCCTCTTTTCTCATTATAATACCAACTCAAATTAAAGTATACCCCTAGAATTCTCTTCTTTATCTCTCAATTTCCTCAACATCGAGGAAAAGGCCCTTCTACCATTTACAACATTATGATTAGTGGTCAAATGGAAGAGCCTCTTTCACCTACTCCTATATTATCAACTAGATTTGGGGGTACCAATTTATTTGATTCTTAGCCTCTTACTTCTATTATGACCCC
Organism: Torreya grandis; assembly: GCA_037957365.1. NCBI lineage: Eukaryota > Viridiplantae > Streptophyta > Pinopsida > Cupressales > Taxaceae > Torreya > Torreya grandis. The sequence goes on from JARHVA010002000.1 coordinate 1,256,213, forward strand.
TTCTCATACCATGACCTCTTCTTCTCTAACTTCTTCCACCTCCATGCCTAGTATATCCACTAACATGATAGGTTATACATCTAGTGGGCCTCTCATAAGACACACTATGCTTAATCCTTCCAATAGTACATCATTTACTACCCAAGGTAATCATACTACTAGTGCTTCTTCCTCTCAACCATTCACTAGTCCATATTTTACTACACAAGCAAATTTTTCAACTAGTGCTTCACATTCTCATAATTCCTCTCAAGCTCCTACTAACACCAATAGTGGTACCCAAGACACAAACACCAACTCTAATTCTTCTAAAAATTATGATAAAAAAATCAAATATTGTTACAAACACTTAATCAAATGAATACATTTTAAGGTCAGAACACAAATCAAATGATGAGAATGCAAAACCTCCTTCTTCATCTTCAAACTCATCCTATACCAACAACTTGGGTCATACATAATTAGAATGTTTCTCCTCCTCCTCTTTGATATTCTCAAGGCAATCTCATTCGTCAACCTCCTTTGTTTAATAAAACCATTAAGCATCTCAAAAATGAACCTCTCATTACTCAAATTGATAAAATTGATATTGGAGGTATCAATGGCTAGATTGAAGTGTCTACAACACCTATAGTTTATTATAATGGATAAACTGATCCCACCCTTCATCTTAAAACATTTGGAAATATTTATAAGGATTGGGTCAAAATTAACACCTTTGCCTCTACCAAAATCTTATCCAAAACTCTCAAAGGTGATTTCTTGGATTGGTACAACCAATTTAGAACTCATTCCATTACTAGTTTAGAGGATTTAGTGAATGCTTTAGTTAATAAATCTAAACTAGTGATCTTCCTGAAAACACTTTGGCCCACTTCATAAATTGCAAATAAATTGAAAATGAAATTTCTCAAGCCATTTTTAAAATGTGGAAGACTTTATCAAACAAATGTGACCATAACATGGCTGATAAAAATCTTTTCCATCTCTTTACCAATGACCTTTTTCCTAAACTTCAATATCGGGTTGGTACTCTCTCTCCATATACATTGGATGAGGCTATTGACCAAGATAAATGACAAGATTTCCTTATGCATCAATTATATCCACCTCAACATTATGTGAGTCCTCATCTCTTAAGATTAAAAATTTCAATGTTACTAATGATAGTGTTACAAATGATTATGACACCATTCACAATGTTCAAGCTGTCATTCCTACCCATTCATAGAAACCATCTCCTCTTTCTTAATAATATACCAATCCTCATTTATCTTCACCCAACAATATTAATGTTCATAAACCTTTATCCTTAGATAAATTGCTTAAGCATCTACCTAGGCCTATTCCAAGAGATCTTGACCCTACATATCCTATGAAATCTTGGTATGATCTTAATAAGTTTTATTGGTTTCATGCTAATTGGGGTCATTCTCATGATATTTGTGTAAAACTTCATAATTTATCTATGTATTTTATTCTTGGTCATAATTTTGATCATGATTTTATCATTCAAAAGCATTAACAAACTTATGAAATTGCTTTTAAGGATTATAAATCACATGATAAAAATCAAGCCTTAAATCAAGCCAATGCTCATTTAACTATCTATAAAGACCCTCTTCCTAATCATCAACCTATTAAATATAATCAAGATAAAGCCACCCCTTCCACCAATAATGTAGAAAGTCTTGTTGAACCAACTTCTAAAGAGAATGTGGTTAACATGTCTAATATGTGAAGGGTGGTTATTTTTATTTATTCTCAACCTATCTACACTCCTTCATCTAGAACATATCATGTTATCTAGGATTTATCTCTAACTCATTTAAATGAGTTGGGTCAAGATGACCTTATTACTATTGATGATTCAATTTTTGATTCTCCCTTGGATAGCACTTCCTTCTCTATTTATACCCCTCTTCCTTTATCTTATAACACTAAAAATACTCAAAATTCTACTAATAATTCTACCAATTCTCAAAATCAACTTGACTCAACTACTTCATCATCACAACATGATCTACAACCTTGTTCTAAACCTTATTCTTCTTACCAACATAAATTTCAAAGCACTTTAGCTCCTCCTTCTGAGGACATCCTTAATCATTATGAACCTTCTTATGGGTTATAATGAGTGGGATTCCATCACAAAACTCACTAATCTCCCATCCCAAATTCCATTCCTTAAGATTATGAGGAATTTTCCACATCATAGAAATCATCTTATGAAACTATTATTCAAGATGAATTCCCCTTATCCTCTTCTATCAGTATGAGAGGCAAACTTATCTAGATATAAGGATAGTATATTACAATAATGTGAAGAGATATCTATTAATGTTGATGAAACTATGGATACTTCTCTTTCCTTAAAATTTCCTTTAGATTATATGATTCTTGATGATATTTTTCTTCATGCAGATGATCTTACCTTATTCATTAGTGTTCAAATAGGTAATATCCAATTAAAGCATGCATTGATTGATGAGGGTTATAGTACCTATGTTGCCTCTCTCAACTTCTTTAATACCCTTAGATATTCATAATGCAATCTCAAGTATATACACATAACACATGTCAAGGATATGATAGAAGGCAAATGCCTCCTCTAGGTTGTGTGTGGCTTCCCATTACTATCCCACCTATCACCATTCATGTGAAGGTGATGATAATTTAACTTTCCCCTTGCTTATAACATCTTGCTTGGTAGGTCATGGACTCATCGTATGAAATTCATTGCTTCTTCCACCTACCAATGCATTAAATTCCATTATAATGGATCTATTTATAGGATTTAAGGTGATCTTAACCCTTTGAATTTCAAACAATTTCAATATCATGGTGTATTCAAGATTTATACTCTTAAACCTTTACCCAATGTTCCATTCCATAAGTTGCATCATCTTAATTTTCCTATTAATTCAACCTATGGTTATAATGGGCATCTTAAATTTAATGGGAATATTCTTACTAACCTCTTAGATTTTGATGATGATGAGCTTGATGAGATTAACCTAAATATTAAAACTTTTTATCTCTCACCTCATCTCATCTCACAGCTTCTTACTTCTTTGTACCATTATTCTCATAAGCTTCCTTGTAGTGATATTCCCATTGTCTTAACCAAGACTCAGTATTCTATTCTCCACACTTCCTTAGATTATAAGGTCACCCCTACTTGTGTCATTGATATTAATACCCTAGATTATGATGATGGTTATTCCCTAGATGATTCAATCTTAGGTGGTCTTGTATAGGCCTATGATGCCAAGATTATCTGTTATCATTCTTCTTTACTTGAGTCTTTCATGTATCTTCCCATCTTCCTTCATTTAAAATTCCTAATTTTAGTATTTACCCTCTTTATCATAGGGTAGATATTATTCAAACATCTCCATTTTTTTAGGATCCTCATAGGGGTATGCTCATGGATTGTGTTATGACTAGACCTTACCATTTTTTTACATTCCATGATCATCATAGTTGGTTTACTATTGAGATTAGTGTGGCCCTCCTTAGACCTTCCTTAGATCCTACCTCTCCCTTATTATAGCTATTAGAAAAACCCATTCTCACTCCCACTATAGTTGAGCCTATTCCCACTCTTGTTGTTGCTGAGCCTACCCCTACTTCTCATCCTATTGTTTCTTCCATTAAGCCTAATCTCATTCCTCTTCCATCACCACCTTCTCTTGGTAATGGTTTGATTCCCTTGCCTAAGATGGATTTTTTACCCACAAAATGGACTAATGAGCTTCTTTTGCTTCTTCCACTCCTATTACACTTCCTTCTATGAGTGATTCTCCTGAGACCACTCACAAGCATATTTGTTGCTTCTATGGGATAGATAATCATTTTTATACACATTATCACAAGTTGTAATAGTATATTAACACTTTACATCTTTCCTCTCTTTTATCAAATAAATCCATGCCTCCCTAAAAGGTTCTACCTAAATATATACCTATGTATGGTGAGGTGTATTATCTATGGCACTAATGTGGCACCCATCACACCACTCATTACTACATCCTTAAATAAAACCTTAAGGATCACCTTGTAACTATTATTGAAACTTCTTATGTTCCTCCTATAGGTCATTCCTTCAAGAAGGATTCTCTTTCTTCTCCCATTGTTCCACCTCTAGTAGTTCCATCTCCTCTTGTGGTCTATTCATCACCTTCTATGCCTCTACCCATGATTCCTTTACTTGTGGACCTTCCCTCACCTATGGATCCTTCTCCATCCATGAGTCCCTCACTTATGGATCATTATCCATTGATAATTATTGCATCTCCCATAGAGCCCACTCCCATGCATTCACATAAGAATTCCTTACCTAATTTTCCTTAGCATAATCCTTCAATCATTCCTAATTTATTAGTTAAAGAGATTAAAAGAGAAGTATTTTCTTAGTTTTTACTGAAGATTGATGATACATTAATAACAATTCTTATCTATATTCATATAGATTTATCTAATGCCTTGGATAATGTATGTGGGAAAATTTATCATTACTTAAGAGCACATACATGGTGACTTTAAATTTACATTTTTATTGGACGTGTTCTCCAATTTCATTATTATCTATCTATTATATTATTTGAAACTATGTCAAATTCATATTTTTTCTTATATGGTGATTCTTTACTTTTTGTAATATATCTTGCTTATATTGTCATCTATCTTTGCATATGATTATCTTTATTTATCATTGATTTCTCTTTCTTTTTTGAGTTTTTCTAAAAAATCTCTTCTTGTGTCTTCATGATTGGTTGATCTCTTATCTCTATTTTTCATGTATATTTATCATTGTGACTTGGTTGTACAAACCCTGTTACCTTTGGTTCTTATTTCCTTTTACTATGTGATTAGTTAAAAAATAATATATCTCATTATACTTTCCTTTCACTGGTCCACTTTGTATCTCCTCTTTCCCTTCTTACTTTTTCACAAACTAAGCATATACACAGTTTAGACTTGAGATCACATGTTAGTTCATTGTTAAGCTTAAGTGTCCTAGTTAGTATTTATCTTTGGATACTTAGCTTCCTTTAGCCTTAGCCTAAATATCATTCATGTGTATCGCTACATCTCTCATGATTGGTCATTCCAAATCTGTATGGAGGAGGAATCATCAAAAGCCATAAAAAGTTAAAATCTAACTCATTTTACAAAAGGCCATGATATAAAAGCCAAAAATATTCTTAAAAGTCAAATCACACCAAAAGAAATCATTCAAAGCACATCTCTTTTTTCTAGTCAAATATAAAACTCCATAATTGGACTCAAGGTAGAGTTGAGGTCCTTTGGGGTATGATAGGCCAATATATTAGAAGAGGAGAATAAAAAATATATTTTAGTTCTACCTACTTTCTCATGCAAATACCTAATCTTGGTAGTAGAGTGATGGCTTTGTAAGGGGTCCTAAAAAATGGGGAAATGTCATGGGAAGGTAGGTCCAATTTAATTTTCCTTGTAACAATCTACCTTCATGATTTGATCTTAGTAGCACACTTATTTGCCTATAAAGCTTTATGTCTATAGATAATAGGTTTCCTTTGTACATTGATGGTTACTAGCCACTTAGTGTCTTCTCATGTCCTTAGTATGCATCTTACCTCCTAATTTCTTCTCATAATATGCCTAAGTATTTGTTTTTACACTCCCTTTTTCATTTGCTATATCCCTCATATTTCTTCTTAAGAAATATTATCTTGTCTACTAATTGTTGGGAGAAGAAAACTGGATAAGAAAGTTGCACTAAATATTCCTTTGGATATTCATTCATTATATATATAATCGTTAGCTTGTGTATTTTATCTTATCCTCTTATCTTTTGAAAGGATAGAAAGTGAACAGTATCCTCATTTTGGTACTATCGTATACAAAAGAATATGAAGATTCAGGAACTAGAATTACTATAAATATGTACACTTATATGAAGAAGTTGATGACCCCTTTACTAAGATCAACATATGCTATTTGGTTCATGGTTACCTATCAAATTTATTGTGTTTGTCTTTGTTTTATGTTATCATGATTAATGTTAAGGTTTAATCTATCTCAAAAGTAGTCTAAATGTTTTGTACATCTAAATAAATCTTTGGTTAGTCTAGTTCCTTACAAAGTGCACATCATTTGTCTCTGTTATGATTTTGTTAACTATTAATTCACTGCTCTTCCCTATGTAAACTATAAAAAATTAGCTATCCTCATCCTTGGAATTTTTATTGAAACATGAACCTTTGATAACAATGGTGTGGTGAGTTTGGAAACATTCCTTTTGTGGATAACTATGATAAGATCGTTATTGGGACAATAAGATATTAAAACTTGGTTAGACTAGAAAATATGGCACTTCACAAAATAAGAATCCAAAGGAATATATATATATATATATATATATATATATATGGTGAAATATATGATATTTTATGATCCATGATACCCAAATTCTTGGATAATTAGTCGACAAGAATTGAGTACTATTATCTCCATCCTAGAGTAGAATAAACCATTACATGGATTCAAGAAAAGATAGACCAGTTAGTGAAACTAGAAATTGCTTAGATGAGAGAGATAGATTACTGGGTTGAAACCACTACAGATGGATACACTATTAACTTCATAGTATAAATATATATAAAATTTAAGGCTATGCAAGATCTGCTTTGTTTGAGGAATCAGAGGGAATTTTTTACAATGACTACCTCTCCTATTGAAGATGTTGGTGGTAGAAAAGGCCATGGTGCCTACTCTAGCCAATATGGAGTAGTCACTTTAGGCATATGGGGATGTGTGTGCATGATGGTGAATTGATCAGATTTTGGGAGTCCCTAAAAATCCCACATGAAGAGGAATAATTTTTTGGTAATATCATGCCCTAGCCACATGGGAGAAACCAGCCACTTTATCGAGCCACATAGCTCGTGATCCATCTACCACATCCCAGAATATGATAAACATGAGAATAGAAATGCCAAGTCAAAGCTTGAAATTTGGTTTTGATAATGGTTTCAAGTTAGAGTTTTAGTGGTGGTACACTGTAGAGTTCTTTGAGAGCTTTTTGATACATTTTTTAGAACGTAAATATGAGTTCATGAGCTCCTATTATGGCCATTTGAAGATTGGTCAAAAAATGTCACTTGCGACATTTAACATGTGTTTCAAGGTTGTTTCGACATTTGGACCTATTAGAGGTCGACACTTGGCAAATTTTAAGGGTTGAAAAAAATGGTTCGATGACATGCCACATCATCAACATGCCACATGGATTCATGCGTGAGATAAACAAGACCAAGCAAGGTGGCAAGTTCAAAGGAAAAACCAAGTCCAACAGTACATGTTTGGTGCATTATCCAATGGTAGCCTAAGTATAGGCTTAGCTAAGCACCGAAGTCTCCTTCAAAAGAGGATGTTGACACATTCCAAGGAGGTGCATACCTATTTAAAGAATGCAACCACTTTCCATGCAGCCCATGTGGGATAAAAGAATAATTCTAAGCACCAAAAAAGAAGGGAGGAAGATTTCAAACTCATGCAAAGAACCTAAAAGAAAGGGCCAATGGTTTGAACCCCTAACCTACTACCCAAAAGGGATAATCCTTGACCACTTGTGTTGTGGGGGTGAAAGTGCTATTAAAGGCACAAATTTCCATTTGAAGTTAAGAAATTTTGGACTGTGTTTTTATTTTTAAGAGGCTAAGACTTTGTAAAAGCTTTGGAAAGCTTATGTAACGGATTTTTGTCCATCTTTTAGCGATAATACACAGTCTTAATACTCTATTTTATCCAATTTTCATATTAGATGAGTATTTTTCATCCCATAGAGGAGATTTTTAGGACTTTTGAAGCAACTTTGTAGGTGTTATGAAGACTCATGGAATTTGAAGGTGCCAAGCTTGATTTCAGTCATGGTGAAGGTGAATTCTTGCATTGAGATATTGGCTTGTAGGAAAGTTGTTTATTATTTCCAAGTGTTTGAAATTCCCTTAATGGAAATGGCCCACTCCTTTGGAGAACCCAGAGATGTAGGCATCAATTATTGAGCTGAACTCCATTATCACATTTCATGTTTGGTAATTGTCATTTGATGCATGATTTAATTTCAGTTTTCTGATTTGATTTTAATTAGAAAAAGAATTCATGGAAGTAATTCAAATTTTGACAATTATAAAACAACATTTTAAAAAATAGTTTAATTGGTAAATGGAAGTAACAAGTCTTTTGACAATTCCATTCCAACTCAACAACCAAGGACATTTTTTCCAAACATTTTGCAAGTTATTTTGAGTTTTTCAAGAATCTATTAAGTTTGAGAAAATTTAGTATTCATACTTAAAACTTCACTTTGATTTTATCAGTGTATTTTTATGGATCAAGTTGGTATCATAGCAATTAGAAAGCTGGGTTAGCTTCTGATTGAGTTTTGACAGTTGATTTTAGTTTATTGGTTATCCATATGACTTGATTAGATTGCAATGTGCAATTGTGAAATTAGTGTATTTATAGAAAACCATGGGCAAATTGTCACATAAAGCCAAGATGAAAGAGCTTGAACCCATCAACACTTAGATTTAGGATGAGAATGTTTTTCTAAGAGGTCGATTGTACTCCTTGGATGAGGAGATTGCAAGTTTGAAATCATATCTTGAATCTAAGGATGAGCTCTTGATAAAATTTCAATGTGGTGAACTAAATAAGGAAATACCTTTTATTTCAGATGTAGAGACTATGACTGAATGCACTGTAAGTTATTCACCACATAATTCTTCTACTTCTTCTTTCCATTCAGATTCAGATTCAAGTAATGATGCTTTTGGTAGTTTTGAATAACACACTAATGGTATATGATCCAAATTTTTGAAGAAAATGGGATTTAATGGAAGAGGTCTTGGTTGAGATGGCCAAGGAATTACTAACCCAATACAAGTAGAGCATAGATCTCTTCATGCAGGTTTGGGTTACACTAGTGAGTGGGTGGAAATTGGAGAAACTTTCTCCATGGCTAAAGGAAGACAAGATTTTAATAGCAAAGGACCAAGGCCACTAATAGAGCATGTACAGTGTAAGAAGGAAGATAGAAGAGGCATTGAGATTCCACCTCCTAATTCCTACACTAGAGTTAGCACTAAATATTTTGATCTACTTTTTATGTTTAAGAAATTTGGATTTAACATTCAAAAGATAATGCAATCATCTCCATGCACTTTTTTTGGGATGCATAACCATAGTGTTGCATTTTGTTGGAAGAGACATGCTTTACTTAAGCAGATTGCAGGTGTTCAAGACTGTTCTCATCATGGCAAAGCAAGAAGAGGTAAAAGGGAGACCTCACCTAAGACGGTTGTTTGTACTCATTGCCATATGAGTGGACATCAGATTGATCATTTTTTTAAACTTAAATCATCTTATCATTCTATAAATGGTAAAACTAAGATGATTTATCAACCTGTTAATAAGGTCAATGAAGTTAAATCAATCCATAATGATGCTAAGGAATCCACTAAGACAATCAATTTCACTAGGAAGAAATAAATGGTTAAGTGGATTATCACTACATTATTTTGCAAAGCATGGTTAAGAATTCACCTAAGGTAATGAACAAGCTTTGATAGATGTAGATTAGAGTTGGTGGGAACACTTCAAGATAGGTTTATCATATGAAGTTTTTCAATTCTCACTTTTGATAGCTCTAAGTTTTGAATCTCCTATTTATGTTGTGTGAGTTGTCTAGAGGACTTGAACTCATTTGATTAGATGGAGATAATATAAAAATGCATGTTGTAGGTTGAGTTAATTCCTTACAACACTTATTAAACTACTATTTTGAATGTATCTATTTTTGGCACATGGATGTATAGATGCATTGTTAAGACCCTATGGGCATGTTTAGATGTTAGGCAACATACACTTTTGATTGTTTGCATTTGCTTGGAATATAAGTCCCATACTAGGGCATTGTATTTCAACATGTCCAAAACATTTATTATATGTTGTTAGTAGTATAAACTTGTCTTGTAGTTACATTGGGAGTTGTTTCATTTTTTGGCAATTCACTGCTTTATAGGATGAGACATTTGGGCAGGCAGTTTTGGTATGTTGTAATCACTTTGGAAATTGTAGATTCACTTACTCATGCATTTGGATTAGGATTTTTTTGGTTTGATTGTGAATCATTTTAATGTAATTTTTTATACCTCTTGCTATGATTGGGTTCTATTTTCATGGATGCAGTAGACTAGTTTGTAGTTTCAGGGGATATTGGACTTTTGGAGACCAAAAGCCCTCCATTGGGGAGGTGTGATCAAATTTTGGGAGTCCGTAGAAATCCCACATGATGAGGAATAATTTTTTGGTAATATCATGCCCTAGCCATAGGGAGAAACCAGCCACTTTACTGAGCCACATAGCTCGTGATCCATCTACCACATCCTAGAATATGATAAATGTGAGAATAGACATGCCAAGTCAAATATAAAAATTTGGTTCTAATAATGGTTTCAATTCAAAGTTTTAGTGGTAGCACACTATAGAGCTCTTTTAGAGCTTTCCAACACATTTTTTGGAACATAAATATGAGTTTTAGAGCTCATGTTATGGCCATTTAAAGATTGGTCAAAACATGTCACTTGCGACATTTGGCATGTGTTTCGAGGTTGTTTTAACATTTGGACCTATCGGAGGTCAACATTTGGAAAATGCTAAGGGTTGAAAAAAATGGTTTGATGACATGCCACATCATCAACATGGCACATGGATTCAAGTGGGAGATAAGCTCATTGAGCAAGGTGGCAAGACCAAGCAAGGTGTTGAGTTCAAAGGAAAAAACAAGTCCAATGGCACATATTTGGTGCATTCTCCAATGACAGCCTAAGTATAGGCTTATCTAAGCACCTAAGTCTCCTTCAAAAGAGGACATTGACACATTCTAAGGAGGCACATACCTATTTAAAAAATGCAAACACTTTCCACGCAGCCCATGTGGGACAAAAGAATAAGTCTAAGTGCCAAAAAAGAAGGGAGGAAGATTTCAAACTCATGCAAAGTGCCTAAAAGAAAGGGCTGATGGTTTGAACCCCTGAACTACTACCCAAAAGGGATAATCCTTGACCACTTGTGCTACAGGGGTCAAAGTGTTATTAAAGGCATGAATTTCCATTTGAAGTTAAGAAATTATGGACTGTGTTTTTATTTTTAAGAGGCCGAGACTTTGTAAAAGCTTTGGAAAGATTATGTAATGGATTTTTATCCATCTTCCAGCCATAATACATAGTATTAATACTCTATTTTATCCAATTTTCATATTGGAGGAGTATTTTTCATCCCATAGACGATATTTTTAGGACTTTTGAAGCAACTTTGCAGGTGTTATGAAAACTCGTAAAATTCAAAGGTGTCAAGCTTGATTTTAGTCACGGTGAAGGTGAATTCTTGCATTGAGATATTAGCTTTCAAGAAAGTTGTTTATTGTTTCCAGGTGTTTGAAGTGCCCTTAATGGAAATGATCCACTCCTTTGGAGAACCTGGAGATGTAGGCATCAATTATTGAGCCAAACTCTGTTATCACGTTTCATATTTTTGGTAATTGTCATTTGATGCATGATTTAATTTTAGTTTGCTAATTTGATTTTAATTAGTAAAATAACTCATGCAATTAATTCAAATTTTGACAATTATAACACAATGTTAAGTTTGAAAAAAATTAGTACTCGTACTTAAAACTTCACTTTGAGTTTATTAGTGTAGTTTTACGGATCATGAATTATGGATAGATGAATGACTAGAGATTGCACCTAAATCTAGAATGGAGATTTGAGGTAAGTAGAAAGGGAACTGAAATAATAGAATAGATCAAATAAATAGATGGATACCCTAATAGATATGAATATAAATAAGAATATTAATAGAATAGTTGATTAATGAGTGTATAGAGGTAGTGAGAGAGATGATGAGTGAAGGTCTAAGGAAGAGAATGATGTTGGATGCGTAGAAAGAATGAGAAGATGAAGAGCTAATAGAAGAAGAGACATGCAAGGAAGAAAATGATAGTAGTTTAGGAGTAGAAAGGATGGAAGATAAAAGTAGTGCACAGCCATAAAATAGGGTATTGATATAATAAGAGTTAAAAAAATAAATAGAAATTAGTTATAGGTTAAATATAGGGTCAATTATAGTAGAGAAAGAAGTCATTGGAAAATATTATTCACCAAAAGAGTATGCATCCCCACAACCCAATCTTATTTATCCTTGTAGAATTTTTCATCCAAGTGAGCAAGGGGAGAAGAGTTGGTAAAAATAATTTTAAAATCATTTGAGCCATTGGGGTATGGAGATTCAATAAAGTTAACAAAAAAGGATTTGAATTATATAGGATTAGGTAAATTTGAACAAAAATAACAAGTGTAGACAAGAAAAGTGTACATGAAAATTCCTTGGGTGTGTAGAGTAGTACGTAGGTAGAGACACCTAGGCTACAGTTACCTCAAATAATATCTACATAGAAGAATCTAGCTATACCAATCACTATGATGAATTATTCAAGAGGATTCTTAAATTTGGCCATCTATGATGGGTCCACAGACCTTAAATAGTACCTTTTAACTTGTAAAATGAAATGGTAACTTAAGGGTGTCACAAATGAAAACTTGTAAAAGTGTGAATTAATAGGGGATCTAACTAGGAGACTATTAGAGTTCATGTACAAAATATATCTACAATAGGTAAGAATTAAAGATGTACAAGACTAGCTTATTAAAAAAATTAAGATTAAGAAATATACTATCTAGATAATACATGACCTTAAAGAGATAAGGTAAAAGTCTTAAGAATCAGTCTGTGACTATGATCATTCAAATTTTTGTATGTAATGAACAAAGTGGAATTCACCTTGATAAATAAGGATACGGTAGCATGGTTCATTGAAGGATTGTGAAGTAGAATTTGTTTTTTCACTAAATAATCATAGTATAAAACAAAACAAAATGCCAAAGCTGCTACATTATGAGTAAAACAAATCAAATACTATGGAGAAGCTCCTACTGCTAACTCTAAATTTGAGAATACATTATAGTATTTCATGAAAATAATGGAGTAGTACCATGAAATAGAAAAAACCCAAATTAAACCTATGGTGTATAGAGTAAAAAAAAGAGGGACACTACTGAAATGATTATCCAAAAGTAAAGACAAAATTATTTATACTTTATTGAGTAATAGGACATGATATGACACAATGTCATCTGCTAAACTAATATATCAAAAATCCTCACAATTTGTATTATAATTTTTGTAAATCCACTAATCATGATGAGAAAAATTTTAGAGTGCTACATGACCTTAAAGAGTTTATATCCAAAAATGTGTTTGCCATTGTAGCACAACAAATCTCCTCAGCAAAGAAAACAATCCTAAGTCCAAAGGTTGATAAAAATTGTGCAACCCAAGTGGATTCATAGTGGATTTTGATTTCACCATAGTACTAACCTCATGGCCTAGCTGGATGGACTCCTTCCTTACCTAGATGGACTCCTTCATCACTAAGATGGACACCTCCATCTCTTTAATACCAATAAGTAACACCTTGGAGTTTACCCATAATGCAACCATAATAATCAACCTGGACTCCACTAGTTACAAAACAATAGTTCAGTATGGGAGACAATAATCAATAGTATCATCAATGGAATGATACAAATCCATAAGGAGGATATCAAGGGGGATATAAATTAAATAAGGGAGGAGGTTGAGGTAGATATAAAGGAGGATACCAAGGTGGTAGAGGAAATAACTATCAATGGCCTCATCTACAATGCTACCTATGTGGAGAGTATAATCATGTTCAAAGAAATTACCTAATGAATCTGTGGAGGCAGTTATATTATGTATACTATATATTTTTTGAGTAACATGATACAGAGGATTGCCTTATTTTAGACAAGTAGAGGAAAGATGAAGTTGTCTAGAATATAAATATGGTAAGTACAAAACCTAAAGAGAATGAATTTTTGAATGTTGTGACATAGCAATAACATACATAAAAAGGACTACCTCCACTTGAAATTCCTTAAGAATAGGGCATCAAAAAAGTTAGACAAGACAAATACTTAGATCTAGCCTTAGAAAATAGGCTTATGAATAAAGTTGCACAATTTTTAAAAAACATTCAACAGTAAGAAACTATTGATGGTGATTTTATATCCATTAATACACAAATGTATGTTTAAATTATGCACATCATACAACAAGGTGTATTTGTCACTACGATAATGTATTTACTAAAACTCGTAAATACTCTACATAATGAAGACATATCATAGAACATTATGAACCTATTACATAATATTTTTGGAATGTGCATAGCATGGTTAGAAAAAGACAAAAAAGTTGGTCTGGGATGTCAAGACAAAGAAACCATGGGATGTGGGTACATGGATTGATTATCAAAGTTATAGGATGCAAAATTCTAAATGTTGTATTTGATTTTGGTAGCACATTAAATATGATTCCTAGATCCACATGGGAAGCAATTGGATGGCTAGTTCTTAGCTATATCCCACTAACCTTGAGCTTGGCTAACTATGGGAAATTTGAGCCTATTGTCTAATTGGAAGATGTGGAGATCAAAGTCACATACTTATCTCTGTGAGGATACTTTGAGGTTATAGACATGAATACTATGGCAATGCACTATCCTACCTTGATAGGAAAGAAATGGGTGTATGATGGTTGAAATACTATCAATACAGTACTCAACCAGCTTGAGGCACATCAAGGAGATAAATTTATGGTAATTCCCCTCAATAGAGTTCACAAATTATATATAATTCCTGTTGAACTAGATTCCCCATATGTTATAAAAGAAACGAGTTAGATAAAGGTCAATACAAAGGAGAATTTAAATGCTCTATGCATAGCATAATGCAATTTTTTGTACCAAAAAACCAAGTAATTAAATGTATTAAAATAATGGAGACCAAAATAGAAGCTACATAGATGGTTTTAAATTAGGTCATAAGTGAAGATTACACATCCATGTTTGTAAAATCACCCACTTGCTTAGAAGTAGATTTTCTATATCAGGATGATGATCACATGTAGGATTACATAGAACCAACAAAGGAAGGTACTTTACCCAAGGAGACATCTTCATCCATCAGTGGTGATTCAAATACTAATCTTTTTAATTAAGCCTATAAAAACTATGAACTTAGGCCCATGAGGATGGTCTTTGTGCATGGGTGATAAATTCTTCTATATTATGCAATGAAGGATATAAATGATTTTATTATGTAACTACAAGTCCATATTCTAACTATCAATCAATGGGTTAGCATACTAAAATATGATTTTAAGGGAGTTGATGCAACTTTGTGGGTAACTCATCTAGATAATCAACTCAAGTAGGATGATACCTATGAACTCATGATTGTTAGATTTTATCTCCTATAATTCATCCGCACCAACTAGCCAATTTTTCAAGAAGGAGAGTGCCCTAATATTCATGTACACAAATGTGTTGAAGTTTGGAACATATAACATGTGACATCTAAGTATTGGGTTCATATTTTTCACTACACTTTGGCTCCACTACTCATAGCATGGTACATGCACCAAGAGCATAGGATAGAAACCAAACATTGGGAATAGGTGTAGAGTAATTTCATACAAACTTTTATTTTTAAATATGAAAATCCATTAGTGTATAATGCACTTTAGAAACTCAAGTAATTTTTTTTCCATTGGTGCATGAAAGATATGAGTACCATAATAGAATCAACTGTACATAAAAATGTAGCTTTTGATCTTAATTTTGCACTCCAAAGATATAAATCTGTAAGGATTGAAGAACAAGCCTTGACATAACCTTGTCACTAAATCTAGGATGAGGAAAATGATAATGAAAATTTTGATTCTAATGCATATTTAGATTTGAATGATTTATTTAGACCCAAGTGACCTATATAACCACTCAAGGACATAAACTTAATGTTAATTAAAGATAAGTTATGTTATATCTAGATCTTAGAGAAGGAATGGTAAAGGAAGATCCAAGAATCAATGGATGATAAAAAATGCAATATATATCAACAACCTCTCAAGAAACACATTGCTAACATCAAAATAGAGGAGGTTCCCAAATTGATAAGTGTAGGTGATGATTAGATGGAGACTAAGATTTTAAAATCCCTAAAACTTCTAAGGGACTACCAAGATGTATTCCCCACTAAGCTCTCAGAGGTATGAGGAGTCAACCCATCTCTTAGTAAGATGCACATTGAATTGAAAGAGTGTGCACTTCCAGTTAAGAAGTGACCATACAAACTCAACCCCAATAGGAAACTAAAAATAAAATCAAAACTAGATATGATGTAGGATGTAGGGATAAACTATCTAGTAGAAAAAGATGATTGGGTAATCCCAATGGTAGTACAACCTAAGAAAAAAAAGAGAAATCTAGGTATCTGGAGACTACCACATTCCTAATGATGCCTATATAAATGATCCATTCCACATATCATTCATAGATTAAGTTCTAGATTCTATCACAAGCCTTGAAGTATATTACTTTATAGATGGGTTTAGTGGATACCATTGGATACCGATTACAGAGGAGGATAGAGCCAAAATGACTTTTGCAATAAAGTGGGGTTCTTTTGCATACAAAGTCATGTCATTTGGTTTAAAGAATGCAACTATGGTATTCTCACACATAGTAGTCACAACATTCAAATATTTCATCCATGATTTCTTGGAAGTTTATTTAGATGATTGTGCAGCCTTCTCCCTCTTTAAAGAGAATTTGTCCAAGTTATTTTTGATGTTAAAATGATGTTGAGCTTTGTGCATCACTTTAAATTTAAAGAAATGTCTATTTTTTACACCTTTTGGTGTTTTACTTGGACACATTTATAGTGATGGAATTTTAGTGGATCAAGATAAAATCATAGTAATCTTGAGTATGCTATCACTTATTAGTTCCACTGAAGTGCACTCATTTCTTGAATATACAGGATACTACTAAAAATTTATCAAAGGATATGCACTGATATTATCTCCATTAGAAACTTTAATATGCAATAATGTTAAGTTTGTATAGACATTTGAATGCCAAGAAGCTTTCATTTAACTTAAATAGTAACTGACCATTATGCCTATACTTGTTTTCCTAGATTGGACTAAGCCATTTCATGTACATGTAGATGATTTGGGCATTGAAATTGGTGTAATACTCATGCATCCTAGAGATGGTACACTTGACCATCCCATTCACTTTTCTAGCCAAAAATTATCTGATGTAGATAAAAATTATACAACCATGGAATGGGAAGCATTGACCATTGTGTTCACACTACAAAAAATTTAGCACTATATTTTGGTGACACCATTCAAAGTTTTCATGGACCATCAATCTCTATGCTACTTGGTCAATAAAATAATGCTAGGAGGACAAATATCTCACTCGTTGATGTTGTTTTAGGAATTTCAATTCCAAATAAATATAAAACTAGGTAGAGAAAACATGAGACCTAACCACCTCAGTCAAATTTTGAATGGTGAAGATTTATAAGAACTAAAAGAAGACTCATTTGATGTCCACCTCTTCCTTGTCATTATGATTCCTAAAATTTTTGAAGCTATTGCTAACTTCTTCAAGTAAGGAATCTTCCTTGTAAACTTTTAGGAATGGGACAAATATTATTTTGTGACTAGAGTACTAACATACACTATCATTAATGGAATGCTATATCACTTAGGGAAGGATGAAGTCCTACATAAGGTTTTCCTCAAACATAAACAACCTCATCTCTTAGAGAAAGTTTGTCAAGGAGTTGTAGGAGGGAATTTTGTAAGAGAGGCTACAATGAGAAATATTATATAGAGTGGATTGTGGTGGTCAAATTTATTTTATTATGCATATAGAGTTGTGTAGCATTGTGATATCTACCAATATATGGGGAAACCACTCCAAAAAAATGAGATGACATTATAACCCATCTTAGTAGAGTATTCATTTAAAAAATAAGGTATTGACTTTATAGGACAAATCAACCCTCTAAGTAAGTAAAACAAGGCTAGGTATATTACTATTGTTACAAACTATTTCACTAAATGGGTTGAAGTTGCTACCACACATATCTACAATGTAAAGTATGCAATAAAGTTTTTGTATGAAAACATCATTATCAGGTTTGTATGTCTAACCAAACTAGTCAATGATAGAGGAATGCACTTCCTCAATAACACTATCAAACATTTGATGGAAGAGTTCATGATTGTGCATTGTAAAAGCACTACCTATCATCCATAGGAAAATATCTAGGCTAAAGCTTCAAATAAGGTACTAGGAAAAATGCTCACACAAATTTACAATATCAAATGTGATGAGTGGGAAGATTGCATTACTGTGATCTTATGGGAATATCACAAAAATTATAAGAGAGCTATAGGATTTACACCATTTTAATTGGTGTATAGTCAAGTAGTAGTCATGTCAATGGAGTATCTAGTGCCTAGCATGTACATTGCTATGGTCATACATTTAGGAGATCAAGAATCTCTTACCAATTGACTCTTAAACTTGAATAGAATGGATGAGTTTAGAAGAAGAGTCACATGGATGAAGGAGCTACATAAAAAAATTCAAAAAGCATGGCATGATCAGAACCTATACCATAAGGAATTCCATAAGGAGTAATGAGTTTTGTTTTATGATAGCCAATTTAGAGCATTCCCAAGTAAATTTTAAATAAGATGGAAAGGATCTTACATTATTCATGACTTAACACAATAAGAAATAGTCATTTTAAGAGATTATATGGAATCATATTTCTAGGGTGAATAAATGGATACAAGATTAATCCCTATCACCAATAGATATTGATCTCATTTTACAAACTAAGTGGGTGCTGAGTAGTACCATCTAATTATAATTTTTTTGATTTAAAAGTTTTTTTACGTGTTTGTTTTATATTTTTTAGTTTATATATGATCTCATTGATGACATTTATTAAGTACATAGACCAACCATTATGTACACCAAGAGTATGTAGGAAAAGCCACGTGTACAGTTAGAGAAGTCAATGAGGAGTGACCAAAAAATATTAATTCTAAGAAAGAAGCTAGAACATCACATCAACAATATATCCTTTAGATAATGGTTATACACCAAAAATAAATGCAAAATTTTAAGGGTTGATAGATGTGAAATTCTAAAAATCAATGGCTAGTCAACATCAATAGCTTAAACCCTGCATACAAACACCTAAGGGCATAATGGTGTAATTCCACACATATGCCAATAAATAACTACTTTAATGGCCAGATTAAAAATTGATCTGCTACATTTGTCATTGCATTCAAGATGAGTGGATAGCTAGGTATGGCCTCGACATAGAATCCAAGAGGCATGGAATCTATAAAATCTAAGTTTTGAACTCTATAGTTGCATTTCATACTTAAAACATTTTTGAAAGCTATAGTTATGAAGTGCTAAATCAATTCCATTACATAAAGCATTCAAAATCAATCAAAAATATTCATTTGCAACCATGGATATTATGTCATTAATTCAAACTCTCTTGAAAGCACAAAAGGAAGCCATGGGAATTGATATGGCACTTTAATAGATGAAATGAAGTGATCAAGAGCCCTTTCAATACTTGCATGAAGATGAACAAAAGATCTTCTAGTCAGACCCTATGGATGCTACACAACCACTTGCCCTCGTAGTTCCCCATAGATTTTAGAATATAGATGTTGAGAACTTGCTTTGAATGCCAACCTTTGGTGACATGGGTAAATTTTTTTAATTTTTTATTAGATTGTACAATGAGGGAGAAATATATTTAGGACCAAATGACATAGTCATCATCAACACACAGGCCATGGCCTGAGCTCTTAGCATGCTTGCATGTGGACTTTCCTTGTTGGCCTATAAGACCAAAACTCCTATTTTACCAAAATTTTGGGATCAATATGTGTGATAAAACCATGGGATCCTCATTGATGAGATTCCAAATGAACCTATGTGTATTCTAGTCTAATGCGTCACTAGATGCTTTCGGTAAATAACCAAATATACTAAATAGATACCTAAGGGAGTTGTGGGCATCATGCATAGGATGATCCACTGAGGTGAGAAATTCAAATGGCCTAAGTATTTTGTACAAGAGTTATTCATGAATATTGACAAGTGCCATAATAATCCAAAGTAGATCTTCCAATATCAATTTTTCATTCTCCTCTGCTTCACATTGTGTAAATCACCTAAGTGGGAAGTGCACCTAGACATGGACTACTAGCTAACACAATAGTTCTATAACATCATATAGATGAAGGACTATGGAGACCATACACATGAAGGTAAATGTAAAGCATGGTGGGAAGATTATTTGGATCTCATTATAACAAACCCTCAAGTCCCACTAGATGCCCTCTAGTATCTTAGACAACATGCCAATGTGACACTACTACTAAAGGGAGTTTTCATTATAATCCATGAGTTTCTATGCTCACCCTTCAAACCACTTATATTTTTAATCATAATGGAGATGAAATATATTTATGTGGCCAAATAGAAAGAGCATGTAGTAAGGTGAGTAACTCTACTTCAATCCATATCACTAGGTGCAAAAATTCTTATAGTGTAAACTTTAGAACTAGTATCTCGTGCACAACAAAAAAGGGGAAGCACAAAGCAAACCCTTATTTGATGTCACCTCCTCCAAAGTGCACAACATGTAGCACATTATGGAAAGATGATCTAAAGGTACCATAGATTCTTGGATCCTACGATCTCATGGAAATGGGAACTAATGCATAGGATATATACTAATTCATGTTGGTAGACATGGCTAGGGACTATTATGAGAAAAAAGAATAAAGAGAGTTCTTATTATAGAAGGAAGTGTGCATAGTACAAATTTAGAATTTGGTACCACCAAACTCATGGGTGGAACTTCCAACTTATCTATTGTCTATAATTATGGATATAATAAAAGAAGAGAAGGAACAAATTCAACACAAAGTGGACTTCTTATAGCCTCAATATACCCCTACTTACACACCAAATGTCATTTTTATACCTCTATCAAAAATTCCTCTAAAACCACTTTTACATAGGCCTAGAAAATGATAAGAAATAAAAGTCTCCCCTACTTTAGAGGAATGCACATTTTGCTAGTCTACTACTAAGAAGGAACCGTAACCTACCCCAGAGGCTTCTGCACCATCACCATGGCATAAAATCGTCACCATAGGAAGAAGTAAATAGTCAATTTCCATCTTGAAGGTACATCCTTAAGACTCCCCACCATCATTGTAGGTGCAAGAGGTTGAAGAAAGTGAAACAGAGTAGATCTTAGATGAATAATAATAGGCTATAAGAGAATAAGCCACTCGTGCATCTAAACATATGCATAAGAAGGAAGAGAGGAAGAGAAAGAAAGAAGAAGATAAGCATAGCTAGTAACACATCAAGCTATGAAAGTAGAGGCTTCCAAAAAGGCCAAGGATATAGAGTTAGATATACAAAAAGCATAATAGATGGATCAACAAGGCCAAGAAGCATCCATTATACAACAATAAGCTCAAGAAGATAAGGAGAAGAAGGAAAAATAAGAAGAGGAAGAATGGCAACAAGATGCAACAAGCTAGGCACAACAACAGGTAGAAGAAGCTACCAAAAAGAAGAAGGAACACAATATCAATATCAAGCACAAGCACAATCATAAGCCCATGATATACAAGAATATGAATAGAAGAAGAAATAAGAAGAGGAACAAAGGATGAAGAAAGAATAATAAAAGAAGTGGAAGGAAGAAGAAGATGAGAGGAAGAAGAAATAAAAAGGGAAGCCAAATAGAAAAAGAGGAAATAAGATGAATAAAAGAGAAAGAGATAAGAAGATAATGAGAAAAGAGAAGAGGAAGAAAAGAATAATAAGAAAGAAGAAGAGAATAAAAATAAGAGTGAAGAAGAAGAACAAAATAAGAAACAAGAGGAAAAGGTGAAGCATAAGATGGTTGAGGATGTTGCGTAGCAAACTAAGATGGTATTAGAGGCTAGAATGTAGCAATAAATACTAGTCATGACATAGGCACAAACTTAGTTGCCATATCTTCCTCTAGGAGGTGTGTGACTTTGGGATGTCCCAGTAGTCACTTCTTGGCACCCCACCTTTTCCCTTCTATTAGCCACCATGCCATGCTAGGATCTATGTGATGATGAGCATATTGGCCACTCTTTTGGTCATGTAGGAGGCTTCCTTGGATGTCTCTTGTCTACCTTTGAAGAAATAATTGGAGGGATCTATAGCATTCCAAAAATCCATTGTATAAAAGGTGACCTCCTTAAAATAAGAGCAGGATCAAGCAAAGGATAAGAATGTATAACTAAGGGCATGAGTGCATGACGCATCCAAGGTAACTAAAGATGATTTTCCAACTTTGGCCTCTCAATTTATCAATGAATAAGTCACGTCAGACCACAATAAGCTAATGGCCATCATAACACATCTTTCCAATGATTGGTGCACAACATAACAACTGCATGCACTTAGAAACTTGGGTTATAGTGTGAAAAATGATACCACAACTTTGATTATTCTATTGGATGTTTACCAAGGTATGTTGGACATCATATCCCTTTAAGCACACCAACTCACACATAGTCTTTTGGATTGGAAGTAGTAGTTTGATAATTCTTTGTCCAGCTCCAACACAAAATTTAACAAAGCCATTATAGCTTACACAACCATGCACAACTCAACTGCATTGACCAATGAAACTAAAATTAATCTCAAACAATCATTTAATACTTAAGATAATATGTATGATTAACTTTTAAGCTGGTAATAGGACCTATGATGTATTGCATTTATAGGGGACTAGGTAGAGAGACATGCAAAAAAACTAGAATAGTTGAATGCAAAGATCTAGGCGAAGGCCACTAATATAAGGTCTAACCTAAGTGTTGTGTAGAATGAGGACTTAAATGAATTCATTAGGAGTTATGTACTAATGTGTGTCTTGATTCACATGATCTAACAAGTCATGCTAGACTAGGATGCATTCAAGACTGATTTGGCTCCATTCCATAGCAAGGTGCCTCTAATGCTCAATATTCCTATCTACATGCCACCCTTATAAATCTAATAAGTAATGGTGAAATTCATAGATACTTAGGTAGGGGTCAAGGATACTACTAGATGGCATTCTTCCTCACTACACCTCTATCTACCAATTGATTATTATGCACTATATAAGTTTTTGAAAGAAAATTTTGAACAATCTTACACAATTTTTGTATGGGGGATGATTAGTGAGACAAACAGGGTCAGGATGGTTGAAAACCCATAAAGGGAATCCACTTGGTTACACCAACCTATTGAAAACTTCAAAGGGAGGTATGTTAGTATGTTGCTTAGTTAAAAACATGAAAGGGTGACTAAGTAGTGTGCAAGATGTGAAAACTAGAATTAATGCCTTAAGTGATTACTATGACACTTGATAGTCTGCCCAAATTTTTAAACTTCTACCCTTAGTGCATAGACAGATGAACCTACGATGTTGTCTCAAGATGAGATAAAATTTTAAGTCTAGGAAAGTGTTTAGAGAAGAAAACTAGATAAGAAAGCTACGCAAGATATTCCTTTGGATATTCATGTGTTGTATATATAATTATCAACTTGTGTATTTTTTCTTATCCTCTTGACTTGTGAAATGATAGAAAGTGAATAGTATCCTCATTTTGGCACCATCTTGTACAAAAGAATATTAATACTCAAGAACTAAAATGACTATAAATATGTATGCTTGTATGAATAAGTTGATGACCCCTTTACTAAGATTAATATATGTTATCTGGTTCATGGTTACCTATAAAATTTCTTTTGTTTATCCTTATTTTGTGTTATCATGTTTAATGTTAATGTTTAATCTATCTCAAAAGTAGTGTAAATGTTCTATACATCTAAAGAACTCTTTGATTAATCTAGTTCCTTGTGAGCACACATCTTATGTCTTTATTATGCTTTTGTTAACTATTATTTCACTACTCTTCCCTATGCAAACTACAAAAAATTAGCTATCCTCATCCTTATCATGTTCTGTTAAAACATGAACCTCTGCTAACACTGATCACTCCCCTTGGGATTTCATTTCTGAGTTACATTATAAGACTGTGGATAGGACTTGGACATCCTCACAAATTACCACATTTTTCCTTCCTATTACCCACATCCTTTATTACTTGATTATCCTAATTTTTCCACCCTAGTGGTGTTTTCTTTGTGAGTTGTAGTGTAAGACCATGGATAGAATCCAACAGTCTTCACAAAATTTTCCAATAATATAAGTCACAAAAAAAAATTACATGTGTCAAATATGAGATAAGATGTAATGGATTATGAAGTTACACATCATTGACATGCTTCCCAGCTTGATTTAGTGTGTTTTATGCTTATTTCATTTCTCTTTCGATTTTATCTTTTTATTTTCTAAGTGCATGTAAGAATACAACCATTTTTTGAATTTTTCATACTTCTTAGCTTGAATTAGTGTGATAAATTTAAGACCAATCTTTTGCCAATTTTATTTTTGGCTTATACTTCCCAATACGGCATAATATAATTGATTGACTTAATTAATTTGTTTTTATACCATTTGTGCCCTTTTACATACCTTCCATTTTATTACATTGTTTTCATACTTCCCAACATGATTTAGTATGATTTTACTTATTTTAATTTCATGCAAAAATCTTTCACTTTGGTTTAGAAACAAATTCCTTTTTACCATCTTGTTTTACCATCCCTTGGTTCTCTATAATAATTCATTTTCTTGTTATTACACATTTTCCAACTTGAAATAGTGTGTAGTACATTTTTTATTGATTATATTTTACCAAGTCTTTTTACCTATTTATTTTTAACTATGAAAGTGTCTTACATAACACGAGAAAAGAAACCACATCTCATATATTTCCTATAACATATAAAACAAAAGATAAATGAATGTGCTAGAAATAAATATATCCAAAACATCCACAGCCACAACCACAATGATGAAAATATACAAAATCAACATCAATATTCCAAAATGATACATCATAAATAAATCTCATGAGTTATGATGCAACAAGTACAACCATATATACAATGCTCTAGTTCTATGGTTGGGCCCCATCTTATCTATCTTGTGGTATAGCCATGATATATATTGAGGCCTAATTCTAAATCCTCATAATAGTATGATATAAGGATGTTATTCAAGATCTCAATCCCTCTACCTATCCCTATAGATATGTTATTTATACCTATGCCTACACTAATTCAGACTGTATCATTATATATACCTGCATTAATTGGGTTTGCATCATTATATGTGCCTAGGTCATCTATGTCACTATATCCAAATGCACAACTCTCTCCTTTGCCAAGGCCTACCACACCTGTATCTTGTATGCACCTATCTCTACTAGTGGCTACATTCTTTTCCTTTGTGCTTGTATTTGCCTTATTGTTTCCCTTGATAATTTGTACTAGCTTGCCTAAGTTGGGGAAGATGGTACACTATGTCAGGATCTTAGAGTATAATTGATTACTTTTGTATAAGCAACTAAACATGAAATTGAAACCAGAAGTAATAAGTAACTAGAAATTAGAAACATCAAATAATAAGAGATACAAGAAACACCCAATCTATGTTAAACTCTTCCAGAAGGAAATACAATGAAGAAATCTCTCTCTCCTCACACCTCATAGATGTACAATAATTCTCCCTCAAGAGTTCTCTCTCTCTCTCAATCAATTACAACCAAATCAATTATTGAATTGTCCCCCAATTACAATACTACCCCATGGGTTTCTTAAATAGAATTGAAAGCAAACAATAACTAGAAAAATAGACTCAAGACTAATTTTAGTCTTTACATGCAAACTAATTGTTCTCCTAAAAATAGCAATTTTGAAAACATCTAGAAATGCACAAAAGTTAGTGTTGGTCTAAAGATGATCGATGCCAGTCAACCCCTAACTAATGTTAGTTGGTTATGACTGATGTCGATTAATGCCAGTTGACCCCTAACTAATGTCAGTTGGTTCTGACTGATATCAGTTACTGTGTAATCCCAGCAACCTCAACATTAGCTCATTAGTGAAACTTTTAGCTCCACAACTCAAAAATATCCCACTTGGAGATAAACAGATGCACTTGTACCTATACAGTAACATCCTCTAAACATCTTTGGCTTGTTTCTCCCTCTTCAAGTTCAATCTTGGAGACCAACAAAAGTTGAATGAAGATTCAACTTCTCCTTTGTTATCGGCTTTGTTAACATATTAGTAGGGTTATTATCCATATGGATCTTTTCCAGATTCAAATGTCCATCCTCCAATACCTATCTAATGAAGTGGTACCTGAGCTGTATATGTTTGGTTCTTGAATGAAAGGCTGAATTCTTTCCAAATGAATTGCACTTTGACTATCACTATATAATCTACAACTCTCTTACTCCTTTCCCAACTCTTCCATGAACTGAGTCATCCAAATTATTTCCTTGCTAGCCTTTGTGACTGTAATGTATTCTACCTCTATAGTAGACAAGGCAACAACCTTCTGTAACTTTGAAATCTAGCTAACCACCATTCCACCAACAGTGAACACATATCCTATGGTGCTTCTCCTACCATCCAAGTCACTTGCCATATCTGAATCTACATACCCATGTAGAGAGGTGTTTGACCCTCCATAGCATAAATGCTTACTGCTGGTCCCTCTCAAATATCTGAGAATCCACTGAATTGCTTTCCAGTGTTCTTTTCTTGGATTGGCCATAAACTTGTTGATAACTCCCACTGCTTGGGCAATATCTGGTCTAGTACATACCATTGCATACATCAAGCTCCCAAATACTGAAGCAGATGGAACTCTACTCATGTACTCAACCTCATCATATGATTTAGGACACTGTTCTTTGCTCAACTTGAAGTGTCCAACCATAGGTGTGCTTACCAGTTTTGCATCCTACATATTTAACCTCTCCAACACCTTATTCACATAATCCTCTTGAGACAAAATCAAACTGTGATTTTTCATGTCTCTCTTAATACACATGCCAAGGATTTTCTTTGCTGCTCCTAAATCCTTCATGGCAAATGTGTGAGCTAATTTTACCTTAAGCTCAGTAATTTCTTGCATGTGTGAACCTGTAACAAGCATATCATCTACATACAGTAATAGGATAATATAACTATCATTATCCAATCTATTAAAATAAACACAATGGTCAGATTGACATTTACTAAATCCATGCTCTGTGATAAACTTGTCAAACCTCAAATACCATTGTCTTGGAGCTTGCTTAAGACCATATAAGCTTTTCTTCAATCTGCACACAAGTTTCTCCTTACCTTTGACCTCAAAATCTTCTGGCTGATCCATATATATCTCTTCATCCAAATCTCCATGAAGAAATGCTATCTTAACATCAAGCTATTCAAGATTCAAATCCTTAATAGCAACTAAAGACAATACAGTCTGAATAGAAGTCATCTTTACTACAGGAGAAAAAATTTCACCAAAATCAATACCTAGTTTCTATGCAAATCCATTTACTACCAACCTGGCCTTATGTCTCATTTGTCCATTCTCTCCTTCCTTTAACTTGTATACCTATTTGTTTTTCAATGCATTCTTTCTAGTTGGCAACTCAACAAATCCCACATATGGTTCTCTTCTAAGGAATCAATTTCCTCATTCATGCCATGCTCCCACTGTTTCCTAGATTCTACCTGCATTGCCCCATCAAACTTTCTGGTTCTCCACCATCAGTGAGCAACAAGTAGTATAAATAAGGGGAATAATGAATTGGAGGTTTACTTACCCTTTCAAACCTCCTTATGGGCATTTGAGACTCATGTATAGCTTACTGTTCACCCAAATTTCCTTCTGACAGTGACCGATCTTGGTCATCTCTGATTGATGTTAGTCTGCACTCGACTGATGTCGATTCCTCCTGATCGATGTTGATTTCCACTTGACCAATGTCGATCTCAACCTGACCAACATTGATTTCCACCTGATCGATGTCGGTCTCTATGTTTTTTTGTGAGTGATGATTTTTACCCGTGAGCTCATTTTGGATCATAACCTCTTCCAAATCAAGATTGCCCTGCTCAGAATTATTCAGCCTCTTGAGCTAATCACTGTACATCACCTTCTCATTGAAAACTACATCATGGCTTCTAATAATTTTGTTAGTTTCTAAATTCCACTACTGGAATCTGAAATCTCCAAAACCATAACCAATGAAAGTGCAACACATAGATTTAGCATCCAGCTTCTTTCTATTTTCTTTATCAATGTGCACAAAAGCTTCAGAACCAAAAAATCTAAGAAATGAAAGATCCAACTTTTTACCTATCCAAGCCTCTTCTATAATTCTACCATCTAGTGTAGTAGAAGGTCCTCTATTAATCAAGTAAACTACAGTATCTACAGCTTCTACCCAAAACTGTAAGGGCAAACTAGCATGCAACCTCATACTCCATGCACACTCCATTATTATTCATTCATCCTTTTAGCAACTCCATTTTTCTGAGGTGTCCTTGGAACCATCTTTTCCCTACATATTCCACTCATAGAATAGTAACTATTGAATTTATTATTGTAGTACTCACCACCATTATCATATCTAAGGCACTTCAATCTCAAATCTATTTCATTCTCAACCAAAGCTTTTCATTTCTTAAATGTGTCAAAAACATCAAATTTCCTCTATATGCAATAAACCCATACCTTTCTTGTAGCATCATCAATGAAAGAAACATAATATTGTGATCCTCCAATAGAATCTACTTGAGCTGGTTCCCACACGTCTGTGTGAACAAGCTCAAACTTGTGCTTCTTCTTTGTTGACCTAGTTTTGAGAAACCTCACTTTCTTCTATTTTCCATAAATACAATGCTCACAAAAATCTACATATATGCTTTTCAAATCTGAAAGCTTACCTTTTGACTTAAGAACATTCATTCCCTTCTCACTCATGTGACCAAGCCTACAGTGCCACAACTTTGCATCTACATCTGAAGTAGATAAAATAGAAGGAGAATAATCAGTAATACAAGTAGATAGATAAAGTGTACCTACTCTCTTAATTTTTGCTAATACAAGTGCACCCTTCAAAACTTTCTAAGATTCAGTTGTGAGAGTTACTTTGCAACCCTCATCACCCAAATTTCTTGTAGAAATTAGATTTCTCTTCAGGATGGGTACATGCATGACATACTTCAACACCCATGTGTTGCCATTCTACAATTTCAGCTACACTTTTCTTTTGCCAACAATTTTACAAGGCTCATCATCCCCTAAATAAAATTTTCCAAAATCTCCATGGACATAATCATTGAAAAATTCTCTATTTGGGTTGCATGGAAAGAGGCACTAGAATCTGAAACCCATGATTCTACTTTATTATCCAAAGAGAATATAAGAGCATCCTATGCAAAAATACCTACAACTTTTGCTTCTTTATTACCTTCATGCTAATTTTTTTTGTTATCCTTCAACCAACAATATTTCTTTGCATGCCCTTTCTTTCCACAATTCTAGCAGGTTATTCTTCTATTACTGGATTTGGATCTACTTCCCATCTTTGACCTTGATTTCCCTTACTTGCCCATCTCTCATTGCCTTCCCCTACTTTCAACACTTAAAGTATTACCTGATGTTTCCCTTGTGCTTTTCCTATGAATTTCTTCATTCAAGATTACACTAAAAACATCATCAACTTTCAAGATATTTGAAGTAGATGCAGTATTACTAACTACCATTACCAAACTATGCCAACTTTCAGGTAAAGAGCATAAGATTAAGAGAGCCTTAATTTCATCATCAAAAACTATTTTGACTAAATTTAACTGATTTACTATTGTATGGAAATCATTAAGATGACTAGATATAGATCCACCTTCCTGTATTTGCAAATTAAATAATTGCTTCATAAGATATACCTTATTTGAAGCTGAGGGTTTTTCATATAAATTTTCCAAAGTATCCATTAACTCTATTGTTGTCTTTGCTTATGATAAGTTAGAAAACACAGAAGCTGCCAGGCTGAACCTTATAGATCCAAGAGCCTTTCTATCAAGAACATTCCATTCTTCATCGTCTATATCTGTGGGCTTCCTTAAAACCCCACCCAATGATAAATACAAATCTTTCTGATATAGATAATCTTCAATCTGCATCCTCCATAATTGATAATTTTTTCCATTGAATTTCTCCATTCATAGTTTACTTTCTTCTGCCATTGCTTTGCTCCCACTTAATCAAAAACCCCTATGAGTGAATTCTATAATCAACAAACACTAACACACTCTGATACCAGCTGTTAGTGTTTAGAGCTCTTATACCAGTTGTTAGTGTTTAGAGCTCTGATACTAGTTGTCAGGATCTTAGAGTATAATTGATTACTTTTGTATAAGCAACTAAACACAAAATTGAAACCAAAAGTAATAAGTAATTAGAAATCATAAATAGCAAATAATAAGAGATACAAGAAACACCCAATCTATGTTAAACTCTTCCAGAAGGAAATACAATGAAGAAATCTCTCTCTCCTCACACCTCACAGATGTACAGTAATTCTCCCTCAAGATTTTTCTCTCTCTCATCAATTACAACCAACTCAATTGCTGAATTGTCCCCCAATTCCAATACTTCCCCATGGGTTTCTTAAATGGAATTGAAAGCAAACAATAATTAGAAAAATAGACTCAAGACTAATTTTAGTCTTTACATGCAAACTAACTATTTTCCTAAAAATAGCAACTCTAGAAACGTCTAGAAATGCATAGAAGTCAGTGTCGATCTGAAGATGAATAATGCTGACCAACCCCTAACTGATGTCAATTAGTTCTGATTGATGTCAATTGATGCCGATTGACCCCTAACCAATGTCAGTTGGTTCTGGCTGATGTCAATTACTATGTAAGCCCAACAACCTCAACATTAGCTCATTAGTGAAGCTTTTAGCTCCACAACTCAACACATTAGGCTCCTCTAATGTCGTAAGGTCATACAACTATAGATTCTCATCTAGGACATCATGGAGTGATCTCATCATAAAGGACCCCCATCTCTCCTCCTCATTTTTAACTACACCTATAAAATCACATCTAGATAGATATTAGAGCACTATCATATCTCACAATATCTATCTACCTCTAGTCTCTATTTCCAAATCTAAACATAAACAAATAATTTAATCATCTTTATTACCTATCTATGTCTTAGCCACTATGGTCTCACCATCTATGTGATTGCCTAACATAGTCTCTCCATCCATGTGGCCTCCTAACACCTCTTATATAGGTTGCCTCCTCAACACAAATTTAGTTGTCATGGCTCACGTCTACCTCAGCCTATACCTAAATGGTCTCTCTTTCATCCATTTCTCCTTTGGCTCACCTTCTAGGTCATTAGGGATGGTGATAGTCTCTTCTCTCTCATGCTCCTCCTACCTCTATCAATGTCATGTCCTCGATGGTCATAGCTCATATTGCTACCAATTTAGTGGTGGTATCTCTAGTACCACTACCTCTACATCCCTCTCCTCTTTATCTATTTCCTATCATGTTTAACTAGTCTATGGTCACTCATGATGTGGTTTGAGTGTTAGCCTCACCACTAGTGGCCCTAGTCCCCTCCTCCCCTATGACTCTTTCACATGTTGAGACCACTACTTGGGCATCAATATCAGTGTTTCTAGATGAGTTAGGCCCATCTTTACTAGAACCTATGCCTTTATATATGGCTCTCTCCACTAACTATAGTGTTTAATAACCTCTATCCTCACTATAGGTGGTGTAACTATGTATTAGCTCAGCCATGCAAACACTATGTACCCATATGGATACCACACTATGTATGTGCATCTCACCATTTATAACACTAGCATGTGGGTCATATCTTGTGCTACCTAGTCCTCTTTCTATCTCCACACTCAAGTTGACCTATCATCAGCCACATGGGGCAACCTAGCTGATCGATACATAAGAAACTTCTCATAGATCCAAGCCATCAATAATGTGATTGGTCTTATCAAAGTTTTCCCTCTAAACATCACCTTATAGAGATCATGTATAAGTTGGACCCAGATGACATAGTCAAGATCATATATCATGCCCTCTTCTATTATCATCCTACTCAAGGCTACCATGAATAATGATACCTTGCCATCTGACTTGTGACATAGCACTCATGTCACAATTCTTATCATAGCCTTCTAGATATTTAGAATTTGTGATGCATATATGTCAAACATACTAATTTTTTTACCTCCTAATATCATCTTTGAGCTTATAACCCACATGGCTAAGGATCTCCTCTCCTCCAAGCTATCTAGTATGCCTATAGTCACTAGTGTTCCTATCATTAGTAGCCTTGAGATGACATGCACATCCTCCAGAGTGATATCTACCTCTACCACATCCCCATCTACCTCCTATCTAAAGGTGTTTTTCAATATTTCTCATCATCCAAGGAACATGACTAATAGATCTAAACTTATGGGAATCTTACACATGTTAGATATCCCTCCTAGGCCTATAACTACTAACTTAGCTCTATCACCTATGATCAAATTCTCCAGTAAATCTAGTAGCCAAAACACATCTACCAATGTCCAAAATTTGGGTCATCCCTATAACCAAGAAAAAACAAAATATTTATTAGATCCTCCATGTCATGTATAGTCAAAATACATTTTTTTATAATTTTAATCAAAAACAAGCCTAAATAGCTTTAATTCATTCATCTTTACCTATCTTTAACCTATTTGGTCATTTTTTCCTTGGTTATTTTGGGCCATTTTAGCCTTCTTTCCACCTTTTTCATGTATTTCCATACAGATTTTGGTTATTTGGTCAACCTAATTTGACCAAAAATTTCTCTATTTTTGGCTTGGTTGACTTAAAAATTTAAGCCAACCCTCTTATTTTCCCCTCCCTAGTACTATGTTGTCATTCTATAATTTTTGGATTAGTTGGAAAACTATACTAGGTTGATAGTCTACAAAATATACAGGGTTCACACACACCTACTAGGTTGGCAGTGTGGATTTTTCCTATTTTTAGCCTACTAGGTCAATTGGGTTGACCCAGTTATTTTTAGTTGCCGACCCTTTACATGTTCCTATAAAAAGTGCCTTATTATAATTTTCTTACTAATTCCTTCAAACCCATTTTCCTAAGTGGTTTTTACTACCTATAAAATATAATTTTGATTCATTCTAACATCTATAAATGCTAAAAAATACATTTTTCTAAAAATACACTAAATTCAACAAACTACTCAAAAACTGGCTTAAGATTCATAGTTGTATACATGTAGTGCACTTGTTGTCTCTCTTGGGGCCCCTCTTCATCTATTATGTTGTCTCCTCACCATCCTAGCTTTTTTGGTTTCTAGATCTCTTTTTTATCTCCTTCACAAATTAAAATAATAAAATGACTTGTCTTTTTCCTTATTTAAAAACACTTTTCAAAATTCAAATTCTTTAATTATTTTCCTGCAGATTCCTTCGTTTGCCTATATCTTTGTTCTTACTCATCTATTTTAAAAACCATAAAATGTGTTGGATTCATAATGACGTAGAGAATAATTTCCAATATTATATTCCTATATTCCAAAAATTTTGATTTTTGGCTATTTTTTACACTAACTTCTATAGGTTCACCTAGTGTTCTTCTCATTGGATGCCTTCACATTCTCTTGCAATATACTTATTTATCTACAACACTAAGGTAATTAAATGTATGTGTTTTTAAATTCTATCCTTTCCTCTATCTTATTTTCTAATTACTACACTTTACTTAGCATCAACATTATGTGTTATCATGTTTTATTTCCTAAAGCACCATCCTATTTTACACTTACTTAACATGTGATGAGCTTCAAGTGGGTTATATGTATACACATAATATTTTTAGATTTTATTGATTACTGACACTTTATATCTTGTAATAACCCATCAAGTCTTAATCTCTCTAAGTACATGCCTTAAGGGGTGCATCAGGAAAGGGGTGGGTAGACCATTGGTGCTTCATAAGATTGTTATCCCTTTTACCACTTGCCATATACACATTGATATCCTAAAAACCATAAACCCTAAGCTTATTCTTTTCAGTCTTACCCTTTCTAGTCATTTTCCATGATTTATCTTCCTTGTTCTTGCCTTGACCCCCTTTCAACTAATTGATTATACTAGGTTGACTAAGTCAACCCTATATAGTTTTAAATTTTTTAATTACTGTACAGGGTTGACTAGGTCAACCCTATACTATTTATGGGTATTTTTCACTTTGAACTTTGTTAGCCCTTGAGTTGACTTAGCTCAAGACCTAATGATTTATCTTCTAAAAACATATAGGGTTGACTGGGTCGACCCTATACAAATGACATATTTAAAAGGATTTAGGTCAATATTCTCCTATATATATAAGTTCATTTACCACCATTTAATAAGAAGAAAAGAAGTGGAGAAGAATAAGTTCAAATAAACATCTACTTATTGACCATTCTACTTGAGGAATAAAGTTTAGGGTTTCATACTTTATTTGGAGATACATATCTTGTCTTATGGAGAAGTATTTTAGATTCATATATAGGTTGTGTAGCCTAAATATGGTTTGTCTTTGTTATCCTTACATACCACAACAATCTCGTATGAAGCATCTTAGCCAAGGAAGATATTGAGGCTTGACAGGTTCATCTTCAAGGTAAGTATTCCTAACTTTATTTCTCCTTTGTAAGAGTAGATAGACAATGCAGTTGCATTTCTTTTTTCATGCATTAGGATTTTGTATACATTGATGTGAGTATATGCCTTCTATGCATGCTTAGTTTAGTTTGTTTTACTTCTAACCCCCACTTTATGCCACAAGCTTTGGTGTGCACTAAATTAGATTTACTTTCTTGTTATAAGAATAGAGTGAACATTAAACCTAGGACTCTTTTAGGGTTGTGTGATTATGTTATATTGTAGGCTTTGTAACCCTTCCTAGCATGGTGTATTATGACAAGTGATCCCTTAGTCAGTTCTAGCAGATCCCCATATTGGTCATGCACCTACTTAACAAATGTATCCCCAATCAAAAGTGTAGGTATGCTCTATTTTATCCAAGCCAAGATTGATTTATAGACATGATGCATTTTTTATTACATACACTTACAATTACAATTATGAGGATTATTTTTTCCCCACCTTCACCATTTATCACATGGTTTAAAATTAGTATCATAATTTCCCCACCTTTTATGATGATTTTGATGGAGGTGAAGACCATATTATGATAATAGATGTTTTAATTGATGATGGTTTATATGATTTTCCCAAATTCAATTACAAATATAACAATGATAATCATGTTTCCCCTATGTCTACCCACCCTCTACCTCACCCTTATAAGGATGAGTCATCAAACATCAACTCGCATTCAACCTTTTTTTATCAATTCATCAGTTTGTGAAGAACACCTAATTTAAATGCCTACCACATTACACAATCTAGGTGATTTTGATCCTCAATCTCATATGAATCTTCATAATTATCATAATAATTCATATCTACCCAAATTTATTTCAAAATGATTTATTTTCAATGGTATCTACTAGCCTAATACCATTCATTCCCAACCATCTTCAATCAAATACATTGACCATGACTCAAAGTGTACTGATTAAAATTCCTTTTTATACAACCAAATACATCAGCCATGACCATGAATAAGTTGATACATCTTTTAATCATTTAATCAAATACATTAGCCATGAACATAATGTGTTGATATAGTTTTTAATATTATAATTAAATACATTGGCTATGAATATAATGTGTTGATACAATTTTTTCCTCTAATTCACTACATTAACCATGACATAGAATGTATCCATCTAGTTATCTCTATTTCATCCAACTGCACTAGCCATGACCCTAAATGTATTGATACAATTTAATTTCTACCAGTATACTATATCATCCTAATTGATATAGTCCATTTTAGTCATATCATATAATTAGATTATGTCAATATAGCTAATATAATCTAGTTTTTTTCTTTTATCAGACTATCTCAACTTAGTGAATACAATCCATTTCACTCATATTTTATCAGACTATCTCAATCTAGCTAATACAATCTATTTTATTCATGTGTTATTAAAATATCTCAGCTTATCTGATACAATCCCTTATAGTTATATTTCATCAGACTATCTCAACCTGGTTGATATAGTCCATTTCAACTCTATTTCATCATATTGTATTGGCCTAGATGATACTATACCTTAAATTTTTTTTCCACCTCCCAAATATATTTATATTACCTTAAATGCCATATTTCCTGTTATAACACTGATTTTAAAAAAAATGACTTCTTTACTAGCTCTATTTATCTTGATTTTAACTTTGATCTACTTATATCTTACAAGTTGGGGCATCTTTCAATAGCCATATTTTTCATGCTACACACATTGGGGTACCTTGCACTACCCATATTTCAGCCTTTGTGGCATCTTGTGATTCCCATCCTTGATCTTATGAATGCTTTTAGGTCATATTATGATGCCCATCCTCATTTTATTGGCTTATTAATATCTCATCCTTACCATGAAGTAACAATCAATAACCTTTTAAATATTATAAATAAATAACTTTAGCTTCAATAAACTTTCTAAGACACATACACTCACATTTCACATGCTTTTATTCAATACATTATTTACCACATATTTTGTTTATTATTTAGTCTCATTTTTATTTTTCTTTCAACATTTTATTTACCTTCCTCCTATTTTTGGATGATTCCATGCACTATTTTTTTCCTTTTTATTTCTTTGGTATCTTTGCTTTTGACCTTAAATTCCCTTCTAGTTCTTATGTATCACCTTCAAGTTTTATATCATTTTTACTTACACCATGGTTTCCTTTTTGGTTATTTGATATTTTAACTTTTGGAATTTGCTTCCCTTTTGGTTCTTTACTATCACCTTTAAGTCTTATTTCACTTTATAATTGGAATTTGTTTTTCTTATAGATCTTAAATATCACATTCAAGTTTTCCTGCTATCACATTTGTATCATTTTTTCATTAGTATCTTTGTGATTATTTGGCCCTTATTTACTTTTCCCCTCTTTTGGGATGACCATTTAATTTACCCCTCTTTTTGTATGACCATTTACTCTCTCCCTCTTTTAATATGAATATTAACTTCATTAGTGTTTGTGTTATATTATTTGTAGGTTATTATGACTTCCCTAGTGACATGACTATCATACCATAGCCCAATCCCTTTTAAATATTTTTTCATTCCTCCTTGTGATTAGATATAAGAATATTCCTTAATTATATCAAATTTATTACATGGATGGATCTTCCATTTTTTCCATATTTCCCCACTTTTCCTTTCACTTGAGACACATGTTGGTTGGTTTTCACATTGAATATTTACTTGTGGGTAAGTCTAGGAGTCTTTAGGTACCATGGTCTTTAGGTCCTCTCTTCTCATAGCCTAGTGTAAGCTCTATTTTTTTAGCTATATATTTCATCCATGTTTAGTTTTGTAAATCTATATGGAGGAATATAAAAAATTAAAATAATTAATATCAAAATCAAAACAAAAGGTAATTATATATTAAAATTCAGATCACAGTAAAAGACATGATCTTTGTTTGGCATATCTCTTATTCTATTTGAATCTCAAATCCATAATTAGCCTCATGAAATATTTGAGGTCTATTGGGGTGTGATAAACTAGTAAATTTGGATAAGAGGTATTATATCATTACATAATTATATCTTTCTACATCTTAGTTCCATTTATATTATCACATAAGTAACCAATTTTCATAGTAGTTTAACGAATCTATAATAGGTCTTGAGGAGTGGGGAACATGTTGTGGGAAGATAAAATCATTTTGATTTCATATTTGTAGCCTTCATAAGATTATCTATGTACATCACTTATTATCCCAAGCTTTTTGTTCACTAGTAGGAGTGTCTTAGGTCCTTGATCTCTATAGTTCTTAGTCATACCCACTTGTCTAGAGTGTCTCTTTCTCACTACAAATTTCCACATCACATATGTGGTGCCCCATATTCCTTATTCACATCATATTATCCTAATAACCCCTTGTATATTATTTTTATCTGATCACATCTTTGATCACATTTATTTACTTACACCTCTTTCATTTTAGTCTGAGTTACATTGAAATACCTTTAGGACTTCCTCACAAACACCAATCACTTTTGATTTCCACACCATCTGATTGCCATCCTTGTCATGTATTTATCTAGTTGTGATTTTTTACATCACATTTTATAAAAATAACTAAGTTTGATTAATCATTTCTTAGAGCCTTTTATTTTCATTTATCCATCATATTCTAGTTTTAGTTTTATGGACCACGCTTATCTTACATAGGACATTTTGCATAATTACCTATTTTTATTTATGTATGACTCAACATGCTTTTATTTCATTTCAAATTACATTTTATTTTTAGTCATCTATATTTTTTTGTATGTTTGATTTGACATTATTACCTTACATGAGATCACATTCTTTACTTACATATATTTATTTGATCTTTATTACATTGATATATCACTTACAATGTTTTACATATCACATCTTCTTGTGGTGTGTGTTACATTCATTTTCATCATTTTTCACATATTTTATTCAATGATTTTATATAAACTTACTTAATATGTCATTTTAATCATCTTAACTTTTATTCTTTTTACCATGTGTTTGCTCACATTTAAAAGAAAAGAATAAAACATTTGTTATCATATTGTCATTTTTTAATTCGTCACCATAAGATTCCATCTTTTACCCATATATTTGTTTTCATAGGTCCTTTTCACAAACCAAAATAAGTCTTTGAATCCTATAAAGATAGATAATTTTCTAGGAGCTGATAGAATATTTTTTCAAAAAAATCAAATTTTATCATATTTTTCAAGTTCATCTCTCGTTCTTCATTTTTGGATCCTTCCATCATCTGCTACACACAACATTTTATAAAACCATAAAAGTGAGTGAAGGTATGCATTTTCATTTTATTTACTTTTATTTATTTCATTTCAGTTATTATTTTATGTTTTTTTTTCAAGGCACTATCTCACTTTACATTATTATGACATGTGGTGAGCTTCAAGTGGGGCATATGTATACACATAATATTTTACATCTTTATCATTTACTGATGTGGGGCAGTGAATTTTTGACTATCGATCTCCTTGAATGCATGAATTAAAGGGTGTACCCAAAAAGGGGTGAGTAGGATCATGGTGCTTTGTGAGAGATGTTTCTATCTATAACATGATCATATCACTCCTAATACTAGTATATCTTCCTCATTTTGTATTGATACTTACCTCTTTCCATCCTATCCTCATGAAGTTATGCTAGTTTCCCTATATACTATGATATTATATAGGTCTATATTATTTATTTTATACCTTTTCCCTTCATTTATTCTATCAGCTAGGATGATGTAGTTATAAGCCTATCTTATAACATTTGTATTGTATCAGCCTATCCAAATACCATTCTATATCAACCGACATCATTCAATTGTATTGGACTAGATGATATCATCGACTTAGTATTTAGGTTTGGTTTTAGTCATTGGATCAGTATATATAAGGGGTCATATTTCATTCCAAAAATATTATATACTCTTTATCCACTCTAATTTTATTGACATTTTTACCCTAAGTCATATTTATAGGAGTTTTTCATCTAGAATAGTATCTTGAATAATATTATCTTATGGCATCATTTGAAGCTCAATAGAAAGAGTTAAACCAATGAGGTTCCATAGTCTATGGATTCCCAAACTAAGGATATATAGGTCTTATTCTTGAATTTAAATTCTTCAACCCATAATAACTCTTTCAAATCTCCACTTGAGATAAGGGGATATTGATGTTTGATAGGTCCACTCCAAGGTAAGTATTTCTAACCCTCTAATATTTGATTTATTTAATTATTAGATATATGTTGTTTTTTTATTAGTGAATGAATTTGTATGTATTCTTTTCTAGGTTATTTCTAAACCTAATATTGGTGTGGCTATAGGATTGCTTAGACTTATCATCTTCCATTTTAGGTTTCTTAGACCCCCATTTGGTTCACCATGCCACCTTACCAATTAAAACCATTTAAACCATTCCCCATTTATTTTAGTTTAATTTAATTTAAGTTTAATCTTAAAATCATTTACTCTACTTTTTTAACTACTTTTTATTGCTTACTTGCAATCAATTACCTACATAGGAGGCCTAGTGAAAGCTATTCTCTTGTGTCATAGGTTTAGGTTTTGAAACCATTTCCTACTGACATATTTTTTTATAAGGAAACCATATTTTTATATTTACATTAGCATTATTTAGTACCTAAACATTAATTATCATGGACTTTATTTAATCAACCTTCTTTGAGTTTAATTCTATTGAGATAGAATAGTTGTAGGCTAATCCTAGCCCATGAATAAAAAAACACTATATACAGACTTTCATTTCCACATACCTCATGGTATATCATAAATGCTAAGGATTTTTTTCATCCTTTCAATAATTTTATTTTTTAGTGCACCAATAAGATATTATACCCAAGAAGTTACTCTCAATATACCTTAGAGACTAGATAGTGTGGCTATAGGATAGTGAAATCCTCTATAGTTATTAGCCTTTCAACCATGTTAACTATTTATTACTAGGGTAGTTTTATCTATTATATTTTAATTAAAAAACACCCTATCTAATTATACCTCCCTACTTTGATTTTTTTACTTAGTTAAATTTTTAGCTTACTTATATTACAAACTATATCAGCAAACATGATAACATTATGTGTTGTATGAAAACGACATCAAATTTTCTGATATAGATGTATTAGTATTCAAAACTACATTATCCAATATGATATAGTTTTATGTGTCTTCATAACAACATCAACTATCCCAATATAGTTATGTGTGTCTCCTTCATTGCATTGACCTATCTGATATTGTCTAGTTTTACCATCTTCCTACCAATTGTATTAACTAACTTGATATAATTATTTTATGTGACCATATTGTACCTATCAACCTAATAAATTTTTATTCTCCCCAATTTTAGTTCCTAATTATATCTACCAAGCCAATACAATCTATTTTTATCAAAATTTTGTAAATGATTTCACCAACCAACTCAATATAATTAATATTTTCTCTTCCACACTATCAAATACATTCTGGACCAATTTGAAGAGAAAACATGTATAATTTCTAAGGATTATATAATAATATCAAAGTTATAGAGCTAAAAATACCTATAAATTCTATAAAAATACCTACATGCCTTACAAATTTTCAATTACTCAAGGTCAAAATCCAATCAAATATCATGTGGCTTCCACTAAATCTAAAAATTATGAGCCATGTAACAATCCTAAGACCATTATAGGAGGTCACATAGTCCAATAATATGAGGTCAAATAATAATTTGATAATAAAAATATATATTAGATGATAATCTATATCCAAAAATTTCTTGAACATGAGGACAAGGACCCTATGGTCATTTATCATCTCATGATGGCACCTCATGTAGAATTTCTTCCTTCCCCTATTCTAAGAGGATCATCCTAAAAAAAATTAAATAAAATGTAAAAAATAATAGATTTATATAATTATTAGAAGCAAAAAAAGGATTATATTTATCATAGACCACTTTGAGGGGGTAACCTCCTTTGAGCAAGCTCAATACAATAAATTCATGTATGCCTTCATTTGCCTTAACACTTATTTATATACTAAGTCTAATCTAATAAACTACTACTTCCCATGAATGTGGGATAAAGAAAAATTCACATGGGATGACTTACAAAGTATATGCATCCATATCAATTAATATTCTAACAAAGTAAAGAGAATGGATAGCACAAGTTCCTAACATCTCCTCCCTCTTTGAAAAATATTTGTCCTCAAAGCTTTAGATATGGGAATTGATGCTAAATCTAAAAGAATTACTCCCATGTTACATATTCTATTTGTATTCCATACCACTAAATTAATACCTCTATGATGAAGTGAGAGTGAAATTGGCATATACACCTATCCAAGATTGCCTCTGGCTCAATAAGGATGGATCCTTCATTATCAAGTTCTAGTAACATAGTCTACACTCTGATGTTTTTGTTAAGAACTTTCTTTAAGAAAGATATGTGAAATAGTAGATGAACTCTAAAATAAGGTGGGAGCTCCAAATTATAAGCAACTGACCTAATCTTTTGGAAAACCTTAAATGACCCATAGAACTTGGGAGATATCTTATGATGCCCTTTGAGTTTTAAGGAGGATTTATTGTATGGTTATAGGTGAAGAAAAACATATTACCTACTTGAAAGGTGTGTTCAAAATGGTGTTTATCAGAGTATTGTTTCATTCTATTTTGTGCCATATGAAGATTATCCTAGAGGGTGTCAAGGATCTGATCCTAGGTCTAGAAAAGTGTGTCAACTACTTAAACTGGTGAACTACTAGGGGTGTACAAAAGGAGTACTAGTCGTGCTTGAACATAGACTACTTCATATGGAGTCATTTTAGTTGAAATGTGGTAGGAGGTATTGTACCACCATTCAATAAGAGGGAGACACTTTGCCCACTGTTGTTGTTTTGAGGTGAAGCAACAAAGGATAGTTTCCAAGAATTTGTTGATAATTTTAGTTTGGCCATACATTTATGGATGATACCTATAACTCATATTTATTTAGGTGTCAGTGCATTGAAATAGTTTTGTCCAAAAATGGCTAGTGAAGTTACATCATGATTTGAGACAATGGAAGAAGGAATGCCATGAAGATGGAAAATTTGGTCCAAGAAAATTTGTGTGACTATATAGGAAGTATAGGGATGGATGAGGGCATAAAAATCACTATATTAGAGAGGTGATCAACCAAAACCAAGATAATTATTTTCCCTCCATATTTAAGGAGCCCCTCAATGAAATCCATTGAAATATCTATCCAATTCTGGGTAGGGATGGTCAAGGGTTCAAGTAACCCAAGAATGAGTGTTGTTTCACCCTTATTGCATTGGAAGGTATGACATTTAGCCACCATATATTAAATTTAATTTTTAATTCCCTTCCAAAAGAAGTTTTGGCATGCCCACTCATAAGTTTTAAGAAACCTTGAGTGCCCTATAAATGGAGAAGCATGGAGTTTATAGAATATAGCCTGTTGAAGATCGATGCTTTGGGGAAGCACTAGATGACCGTTTTATCATAAAGAAGTACCATCCCAAGCATAATGTAGTAATATAGAGTGGTTAGTGGCTAGATATTGAATTATTTGAGATAATGAGGATTCACTGACATACCCTTATTGTACAACATCCAACCAATTCAAAATAGGCATAGAAATAGTTGAAAGGGAAGCTTGGTCCACAAATGTGGAAGATAGATCATTGTCCACAATATTATCCTTACCCTTCTTATAAGTGATATAATAGTCATAAACCATGAGTTTACTAACCCATTTTTTTGTGATGGGGTAGAGACCCATTATTCTAGGAAATATTTTAGACTCTGGTGATTATTTTTGATGCAAAAATGATTCCTCAATTATTATGGTTGCCACTTCTATATTGCATATAAAATGGATATCATTTCCTTCTCATAATTAGAGATTAATAAATTCTTACCAAAAATGGATTTTATGATGAATTTAGTAGGGCATCCTTCTTGGAGGAGAACAACACCAAGTCCATTACCGCAAGCATCACTCTTGACAGTTAAGGTCTTCATAAAATCTAGCATAGCTAGAACAAGTTTAGTACACATAACTTGTTTTAATTCTTAAAATGAAATATCAATAACTTATGTTCATGTAAAAGCCTCCTTTTTAAACATAGCTATTAGTGGATCTATAATCTTCCCATAATCCTTGATAAACTTGTGATAATATCTAGTCAGCCCCAAAAAAGCATGGAAGATCTTGAGTGTCTGAGGATGAGGCTAATTTGTAATGGTATATATTTTTTTGGGATCCACCTAAACCCATTGGAATGAAAAAAAGTTCCTAAGATACTCCAATTCATATT
Organism: Torreya grandis; assembly: GCA_037957365.1. Lineage (NCBI taxonomy): Eukaryota > Viridiplantae > Streptophyta > Pinopsida > Cupressales > Taxaceae > Torreya > Torreya grandis. Next base: position 1,300,385 of record JARHVA010002000.1, read on the forward strand.
TTTCAAAATCACATTTAGATTGGTTTACATATAGAGGATGATTAGAGAGAAGTTGTAGTGTGAGCTCTGGATATTAGAGATGCTTAGACCATGTTTTAATATAGATGAGGATATCATTGTAAAAGACCAAAATGAATTTTTTTAGGTAGGGCCAAAAAATTTATTCATCAATGCCTAGAATGTTAAAGGATCATTAGTGAGGTTAAAGGGAATGACTAGAAACTCATAGTGGCCATCATGCATGCAAAAATCTATCTTAGGGATATCATCCTCATGAAGCTAGATTTGGTGATATTCAAAGCAAAGATATAACTTGGATAAAAAATGAGTGTCATGAAGCTCATCAAGAAGTTCATTGATAATAGGGATTGGGACATTATCCTTGATTTTGATGTGATTAAGTGCACAGAAGTCAATGTAGAGGTATCATGACCCATATATTTTTCAAATAAGGAGAATTGGGGAAGAATATGGGTTGGTACTAGGGTGAATAATGCCTTGCTTCAGTAAGTCTTGAATGAGCACCTCAATCTCAATGTTTTGATGAAATCGGTAGTGGTAAGGCCTAATATTAGGAGGAATACTTCAAAGAAGGAGCTGAATATGGTGGTCCTTTATTTGTGAAGGTGGAAATCCCACTATTTTAGTAAAGACACATGCATGCCTCTATAGAATAGTTTGTAGATCAGAAGTAGTGAATATTTTTTATGTTTGTATTTAAATGGAATAGAGCTGGGGAATAACACTATGTGAATTCTTAGTAAGAATATTTTACATGTAATGTGAACTTATGATGCTGAGAGACCCTAATTATAATCATTTTAATCTAAAAAATACATCCAAAGTTTAGCAAAATCCCATAAGATGGTCCAATTTTTCATAACCATTGGGATCCCAAAATAACATCACATCCACCTAAGGGAAAGGAAAATACATTGAAGTATAAGTTATAATCTCTAATAGAGATACACACATTACAACAGCTCCCTTTGTAAGGTAATGCACCCCCTTTGGTAATCATGACTTGAAGTTAGGGCGTGAATGGATAAAACAATCATCATGTTTGGCATTTTAAGGGTCTATGAAGTTATGAATGCTACCTGAATCAATTAGTATTTTTAGAAGGAGCTTCTTAATGTGACCCTAACCCACATGGTTTATGGGTTGGTGACTCCTACTAAGGCATGGAGAGAGATATCTAGTTGTTATTCCTAAGAAGCAGGTTCCACAATCGATAGAGCTTATTCTAGATCATCTATTGTATCTTGAGCATCTTCCAAAACTTCAATTTTGGGTGGAGAGTCCACATCTAGTATTAGATATTTTTCTCAACACATCAATGTCCTCGAGTGAAATTTTTAGTGTAATTATAACATAGTCCTTTTTCTCTATGGGCTTGTATCTTTGATTTAGTCAAATGCTTGATAAGAGTGGTTATGGGGCTTGATTTCATTTGAGATCATTATGGAGTTGTATTTTTAAATGGAGCAAAATTGGATTTGAATCACTACTGAGTTGTGATTTTGTCTTTTGCTAATTTAGCCAACCCTAGGGCTTCCATCATTGTATTGGACAAAACATTTTGAACTTACATAAAATTACATCCTTCAATCTAATGACAAAGCATCTCCTAAATAATTTATAAGATAATCCCTCTGTATGATTGGCTAGTTTTTCATTCTGTTTGATATTACCTCATGGTTCCTATTTAGCAAAGTTTAGTGAGTTCTCTAATGAAATCATCAAAAGCACTAGGGCCAAACCATTGTAAGATGAGGGTGAAAAAATAGTCCATATTGGCTCATCATGAACCTTGGTATACCAATGATACCATTAAAGGGATTCAAGTTCTAAGTGAAAGGATACAAGTGGGACCTTTTTGGCATCAAAAGTATTATGCAGACTAAAATATTGTTCTACTTGATAGATCCATCTAGTCCTATTTTCACCATGGAATTAAGGAAAATCAAGCTTCATCCCATAAAAATTGATGGAAGAAGAAAAACTAGTGTCTAAAGAGGACTTTGTATGCCATCTATTGTTAAAGCTGGTATGTGTATGCAATCATAAATACATCACATATATAAATCAATCTTGGCTTGGAGAAGATAGAACATACCTACACTTCCTATTGGGAATACATTTGTTAAGTGGGCATGTGACCAATATGGGGATCTTCTAGAATTTATTAGGGGATCACTTGTCACAATACAACATGATAGTAAGGGTTCGAAAGCCTACAGTCTAACATAATCACGTAACAACCCTAAAAGAGTTCTAAGTTTAATGTTCACTCTATTTTAATAAAAAAGAATTTAAATCTAATCTAGTACACACCAAAGCTTGTGGTATAACATCAGGGGTTACTAAACTAATCATAACATGTATAGGAAAATCTAAATTAAGCTAAGTATGAGTAAGACCCTAGTACATGGAATATGAAGAGTAATATTATTTGAGCCAATACTTATGCTACTTCTATCTACTAAAGAGAGGAGAATAAAGTTATAATATAATTACATAAATGTGAACTCATCAAGACTCAATATCTGCCTTAGCCAAAGGGGATTTGTAATAAGTTTTTATGGTTTATAAGGATAACTTATAAAGGTCAAAGCATCCAAAACATATCCACAAAACTAGATTCTCCATGTAGAAACCCTAAACTAAGACTCCTCAAGTAGAATGGTGGAAGATAAAATTGTAAATAAGTGTGAGAAAATAATAAATCTTGATTTTATATTAAAATAATGATGAAATAATCTTGTATTTATAGGTGATATCACCCTAAATCATTTTGAATATGTCAACTATACAAGGTCAACCTAGTCGACCCTATATGTTTTAAAGAGATAAATCACTAGGTTGACTAAAGGTATGATGAAGTTCTAAGTCAAAAATACCCTAAATAGTATAAGGTCAACCATATATAGTAATCAGAGGCTGAAAAATATATAGGGTCGACCTAGTAGACCTAGTACAATCAACTAGGAAAAGGGGATCAAGGTGAGGAAAAGAGGGATAGAAATAGGCAAAAGACTAGAGGAGTGTGAAAGATAGCAGTAATATCTTAGTAAATGGTTTTAATATATGCTTGGATTGGTAATAATGTGGTAATAAGGGATAACAATCCTATGAAGCACCAAAGTTATACCCACCCCTTTCTCGGTGCAGCCCTTAAGGCATCCACTCAAAGAGATTAAGTCTTGATAGGTTCCTATAAGATGTAAAGTGTTATTATTTGATAAAATTTTAAAATATTATGTGTATACATATTCCCTACTCAAATCCCATCATGTGTCACTAAGGTGTAATAGGGGATGGTGCTTTAAGAAATAACATAGTAACACATAACACTGACACTAAAAAAAGTTACAGTATTTTAAATAAAAAATAACTGAAAGTAAATGAATGAAAATTAAATAACTAAAAAATAAATTTAATGTATACCTTGACTTATCTTTAATTTCTAGATGATTGTCTAATATGTTTTTAGTTTTGATTGTGTAGGGTATAGAGACTGCTTTCAACAAACCCAATAATACAAAACTAAAGAGCAAAAATAAACAAACACAAGAAAATCCAAGATAGTTGGTGTTATGAGGATGAGAAGTACTTGGGAACTTTGGCAAGCTAGGGTAATAAGTGCTATTTTAGACCAAATGACCAAGTAAAAAATAAGAGTAAATTAGATAACCAAAAAATCAAGGCTATTAAAGATCAAAAAACTCAAACAAGTTATCCTTAAGTAAGAAAGGCAAACTCACCAAGTCAAACTAAAGATACATGTCAAATAGGATGGTAATAAAAAATTAATGGTAAAATAAGAAACAAAATGGTAAAACAACATTGATGAGTGAGCAGTAACAATCCTTATCTCACTCAATAATAGAAAAAGGTGCATAAAATGGGAAACAACATTGATGAGTGAGAAGTAACAAGCTAACCTCACTCAATAATGGAAAAAGGGTATGAATTCAGGTGTCCATAATAGTAAGATAGTAAAATAATGACAATGGTAAAAGGAAGGTAAATTAAGTCTATAAATGTAATTAATGGTGTAAAGAAATATGAGTCCATAGTTACTCAAACATGTTGTTTCACTCTAAGGACAGATAAAACTAAAACAAAGTAGTGCTGGCATGTTTTTAAGAAGTGAACAAGAAGGAATTAATGAATAAGGGAAAATAGATATGGAATCACAATTTGTCTATCAAGGGTAGAAAATGAAATGGGTGGAGGGGACAATGAAGGAAAAATCAAGGTAGTGGAACTCTTTATCAAAGTCAAGACACTCAAATTAGGTTTATCAAAACAAGAGGAATATTGACCTTAAGGACTTTAAATAACTTAACTTAGCCACACAAGTTATACGTTAACAAATGGAGTATATAGATCATTGCATGAAGGCTATATGCATGAAAATTAAAATAGACATACCTTCCCACAATGTTTTTACCATTATTTATGACCCATTATAGAGTTTTCAATCTACTGTGAACATTGGATACTTGCATGAGAAACAATGTATTACCATAGAGTTTGTTGAATTCCCCTATTCCAATCTACTAGCCTACTAAACCCTAATGGACCTCAGCTTTATATGAGACCAACGGTGGAGTTTGAGCTTTGATTAGAAATAGGAGATGTGCTTGTAATCATGTTTTTTGATGTGATTTGACTTTTGAGATTTGTATGTTTCCTTTTATAATATCATTTACTTTTTATTAAAATTATTTGTCTTTTAAATTTCTTTATAGCTTTTTCTATTCCTCCATATAGATTTGAAAAATCAAACATGGGTGTTAAAGATGACTTTAATTTGAATACTTGGGATGAGGTTTTTAAGAGAGAGAACTTCAAAGAGCATGAGGTCTAAGAGTCTCATAAATCTAGGTGAAATAAAATTACTATCTTGACTTTGACCTTGTTTAATCTAATACAGAGTGAGATAAAGAGGAAATCAAGAGGAGTGACACATGGAACAATTTGAATTACTTCAAATTAAAAAAAAAGTGACAAAGGAAGAAAAGGGATACAATGATATTAAAGTTTGATTCCTTATCTTAAGAATAAGGGAAATGGAAGAAAACATGCTAACATAGATTATTATGTAAATTACATCTATCAAAAGAAGTAAAAACTAAAGTTTAAGAACAAGGATGTAACAATATGAAAAGATGGTAATTTTATGAGGGTCAGGTTCTATCTATAGTCTTACATTGAAACTCACAAAAGATAAACCTAAGGGGTGTCAAAAAGAGAAAATTCAAGAAGATAAAGAAGACTATGGTACATTAAGTAGCCAAAAGACCAAAAGGGGGGACTAAAGGTTTGTGAAAGGAATGAACTTGCAATAGAGGAAAAGACTTGTGTAACTAACCTACAAAAAAGTGTTAGATAGATGTAGATATAAATAATGAAAAGAAGGAAATTTTTAGGCAAAGTAATTTTTGAGAAATTGTGCATTGGTAGGCTCTTTTAAAACATAGCCTTCATTGGTTTTAATATGGTAGGTGATTGGACCAAGAATATCTTTGACTAAATATGGGCCCCACCATTTTTGGGTATATTTACCTTCTTTATAATGGGTGTAGTTTAATTTAAGGACAAGATCACCAACATTAAATATGTGGACTTTAACACATTTGTTATGATGTTTGGCAATGCGAGCCTTGTATTGATAGTTATGTTGTAAGATGGAAAGATGATGTTCATCAAGTAGATCAAGGGCATGAAAATGACATTCATGTAATTCTTCATCAAGAATAATACCATGAAGAGATATATGAAGAGAGGGAAGCTCAAACTCTGAATTAAGAGCTACCTTATAACCTTAAACTAACAAGAATGGAGTTGCCCTAGTGGTATTGTGTATGCTAGTCTGATAGGCCCAAAGTATAGGGTAAAGATGAATATGCCAATCCATGTAGGTTTCATGGATTGTCTTTTGGATAATTTTGTTGAGAATTTTATTAGTGTCCTTATCTTGGCCATTACATTATAGATGATAAGACGTGGATTTTTTTTGATTGATCTTGAATTTATTACAAAGTTGTTTAACATGCTTGTTTTTGAAATTACCACCATTATCTAAAATGATGGTATGGGGAATACCAAAGTAATAAATGATCTGATTAAGAATAAATTTTGAAATGGTAGGACTGATGGCATTAACAAGGGGCATGGCTTCTACCCATTTGGTAAAATATTTGGTAGCAATGATGATAAAAACATGCCCATCTTAGAAGCAAGGTATTTTACCAATGAGAATCCCCATGTGAAAAATGGACAAGGAGATTCGATAATTTGAAGTTCAACTAGAGGTGAATGGATTAGATCATCATGAAGCTAACAAAGATTACAATTTTTATCATATTTGATTTCATCCTTTTCAAATGTAGTCCAAAAGTAACCTATACATAGGCATTTGTAGGCTATAGCATGCCCATTATAGTGACCACCATAAAATCCTCTATGCTTTTGTTAAAGAAGAGGAGGGACCTCATCTTGCCTAACATAATAGAGCAAGGTAACTTTAGCATTGTGATAATAAAGGATGTTTTGTATAAATACATACTTGAAAGCTTGTTTATGAATACATATCTTTTCACAAGAATCTAAATTAAGAGGATAAGTTTGATGTTCTAATAATTGAATTATGTCTTGGTACCATGGGATTTGTCAAATGGTAACAACTTCAATATGATAGAAAACTAAATCTAATGGTTGAGTAAAGGATGGATATTTTCTTATTTATATAAGAAAAGTAGGATCAGAAAGGACTTGGTGCAGATGAAAAAGAGATGCTGAAGAGGCAAGAGAATTAGTAATGGAATTTTGATATCTAAGAATAGGCTCAATAGTGAAAGAAATTCAATCTTTAGCAAGAGTGGTTGAAATTTGATGATATGTGATGAGGTTCTCACTTTTACATTGATAATCACCAATGACTTGGTAGTAAATAAGTTGAGAGCCATCTAAAGCATGAAGGTATTGAATGTCTAAATCAAGAGCAACTCACATGCTTAAGATAAGAGCTTCGTATTCAGCCATATTATTAGTGACATCAAAGGTGAAGAAAAAATATAAAAGAATGATGTTGACAAGGGGACTTGTGAAAATACAACCTACCCTAGCTCCCTAAAGGCATTTAGTGACATTAAAATGAAAGGTCTAAGTATCCTCATGCAAGTTGACATTGATTTCAAGAAGCTCCTCGATAGCTACTTTTGGTTTAATAATACCAGAGGGAATAATGGATTCATCAAGATTATTGACTTCAAGATCAGCGGTAAATATATGAAAATAATATTTGAGATAAATAGATTGATTAATACCTTCAATTTAAAGGATATTTTCAACTAGAAGATGATCTTGAAGATAAGTAGCTGGTATGGGAGCTACAATAAGCTGATCAGCTATGATTTTCCCTTTTACAACTTTTTGAGTGATAATGCAGAAATCAAATTCCATAAGGAAGACCATCTATTTACTAATTATATCTCTAGGAAGAAATGCATTGGAGAAGAAATGATGAAGGGGGTTAGAATGAAAAATGACATAAGTAGTTTGGTAAAGCATGTAGTGGTGAAACATTTTATCTATAAAATAGATGGTGAGGTAATCATGCTCAAATTTTGTATAATGTGTTTCATAATTGATGAGGCCTTGGCTAATGTAGTAGATAACATACTCTCTTCTTATATCATCTTGTTTGGTAAGCATTAACCAAACTAAAATAGTTTTGGAAGAATTATATAGAATCAAAGGTTTATCATTAGAAGGAGGACAAATTGTAGGTAGATGAAGCAATGAATCTTTCATGTTATCAAAGGCTTTTTGATATGGATCCATCCATTATAAAGTAGTACCTTTTTTAATAAGTGAATTAATGGAGTGAATTAAATATGCCATTTCAATTATGAATCATATAATTCCCCCAAGTTTTCCTAAATAAGTATGAATGTCAGGAATAGAATGAAGGGGCATGTTGATGATAACACTAATTTTGGCAGGGTCAACATCGATGCCATGGAGAGAGACTAAGAATCCTAATAATTTTCTAGATGTGACTCCAAAGACATATTTTAAATGATTAAGTCTAACTTTATATTTAAGAATATGTTCAAAGATGATAGCAAGATTAAAAAGATGATTCTTACAATTTTTGGATTTAGCAATGAGATCATCCACATAGGTTTCAACAATTTTGTGGATGAGATCATGAAATATGTGAGTCATTTATAATTGGTAAGTGGCTCTAACATTTTTAATACTGAAGGCCATTTTGACATAGAAATAGGTACCCCATTCCATGATGAAATTAGTCTTATGTTTGTCTTCAGGGGTGATCTGAATCTGATTGTATCCTGAGAAGCCATCCATAAGAGATAACATTTTGTAACCAGTTGTGGAATTGATGATGGTATCTAGTGAAGGTAAAGGAAATTTATCCTTGGGAGAAAAAATATTAATATTGTGGAAATTAATACAAATGTGAATGGCCATAGTGACCTTATTCTGAATGGGAACAATGTTAGAAACCCATTCAGAATAATCCACTAGTTTGATAAATTTAGCATCAAGTAATAAGATGATTTCCTAATGACATAAATTGAAAAATTTAAGTGATTTTTTTAATGCATAGGCTTAGCATCAGGATAAGTAATGATGTTATGAACCAAAATGCTAGGGTCAATCCCAAGCATGTCCTCATAGGACCAAGTGAAAGCCCCGTGATATTTGTTAAAAAATAAGATAAAATTATCATGTTTAATAGGTGAGAGCTCATGAGAGATAGTAATTGGTCAAGGACAAGATGGAGTACCATATTCTATGTTAGTGGTTTCTTCAATAAGCATAGCATTACCATCTTGAAAGTAGAATGGTGCATTAGTTAAGGTACAAATTGGATTTGTTTTAAGATTAATGCTAGCAAAAAAGTTGTTGAAGTAAGGAGTTTTAGTTTTGAAATTCTCGAGTTCATAATTTTGTTGAGGAAGTTGGAGTTCTCAGGTATAAACTAATTTAAGGATAGATTCATCATTAGGCAAGGTAGGAAGAGGACCATAATATTTAACATCTATTTCAAGAACTATAATTTTATTTCCATGGTGATCATACTCAGAATGTATCTAATGAACATCAGTTGCCTTGGTATCTAGTGTAATTTCTAGATTAGAATAAGTAGATGTATCGGAAGGGATTAGAATATTAATGGGTTTAATGATAGGAGAAGGATCAAATGCAATTATTCAATCAATAGGTGGTAAAGGATATGTAGAGTTTTTTGGAGGTTCAAAAGGTAATATTTTCTCTACCACCCACGGATTATCAATAAGAGGAGGATTGGTAGGAGGCACGTGACCCTCAGGATCTAAGGTATGATCCATAAAAATGGTATGAAAATATTGATTAAAATCATGAATTTGGGTTAAGGTCTTTTGATAATGTTGGATATCTAAGTCTCTAGATTGAGCTTGGGCCATTATACAGTTATCATCATATGTTGGAGAAATTACACATGCTTGAGAATCATATGAAGTTTTAGAAGGTGAAATCTTAATATTATTGAATGTATGAGGAGACATGATGAGAGGATCTTGAAATAATTCGGCCACTCCAAAATCATTGTAAGTGAAGGCATATTCTAGTAAATAAGGCTCCTACACATTTCAAGGAGGAGGAAAATTAGTAATATCATCAACAAGAGGAATAATTATTTGTGTAAGAAATAAGGAGGAGGCTAATACAAAATGGAGGGAGGTAACTTGGTAGTATTATAAGTATGTTACAAATCATTGGGCTCATCATCATTAGAATCCACATGAGTAACTTGTAAATTAGGATTCATGTTGATAAAATTGGGTAAAGGAGCACTATTAATCTTAGGAATGTTAGGATTATGGTATTATGATTTAGGATTAGGAATTTGGATGCTCCATGGGTTGGGATTAACTTCATGCTTATTCCATTTTCCATTATGTAAGAATTTATTACATTGACTATCAGAAGAAGTAATGGCCCTCATTCGATGAGTCCATGGATAACCAAGGAGTATGTTATAAGATAAAGGAAGATCAAGGACCATAATATTGGTTTAAAAAGTATTAAGTCCAATGGTTAATGGAAGACAAATACAACCAAGTGGTTTTTGATTAGTCTTATCAAAACCATGACAAGTAAGATGGGTTTGCTTGAGATGATCCTTGTTATAACAAGTTGTTGAATGAGCCATAAAGATGTTACATTAATACTAGAACCCTCATCAACTAGAAATTTATAGATAAGAGTGGTGTTAATGGATGCTTTGATGAAGAGTGGTGGATCATCATCACAAAAAATAATTTCATCATTGATCATGTCTTCTTCAAAGAATTCAATAGAGGGTTTAGAAGGACACATAGTTTCAATGGTATTGACAATGGAAGGTTGAGATTCAATAGAAGGTGGTTATTCATCTAAGGAGGATATATATTTAATTTCTTAAAGTTATTTCATAAGGAAGTTATGATGATAAGGTGAAGTGCTAACCAACTCCATAAGTGGAATCTTACAAGGCATATAGTTGAGTTCTTCAAGAAAGTTCCAATGAGACTTAGAAGAAACAAAATAAGGTTTAGGAGGTAAATTAGATTTTGGAGTAATAGATGAAGTTAGAGATCAGAAGGAGGAGATGATTCCTCTTGGGCTTCTAAAGAAACATTAGTAGTGGTAGTATATTTAAGAAGTTGTTCCTCCAAAGATGGATTTTTAGGCTTGGTAACGGGATCTTTATGATCTAATTTATGATGATAGTTGACCTTAACTCTATTGGAATATTGAGAATTTTAGAAATATTAGTCATAATCAATGCTAATGTCATAAACATCCTTGGTATGTGATTAATTATTTGAATAATATTTTTGGTTATTTGAAGTAGAATCTTTAGAAGCTTATCATTTTTAAAAAGCAAAAATCTAATATTAATGATGAGGGTTGATAATAGCTTCATGATTGAATGAATCACCAAGCATTTAGGATATGGAAAATTTAGTGATCTCTCTACAAGATTCATGAGAATGCCCAATATCAGCATGGAACCAAAAAAATATATTGGGATCATACAACTTAAGAGGAACATTGGAATGGATGAAAGGTTTTGAGGTTGGTAAAAAAGATTTCATTTTTTGAACTAAAAGAGGTGTATGAGAAGATGAAGGAACATCAATTCTGACAACTCCTTGTTTGGTCTGTAGAGTATTAATAGTGATAGCATTAGATTTTTGTAAATATCCTTTAAAAAGTTTATGATTAGGTTTGAATTGCTTTATAATAAATTATTTATGTTTAGCTTAATCAAGAGCTTCATTAAGTGTTTGGGGAGCAAAAATTCAAACCTTATATTGAAGAGTTTAAATAAGTTATCATCAGTCATGTTAGGGTATGTTTTATGAGATAAAGATTTCCATCTTTTGAAAAAGTCACAAGTTGATTCATTAGGATATTTCTTAGCATTGATGAAGTGGCTACAATAATTTCTGGGAAGATCATTGTGTTGAAACTCTTTAACCAAAGGATTAACCAAAACTTTAAGTTACCAAATAGAATGTTGGGGAGGTTGATTATACCATTATAATACATCACCAATGAAATTTTTCACTAATATTTTAGTTGTGGTGAAGGTATTAGTTTGGATCCACTCTTTGTAAAGGTTGCCAAAGGATTTAGGAAATAAGGAAAGATCTTTAATCCCATCATATTTGATAGTTAGAGATAGGTTACCAATATCAATGAAAATAATGAAGAGAATTAAAGGCTCATTTTGAATAGTTTGAAACATATTGTTATTCATTATGAGTTGAAAAATAACATTACCTTAGGCATCCTAAAGAGGTGAAAGAATGAAATTGAGATTAACTTGAGGATGCATAGATGGAGGTTGATTAGCCATATTGATTAAATATTGTTGAAGTTGCATCATTTGGTTGGTGTCAAAAAAATTCATTATGTTCATTTATTAGATAAATTGGGATAAAAGTTGAGTTTTATTAGGAGGTGAGTTGGTGTTGGTAAGAACACTCCCTAAATTGGTGTTAGGGGGAGGATTTCTAGAAGAATGATTACTAGCAGGATTGTTAAGTAAACTTGTATAAATTACTCCCACATTAGTTTGAATATTTTGAAGATGAGAAGTTTCATGGTAGGTATAGAAAGGATTAGATCCATGAACTTCATATTGAGGTGTTATTTTCACCATATTCTAGTTCATGGATGAAAAAGGAGAAGAGGTACCCCAAGAGTGATGGTGATCTTGGGAGAAAAAGAGAGGAACAAATGAACATCCCATATAGTATTTAAATGGTTTCAAGCTATCCAAGAAGATTCTGATAGGAGACTTCATTATGACTGAAAAGAGATTAACATAATGAAAATAAGGAAAGATAGGAAACTACATTGATAAATAGGGAAGGCAAAAAGTAGTACATGGTTGATTGGGTTGCCCTGGAACAAAAATAAGGTCTATAAACTATAAAAAATCAATTAAGTTGATCTAGTATAGTGAATAGTGGATAGAAAAGGAAAAATAAAAGTCTAAAAATAGTACATGGTTGACTAGGGTGATCCAATATAGTGAATAGGGGCTAAAAAGATACAAGGTCGATTAGGTCAACCCATTACAATAGATAAGGAAAGTAAGAGGCTTATAATAGGTTGTGAACTAAAATAATATAAATTTTGCAAGTAATTTGAAAATAAATAGCTGAAAGAAAATAAACAGTCAATTGGATTAGCGGTGGCCAATCTAATTGAAGTACATAGCACAAAACCTTAAACCAATGTTAGCTAATGAAAGTTTTTGAAGTACAAAATACAATTGAGAAAAGAGCAAGAAATTAATTTGGAAAGTAAATATCTAACTAATTGGTCAACTTGAATGTTTATAATATTATTAAGATGTGATTTTAAATATGATGGGGAAGTTGGATACAAGTAAAGAACTAGAATGGTAATCTAAGGATGGTTTTAGGTAGTTTGGGTTGAAAGGGACTATAGTGGTAATGATACAGGCTTGGTATTGGGGTCTACCCCCTCCTTCACACACTGAAATGATAAGGGCATCAAGTGCTTAGCCATAATATACCATTAACCATGCTTTATAATTGACTAGAGTATCAAGTTGGCTTTCCCCTTCGTGATGAAATTCGAGTAGGTTGGACTTGGGTAGACAAATGTTAAAATGTTTTTTAGATTATGTGATTTGTCTATGTGTGCATAAAATAAAAATAGTGAACTAAATAATTAATTAAAAACCACCTAATTAAACTATGCGATCTATTCTAAGCATGCAAGCAACAAGAAAAGAAAGTGCAAGCTGATTATTAGTATATAAAGTTAATTCCAACTTTGAAATAAGGTAAAATTTTGATATGGTCAAAAATTTATGCACAAAATATTGAACAGGGTCAACAAAGTCAAACCTATACTACAAAATCAAGGTCTAGAAATAAATAGGGTCTCTAGAGTCAACCTAGTTATCCAAACAACACATAGAACATAGAACTGGGTCATTAGTGTCAACCAAGTTGATTGTGCAAGGGTAGTTTTAAAGACTACAAATATGAAAGTAAAGACTCTAAAGAAAGAGACAAAGAGATAGAAAGGAACCTTGGTGGATCAAAGATGTAGATAATGAAGATTGTTGTTCAAGAACCTTGATGTATGCTTGTAAATTATGCTAACTAGGTTGATCAAGATTTAAAAAAACATGTTGAGTGCTTGAAATATATAGGATTGACTAGGTTGACTTAGTATTCAAACCCTGATGTCTAAAAAAGAATAGGGTCAACTAGGTCAACCTAGTAGTCTAAACTAGATGTCTATAAATTTGAAAAACTATACTGGGTTGACAAGATCGATCTAGTAGACTGTACCTAAAAACCTATGTAAATAAGTTAGATACTAGGTTGACAGAGTCAATTTAGTATGGAAAATATATGATAAAAATAATGATGAAATAATGAAATAAGATGGAAAAATATTGCAAGGGTCAATTCACATTGGGTTCACCAGAATGTATGTAATCGAAAATCCATCATGTCTATAAATCAATCCTAGCTTAGATAAGATAGAACATACTTACACTTCTGATCAGGAATACATTTGTTAAGTGGGGGTATGACCAATATGGGGATATACTATACATGATTAGGGGACCACTTATCACAATCATGCAACAACCTAAAAGAGTCCTAGGTTTAATGTTCACTCTATTCTAATAAACAAGAAAGTAAATCTGATCTAGTGCACACCAGATCTTGTGGCACAACATAAGGGGTTAGTAAAACAATAGAAACATGTATATGAGAATCTCAATTAATCTAAGTATGAGTAAGACCCTAATACATGGAATATGAAGAGTAATATTATTCCAGCCAATACTTATGCTACTTTTATCTCCTAAAGAGAGGAGAACACAGTTAGAATATACTTACCTGAATGTGAATCCATCAAGAATAAATATCTCCCTTGGCCAAAGGGGATTTTTAAGAGGTTATTTTGGGTTTTAAGGATAATTAAGAAATTCCAAACCATTTAAGACTTATCCAGAAGACTAGATTCTCCAAGTAGAAACCCTAAACTAAGACTCCTCAAGTAGAATGGTAGAAGAGCAAATTGTAAAGAAGCATGAGTAAATAATAAATACTAATTACATATTGAAATAATTATGAAATTATATTTTATTTATAGGTGGATATCACCCTAAATCCTTTTGAATATGTTAGTTGTATAGGGTTGACCCAGTCAACATTATATATTTTTGAGAGATAAATCACTAGGTCTTGAGCTAGGTCAGTTGAAGGGCTGACAAAATTCCATGTGAAAAATACCCTAAATAGTATAGGGTTGACATAGTTGATCCTATATATTAATTATAGGCTAAAAACTATATAGGGTCAACCCAATCAACCTAATACAAAAAACTAGTGAAAGGGGATCAAGGTGAGGAAAAGAGGGATATAAAGAGGAAAAAGATGGGAGGAGTGTGCAAGGGATGAGTAATAGCTTAGGGAATGATTTTAAGATCTATTTGGATTTTTAATAATGTGGCATTAATGGAAAATAATCCTATGAAGTACCAAATGTCTACCCACCCCTTTCGTGATGCACCCTTTAAGGCATGCACTCAAAGAGATTGAGTCTTGATGGGTTCTTGCAAGATGTAAAACATCAGTATTTGATAAAATTTGATTATATTGTGTATGTAGTATGTTGAATACTAAGGTCAATAATTTTTTCATCAAGATATTTGATGTAGGTCTTGAGGGTGACAATTTCCTCCATGTTTTTTCTCCTATTTGGGTTATTATGATGACCCGAATGACATTTTTTTTTAATTTTTGAAATGGGTAGGAAAACTAGAGTTAAGACACATTTAGTAAGGGAATTTTTTAATTTGGGAAAAATTAAAAGGGGTAAAGGGAATTTTACTAAATTTTTTACATAGTGGGAGTATGATTGACGAAGGTAAGGGCAATTTTAAGAGTGAAAATAGAAAAACTATAAAATTTATCAAAGAGGGACAAAGGAGTAGAAAATGGAGATGAAGACTATGGATAAATTTTTAGGTAAATGGGTAAAAATATAAGTTATCACAAAACCTAAAAAAAGGGAAAATTGATATTTATAGGAATTAGGAGTGCAATAAGGATATGGAACCTCAAGGAAGAAAATGTGGGAAATGGAATTTTACGTGTTTGGATAAAGTTTTAATATCATTGGGGCTATAGATGGAGAGATATGGAAAAGAATTATAAAAAAATTACTCTAATTTTTTAGTCTATTGGAAATATTATGAAACTAATATGACAAGTTTGTCGATCTAATATGGTAGTTATCTAATACTTTATTAGTAATATGCTAAAATTGGTATTACAAGTCTACTGATACTCTACTGATAATATGTGAAGATATGTTATGGTAAGTATTTTGATACTCCATAGGTAATATTCTAAAACTAATAGAAATGGGCCCCAAATTTCAATGGTTGCCTAAGGGTTTAAATATATCACTCTAGCCACCAATGCCATCTGAGTTAATACCACTCTCCAAAATATTTTTGACCATATATTTACCCATAAATGATAGATATTTTTTTTTCTCATAGATGGGGACTAGTCAATCAGGACAGGGTCATTGCCCTTTTTGCTAGCAGGTCCTATCAATAGGCTAGCTACTTCGGGGTTCTTGTGGTACTCTTCACAATGAGTTTTAGGGCTTTCACCCAAGCACTTCTCATAGTTATGTAGATAGTTTTTTACCCTAATCTGAAATTGATTATTGTGATATATAAAAATACTTAAATGAATTATGTAAAAAAACAAAGTTAAGAATTTATTAAAAATTACTTAAATGAATTATACAGTAGAATAAAGTTAAGACTTTTTAAAGGAAAAAAATTGGCCCTGGAAAGTGCTATGATACTAGATGAGAGGACCCTCTTAAAAAAAATTAAATAAAATGCATGAAATAATATATTTATATAATTAGCAGGAGCACCAAAAGGATTATATTGATCACAGATCACTTCTAGGGGGTAACCTCCTTTGAGCAAGATCAATACAATAAATTTGTGGATGCCTTCATTAGCCTCAACACTTACTTATATACTAATTCTAATATAAACTACTACTTCCCATGAATGTGGAATAAAGTAAAATGATCATAAGATGACATATAAATCATATACACCTATAGAAACTAATATACTAACATAGTAAAGAGAAGGGGTAGCATGGGTTCATAACTTTTTTATAAGACTTGGGAAAATAAATTTGCATCTTCCTCATTTAATTTTTCATCCACTATTCCTAGTATTGTGACCAACATGGTGGGCCTCTCTTTTATTAGGCCTACCCAAAGTGCCTCATGTTAACATAAATGTCAAAACTACATCTATCACATCTCAATAGGATACTCAAGCCTCCACCTCTAATAAAAATTCTCCTGATCCTAATCAAATCATCATACAAGTAATGATAAAAATTTCTAATATTCAATATAACAATAGTTCATAGATTATTCAAATGTAAAACCAACTCTTAAAAATACAAAATTGACCTCAACAACTTTAGTGGGAAGTGAAAAAACCAAATGCACCCTTATCCCCCTTAGATATGTTCATGTTAATCTCATTTTGCAACTACCAATTCATAATAAATTCATCAAACATCTCCAAAATGATCCCTTAGCCTCTTAAATTGTAAACATTGGCATGGATGGCATCACTCCTTCGATCACCTATAATGGATCCACTAATCTATATTTGTACTTGAAGACCTTTGGTAACATTTGTAGATAATTGATTAAGCTCAACACCTTTTTTTACCAAGATATAATCTAAAACTCTCTTTGTTGATTCCTTATATTGGTACAATTAATTATATTCAAACTCTATCTCTAGCTTGGAAGACTTAGTTAACACATTGGTTCAAAAGTTTCCATCTAATGATATAACTATAAATAGCTTAGGTTACTTCATTGACAATAATCAATTGGATAATGAGACTTCCTAAGCCTTTATCAAACATTAGAAAGATTTATCCAATAAAGCTAAAAATGACATGTCAAAAAACAACCTCTTTCATCTTATTACCAATGTACTTAATCCTAAACTACAATATATTGTCATGACTCTTTCTATAAAATCATTGGAGGAAGCCCTCGATCAACCCAAATTTTAATATTTCCTTATAATACAATTTGATCCTTCCCAACACAAGCTTTAAACTTGAATGCTCATGATATATAGAAATAAGAATGCTAAAAATGATTGTGTCTCAAAAAATTATGTTTCTAAGAGAACCATTGATGTTATTTTTCTAGGAAGCTCTGATGAAGTGATTCTTGCCCCACCTCTAAAGGGAAATCCATTCTAGCATCCTCCTTCACAAGTTAATAATTGTTAAATCCATTAGTATTTCTAGTTGAACTTAAGAAACACCTTCTTAAACCTTCACCTAGATAATTTGACACCTCTTGTCCTAGTTCTTATTGGTATAACCTTCAAAAAAATTATTGGTTCCTTACAAATTGGGGCCATTCCCATGAGACTCAAACAACTTAAACACCTCATTTTCAAAGTATTGTTTGGTCTAAACTTTGATCATAAATCCATGGTTAGAAATTGAAACCAAACCTATGATAATGTATCTAAGGCTCATGAATCCAAGGTCAAGCATGATGCACTTCATCAAGTCAACACTTACCTTACCATTTACTCAAATCTACTTCCAAACCACACTTAAAATCAATAGTCTAATAATCAAAATCAAATACCTTCCCAACTAGTAGCTAATGTTGTTGAGGCCACGGTTAATCTTAATTATTATAATGATGAGGAAAACTTGGTGAATATGAAGAACATGAAGTGAGTAATATCTTATATTAGTCCTGAGTTATTTTAGACTTGCATTCTTTATCCTAATTATAGAACAATTTAGGATAATCCTTCACATCTCTTGGCAGGTATTGATTTTGAATAAATTATAAAATACATGCTTTTAAATAACCTAGATGTATCAACCAACTTGGTAAATTTTATTCTTTCACAACTGTACTAGCTAACCTAGTGTAGTTCTCTACCTTCACAAATGTATCAACCAGCCTAATTCTATTCAAACTATATCAACCAACTCAATCCAATATTTCATTTCCAAATTATGTTTAACTTTATCAGTTACACTGATGCAGTCTATTTTATTGACTTATTTAATTTCTATTATATTTTCCAAGTAATTACAATTTATTTATATCCCTAATTCTAATTTTACTATATCAACTAGGTCGATATAGTCTACTTTTGATGTCTCCATGAAACTAATTGCATCATCCAAGCCAACATAGTTGGCACAACCTACCTCAACTCTACTAGTAGTGCCAAGATAACACAATTTTATTCCCAATTAGATTCAATATGCCTCAATTCCTTCTATAATTGATTCACTTCATAATTCACTTTCATAGTCTTATCTAGCTAACATTATTTTTGATGAATGGGATCCCATAGAATAAATTTCTAATTTCCCATCCAAAATTCCATTACTTGAGATCATGAGGATTTTCCCACATCAAAAAAATAGAATTATGAAATTTTAATTTGATATTCACATTCCACAAGCACCACCTAAGGGGAAAGAAGATACCTTTCTTAGGTTTGAGGAAAGAAATTTATAACAATGTGAAGAGATGTATATCTAGACATATAAGACTATATATGCTTCTCTCTCACTAAAATATCCTATAACCTCTATGATCCCTAATGAAATCTTACTTTTTTCACATGATCCTTCATTGTCCATTGGCATCCATGTTGGTATCATTCTTGTCAAGTAAGCCTCGATAGATGAGGACTCTCACACTTGTGTCACCTCTTTAGAAGTCATCAAAACTTTAGGATACTTAGAATGTAATATTAATTATACCCAAAGCACATGCCAAGGATATGACCAAAGACATATTCCTCTATTAAGATGCGATTGGATCCATATCATGATACTTCTTATCATAGGTATAGTTAATTTTTTTATTTTAATTTCTCTATCATAAAACATTTTATCAGTCACCCTTGGACTCATCGTATGATAGTCATGGCCTCTTTTGCATGTGAATGTAAAATTGTATTACAATGGTGTTATCTATAAGATTTAAGGTGATACTAACCCTTAGAATTTTGAAAATTTCTATGAATTTGGTGTCTTTAAAATACCAACCCTCAAACCTTTATCTAACATTCCCTTCCATGAACACCAATGTTTTAACTATCCTATCAACTCAAATTAGTGTTACATTAGTCACCTTGAGCTTGTAATAAATATCATATCTAAATTCCTAGATTTTAATGATAATAAACCTAATAAGATTATCCTAAAAATAAAGACATTGTATCTCCCTTCTAACATCATATCTCATATTCCTCCCTTCTTATGGCCCCATCTCATAAGAAGTTGACTATCAATATTCTTACTTTTGTGGTCATTCCTAATAATCCCATGTATCATACATTCTCTAGTAACATAGTGGTAGAATACCTTAACATTTATCTTGATACTATTGATTACAATGGTGATTAAACACTAGATGACTCATACTTATTTTTTTACCAAAGCTAAGGATGTGGAAATAGTTTAGTATTGTTCCTCCCTCCAAAATTATTTCAAGCAATCTTTATCTTCTAGCATCAACTTAATTTATAACATTCAATCCAAATTTCCTTCTAATTTACTTTATATTATTATTCATTTTATTGATTTCCATATATCTAATATGTATCACATTATATAATCTACTTCACATGTAGTTATTATTATCTATAAGCCTCTTTGGAGAATGCTCAAGGATCGATTTATGATTGGACCCTACCAGTTCATAAGATTTTATAATACTTCAAGATCACTTCCTCTATAAATGCTAACCACCTTGATATGGGACACACTAAGTTTGACCTCCAAATAAGTATCAACAATATTTTTTTCATTCCATAGAATCTGTGGTCACTCCTAGCACCAATGTTGAGTGTACTCTAGTAAAACCAAGTTCTCGAGTCTACCATTCTATGCTCTAATAGAATTTTCTTTTAATGAGGTTCTAAATAAAACCCATTATGATTATCTTTCTAAGTTGGATTTGAAACCAATACCACCCACCCAACAAGATGATATTGTGAGTTTCATAAGGTATCTAGATATTCAAATAAAGAGTGTGTATGTAATGGGAAATTTAATAAATCTATAAATCAATCTTAGCTTGGAGAAGATAGATCCTACTTACACTTCTGATGGGGGATACATTAGATAATCAGGGTCATGATCAATATGGATCCACTAGACCTATTCAAGGGATATCTTACCACAAATAATATCACTAGGGAGGGTTCCAAAGCTTTCAATCAATCAAAACTATGTAATAACCCTAACTAGGTCCCATGTTTTCATATTCACTAAACTTATAATAAGTAAAGTAAAAATCTAATCTAGTGTTCACCAAAGCTTGTGGCATAATGCAGGGTTCATAAACACTAAAATTAAACATGCATAGGAGACATATACTCATTTAAATGTATATAAAATACTAATATATGAAAGAGAAGTGCAAATGCATATCTATCTACTCTTATAAAGGAGGAACAAAGCTAGGAATATTTACCTTTGAAGATGAACCCACTTTGCCTCAATCTCTCCCTTGGCTAAGGTTATGTGTAAGAGGTTGTTATGGTATGTAAGGATGATAAAGATAAATCAAATCTAGTTTACACAACCTATCAATGCATCAAAAATACTTATCAATAAGACAAGATTTGTATCTCCAAAGAAAGTATGAAACCCTAATCTTATTCCTCAAGTATAATGGTGGATAAGTAGATGCGTAATATATCTTACTCATTATTCTCTTATAAATAGAAAAATGAATGTATTTATATAGGAGGAATTAAACCTCAACCTTTCCCAAAGTTTAGGCCAAAATGGTCACCTTGATTGACCTAGTATTAAAATTGGTAAAAAACTAACCAGGTAATGAACAATGTTGACCATGGCCAACCTAGTTCCTGGTAATATTTGTAAATAATAATACAAGGTTGATGTGGTTGACTACATCATGTAAACTACTAAATAGGGTTTAGGTTATAGAAAGGGATAATTTATATGGTAAATTACTATAAGAGGGTGAAAAATAGGAGTCAAATCTTAGGGAAATGGTTTTTAGGAGAAAAGTGTGTAGATAACAAGTGGAAAAAAGGGACAACAATCCTGTGAAGCACCAATGGTTTTCCCACCCATTTATTGGTGCACCCTTTAGGACATGCACTTAGATATATTGAGACTCAATGGGTTCTTGAAAGATAGAGAGAATAAGTAATTGATAAATGATGAAAATATTATGTGTATACATATTCTCTACTCAAAATTTATCATGTGCCATGTAGGTGAAATAGGGGATGGTGCTTTAAGAAAAAAACATAACAACACATAATGCTAAAGTTGAATATGGTGCAGTAAAGAGAAATAAAGATAAATAAAAGGAAAATTTTGAAAAACATATACCCTTAATTACCTTAATGTTGAAGATAAAGAAGGAGATATGAGATATGTGAGGGTGTCCAATGTGAGGAACATTTGGTGAACCTATAAAGATTAGAGAAAAAAGAAAAAGATCAAAATTTTTGTAATATAGGCATATAATAGTGGAAAAGATTCTCTATGATGTCAAAATTTTAGAACATTTAATGATTTGGAAAAAGAGTTAGTAGAGACAAAGATATGATCAAAATAATAAATCTAACTATAAATATTTGAAGGGTAAATAATTTTGAATAGTTACTATAAATAGGGTGAAAAATAATTCATTTTTTATTATTTACTATTATAAAAAAAGAGAACTTTGAGCAACCTAGTGAGAGCCTATAGAGCCAAAATGGTAAGGAGAGAATAGCTAAGATGGGGAGGATGCATAGAGGCTGTAGTGAGTGTAGCATAGGTAAGCAACTAAAAATTTAAATTCTTTTATTATTTGTATTTAATATAGAGTGATTTATAGAAATTTGACAATTAGGCAAAATCTATATATTGGAATGAACCTTAAGTAATTTTTAGGGATACTAGGGGTCAAATAGGGTGATGGATAAGAAGGATTCATACTAATAAATGCCCAAGATATTTATGGAAATTAGTGAAAAACTCATAATAATGAATGAAAAAGGTCAACTAGGTTAGTTGGTAGAGGACAAAAAAATAGTGAGTTGACTTAGTAGTAAGTGGCCAACTTGGTTAGGTGAAAAATTAATGGGCCAACTTTGTATTAAGTAGATGACATAGTTAGTTAAGGAAGGGGGATAACGTAGTATGAATGGCATAACATAGTTTTTAAGTGTCTAATGTATTATAAATGGCTTGAATTAGTTTTTAATAAGTGGTTGATGTAGTATGAATGGGATGACTTAGTCTCTAAGTAAGTGGCCAACATAGTATGAATAGGCTGAAAGGGGATGATATAATACTAATGGGCTAACTTAGTCTATAAGTAAGTGGAGTACTTAGTACTATAGAGCCTAAAAGGGTAGATATAGTAATATTAAGCCGTGTAGTGTTTGACTTAATATTTAAAAAGCCAATGTAGTTTGTAATAGGTCAATATTGGTAATAAATGAATAAACTAAATCAAACCAATTTATTTTTATGAAATTTGTAAAAATGTAGTTTGATTATGATTGATATGGAGATCTAATACATCCTTTGTTTTTTGATATTTTGTAGCAACACTAGAGATTTTGGTAATTGATTAATTCCTTATGGTTACTTTATTTGCTACAGTGCCTAATAGATATGGACAAAGCTAGATTAGTTACGTTAGGCTTAGGAGGAATCATAGAGATGAAACACATCCTACTGAGTGTTGATCTCATTGTCATGTTCCTTAGAGCATGAGAATGGTTGACCAACGCTTTTAAATGGGTGGTGTATGGGGATGCCATATAGGTAGGTATCACATTAGAGGATGTCCATGCATTACTTGGATTGCCTATAAGGGGGACATTGATGATCATAGTGATATCTGATGATCTAGAGGAGAGATGAACACTAACTAGGTGGGAAACATGCTTAGATAAGATTTACCCAAGACTGAGGGTGATATTATTTCATGTATATATTTCATATATTTTGGATATCTAAAAGTATATGATTAGAATTGTGATAGCACAAGTGTTGTGTCACAAATCAGATGATAAGGTATCATTATAAACAATAGCCTTGTACCAGTCTATTTTAGATCAGGGGGCACTCTATAATTTTGGGTCTATCATCTTAGTCCATCTCATTTATGATATTTATGGGATGCTATCCAAAAGGAAAAATATCATGGTATCAATGGTATTGTTAAGCACTTGGATATATGAGAGGTTCCTAATGTATCATCTAGATAGGTTGCCTCATGTGGTCAATGATAGGTTACCTCAAGTTGTGAGATGGAGATAGGATCATGTATCATGGGTCATGCCCCATGTATCATCACCATAGATATTCACATGAAGAGAGATCATGTGGCATCCCTATGCACATATTGTTACTATTTAGCTAAGTTAGGTGATAGTGGAATTAGGGCTAGCTCGAGTATGGATCATAGGCCACTATACCTAATGTGTATAGCCATAGATAGTGACACACTTGGAAGGACAATTTGAACTCCCACACCTAATGGTTCATATAATAGTGCCTATATTATTAGCATAACATGCAAAGAATCTAAGGGGGAGAAGAGGAGGAGTAGTGTCAATTGATAGATTAGAAATCAGGCCATGATGTGTGAGATCTTGGGCTGGTTGAGTAGGAAACATATAAATGAGGAGAAGGCATGGATGTGGATGTAGGGGTGAATTAGGTACCATAATAAAACCATAGTAGGAACGGAAGTGACCACTTTAGGTGTACCACCAATAAAGACACCAATGGTAAGATCGATCATAAAGGGTGGTGACATAGGATGACCCAATAATTATCCTAGGGTAGAGTTAGATGATAGATTCACCATTGAGGAGAGGCCCAAGACATGCATGGGTGGTGAATCTAGGTTTTTATTTGATATGGAAGCATCCCATGGATGAGTTTTGCATGGGATGGGCTAATGAAGAGATTGTACTTGATGGATGAATAAATGGGGAGATGGTGGTTGGTGACACTAGGATAGGTAATAAATGTTGTAATTTTTATTCTTTGAGATATAATACTAGTTTGTATATGATTGTAGGCAAATAAATAGATTTTTAGATGTATATGTGATCTGATATCTATTTAGTTTGAATTTTTTAGATCCTAAAACTAAGGAGGTAAAATGGGGATCCCTAATCATAGAGGTACACCATGACATTTTGGATGGGGTGCTAACATCATATGACCCCACCATATTAGATGACCTTATGGTACCATCTACCCTAGTTCTAGCAGGATGGTTTAGACTGGTGGGGGAGGCCATGAGGTAGCTATAGGCATATGGGGATGGATTTTAGCCATTGATAAGGGTGGGAATAGGATATGCATAGGCTTATTAGGCCCTAGCTTAGGAGAGATCTACACATATGTCTACAATAATCTAGTTGGGATAGCTACATGCCTAAGTGGCCAACCTATAGGGATAACTAGTAGGGTTGAGATCTTAGATAGACTCATTAAAGTGCATTGTAAAAAAGGGATAGTTTGAGGCATCTATGGGTAGTGTGGCTAGGACATAAGATAGACATGATACATCCCATCCATAGAGATAGAATGATGTATTTGTATATAAACACATAATATATAGAGATAATTTATTTTTATAGTTGAATGTTGATCTCATGAGTTATATTTTGGTTTTGGTTGTTGATGAATGTATATTTCTTTCTAGCACATTTATTTTTCTTTTATTTCATATGTGATAGGAAATTTATGTGGCGTGTTTTCTTTTCTAACATTATATAGTACACATACATGGTTAAAAAAATAAATAGGCAAAAAAGACTTGAAAAAATATAAATAGTAAAAAAAATGAACTACACACTATACTATGATGGAAAATGTGTAATAACAAAAGATGACTAAGTATAATACACCATAAAATGGTAAACAAGAGGGAAAAATATTTTTAAACCATGAAAAATATTTTCACCAAATTAAAACAAGGAAAATCACACTTAATCCCATTGGGAAGTATGGAAATAATGTAATAAAATAGAAAGAATGTGAAATAAAAATGGTATAAAAATCAAAATAATTAAGTCAATCAATCACAGTAAATCATTTTGGTAAGCCTAAAAGAGATAAAAAAATTGGCCAAATGGTCTTAAATTAATCATACTAATTCAAGTTGGAAAGTATGAAAAACTTAATAAAAGTCATTGGAGTCTTACATACAATCATAAAATAAGGAGATAAAAGTGAAAGATTAGTAAAATAAACATAAAACATACTAAATTAAGATAGGAAACATGTCAATGATGTGTAACTCATAATCAATCACATATTGTCTTATATTTGACACATGTAATTTTGTTGTGACTTGGATATTAGAAAATTTTGTGAGGAAGGCTAGGTCCTATCCATGGTCTTACACTGCAACTCACAAAGGGAACACCAATGAGGTAGAAACTATGCTAAAAGGGGATGTTTGGAATAGTAATGTGAAAATTTTGAAAATTGTGAGGAAAGCCTAGTCCTTTCTAAGGTTTTACATGGTAAGTCACAAACAAAATCCCTGAGGGGAATGATCAATGAATAAAGCAATATTTGTTAAGGGGAAATATTATGGTGGTAGGGAGTGAAAAAGGGAATGCAATAAGCATAATTTAGGCATATAATGATTATACCTTAGGAGACATGAGACACACTAAGAACATGAAAAGACACTAAGTGACTAGTGATGATCAATATACAAAGGGTACCTATTCACTTTAGGCATAAATATGTGTAGGCAAAAAAGTGTGATACTAAGATCAACTCATGTTTCTTATTTTAAATAATAAAATTAAAATGGACCTACCTTCCCATGACATGCTCCCTATTCCTCAAGACCCCTTATAGATTCATCAGTCTACCATGAATATTGGGTATTTGTGTGAGAAATTAGGTAGCACTAAAAGATTTTTTTATTCTCCTTTTCTAATCTATTGGTCTACCACACCCCAATGGAGCTCATCTCTATCATGAGGCCAATTGTGTATTTTTAACTTTGATTAGAAAAAGGAGATGTGCTTTGAATCATGTCTTTTAGTGTGATTTGACTTTTAAAAATTGTGAATGTTGCCTTTTAGATCATTGCCTTTTGTTAAATGATTTGGATTTTGAATTTTTATGGATTTTAAGATTCCTCCTCCATACATAATTTGAATTAGCAATCATGAGAGATAAAGTGATATACATAAATGAGCTTTAGGCTTTGGCTAAAAAAATATAAGTATCCAAAGATATGATTGACTAGAACACTCAGGCTTTAACTATGAACCAACATGCTATCTCAATTCTCAACCATGTGTATGCTTAGTTTATGAAAGGTAATAGAGGGGAATAAGGGGATATTTTTGGTAGATCAGTAAAAGGAGATTAGATGAATTTTTTGGTAACTGATCACATGGTAAATGAGGAATGACTAAAGGGATAAAGTTTTGTATAACTAAGTCACAATAACAATTATCCATGTTTATAGAGATAAGATAACAAACAATCATGAAAAAAAGAACAAGATAACCATGGAAAAGGAGCTTGAGAATAACAAGTATATAATCATGAAAAAGTATCCATAAGAGAACATAAGAAAAATAATGACATCATAAGCAACATGTAGTGTTAAACAAAAGTTATCATGTAAGACAGATAATAATTTGACACAATGTCAAATGATATAATATAGATAAATGTAAAGTTAGAGAATGAATCCAATCCAAATGAAGAAAGAAATAAAAGAACACCATGCTTGTGTTCATAAATACTGATACATTTGTCCACACACATTATCCATAACATCTTCTAAGTCTATATGAATTTGAACATGAACTATAGCCAAAGTTTCATAGATATTCAGGGAAAGTTATGAGAATAATTTACATCAAATATCCTTAATGAAAAATATAAGAATGCCTAAAGGATCATGTTCATGAGGGCTATCATTTAGGGGATGCTTAGGAGAAGAAATGAGAGTTGAATCTATAGGAAATGAAGGGGTCATTGATGGAGAATGGGCCACATGTGAAGGAGTTATTAGTGGAGAGGGATCCATGGGTGAGGGAAGATACATAGGTGAGGTAATCATGGGTGGAGATGGGACCACAAGTGGTAGATCCGTAGGGGAAGAAGGAGGAGAATTATTGTGAGGGTGACCTATGGGAAGAAGGGTAGTAGGCATAGAAATGGTCATGAGGTGATCTTTGAGAATTTATTTAAGGATATGACAATGATCAATATGATGAGTAGTGAATTAGTGTTATACATAAAATATAGATTTCCATATTTGGGAAGATATTTAGGTAATACTTTTGAGGGAGGTTTAGTCTTTTCTATGGATTGAGGAGTAGTGGGATGTAATATGTCAATATATTTCTATAGCTTATGATAATGTATGGATGAATGATTATTTATGTTATAGAAACAACAAATACATTGTTATTAGACATTATAAGTGTATTAATAGGAAGAGTTGAAATCGAATCTAAGGAAGGTTGGTATAATGAATAGTCTCTAGTCCAATGATGGATGAATTTTATGAATATAATAATATGGCTAATTGGCCCATTTGGTGGACAAAGGAGCAAGCTATAGTAAAGGTATAAAACCATTACCAAGGGAAGGTGGGGATGGTGGAGATATTAGGAAAGGATCAACTAAAGTAACAAGAGGATTTAAAATAGAAAGATATTCAACGAGAGAGGTAATGGGAATAAGATCTAAACTGAGCTCTACTAGGAAGGGGCAGGATGCATAGAAGGCTAAAAGGTAGTGGAAAGCATCTCAAGGATAAGTTGTCTAGAGGGTCTTGGTATCTATTAAATTGATAGGGGCCAATCATATCATGATCCATAAGCATACTTATATGAGGCTCTTCATTAATTGAGGTATGTACACCATCTCTACCTTGTGATCAAGAGGAAAAATGTTGAAATTAGGAATGATATAGGATGGAATGATATAATAAATAGTAAAATAAAAAATAAAAGAGGAATGATAATGAATAATTTCAAAATCTTAGGCATAAACAAGACCTCATAATAATGAATCATCTAAGGTATATCCATCACCATAATCAAGTGTATGAATATCAATGGCATAGATAGGGAGGACCTTGTCAATTTATTTAGTGTGATGAATGGAATGCCAAGGCTTAGTTAAGATAATGGGTATATCATCATTAGGTGGTTCATGGGAATGAGGTTATAAAGAAGGAGGAGCTAAGAAATGAGATAAGGTGAGAGATTTGAGGTTTTAATCTTGAGATTGATCTCATCATCATCATCAAAATATATAAGGTTAGGGGGTATATTATCGATGAGTTCAAGGTGACCATTGTAACCTCAGGTGGAGTTAATAAGAAAGTTAAACTTTTGAGATTCATGAAATGGAATGCTTGGCAAGGGTTCAAGGGTGTGAATCTTGAATACACCATAATCTTGGAATTGTTCAAAATTCCAAGGGTTAGTATCACCTTGAATCCTATAGATTGCTTCATTGTGAGGAAATTTGGCACATTGGCAAGTGGAAGAGGCAATTTCTCTCATGTGATGAGTCCATGGTCTACCAAGAAAAATGTTATAAGATAGAAATTTTTTGAAGATCATCAACTTCATGTGAATGGTGATAGATGGGATGGTGATAGGGAGCCATACATGGCCTAAGGGAGGCATTTTCCTTTGGTCATAGCCTTGACATGTATTGCATGTGGACTTAATATTACATTCAAAATATCCAATATTTTTGATAAATTTGAGAGAGGAAATAGAAGTGCCAGAACCCTCATCAATCAAGGCATGCTTGACTTGGACATCACCAATTTGGATATTGATAAAAAGGGAAGGATCATCCACATGAAGTAGAATCTCATTAAGGATCATATAAGTAATGGGGAATTCAAGGGAAAGAGAAGTGTACATTATTTCATCAACATGTATGGACATCTCTTTTCATTATTATAAAATGATATCTTTTGATCTAGATAAGGTGGTTTCATGTCCTGATAGGGGAGGATAAGGAATGTGTATACACATAATATTTTCAACTTTTATCAAATAATAATGCTTTACATATTGAAAAAACCCATAGAGACTCAATCTCTTTGAGTGCATGCCTAAATGGGTACACCAAGAAAAGGGTGGGTAGACCATTAGTTCTTCACAGGATTGTTTTCCCTTATTACCACACATTTCCAATCCAACCAGCTCTTGAAAACCATTACCTAAGCTATTACTCTTCATTTTCACACTCTTCTAGTCTTTTTCACTTTCCATCCCTATTTTCCTCACCTTAATACCCTTTTATCAGTTGGTTGTACTAGGTTAACTAGGTTGACCCTGTATAGTTTTGGGTAATTTTCACTTAAGAACTAGTTTGGCCTTTGACCGACCTAGATCATGACCTAGTGAATAATTATCTAAAATTATGTTAGGTCGACTAGGTCAAATTTGTTAGCCAATATTTTTGGAAGGATTAGGGTTAAATATACCTATATAAACAAGATCATTTTTTCATTATTTCAATATGAAATCAAGGTTTATTATTTGCTTGTGCTTCTTTACAATATTATTTTCCACCATTTGACTTGAGGAGTTTTAGCTTAGGGTTTCTACTTGGAGAATCTAGTCTTATAGATAAGTCTTTGATGCTTTGGACTTTCTTAGTGATCCTTACAAACCATGAAAACCTCTTGTTAAGTCCTTTTGGATAAGGGAGAGATTGAGTCTTGATGGGTTCATCATTCAGGTAAGTATTCTCTAACTTTGCTCCTCTCTTTAGTAGATAGAAGTAGCATAAGTATTGGATTAGAATAATATTACTCTTAATATTCCATGTATTAGGGTATTACTCATACTTAGCTTAATTTAAATTGTCCTATACATGTTTTGATAGTTTAATAACCTCTCATGTTGTACATAATCTTTGGTTAGCACTAAATTAGATTTACTTTACTTTTTATTAGTTTAGGTGAAATATCAAAACTCAAGACCCCCTTAGGGTTATTGTATTATTGTGTTAGATTGAAGGCTTGAGAACCCTACTTATCATGGTGAATTATGGTAAGATCAATTTATAGACATGATGCATTTTTTATTACATAAATTCTAGTGAACCCAACATGAATCTAAACCTTACAGTTTTTGTTTCACATATTTCATCATTTCATCATTTTATTTTTACATATTTTCAATACTATGTCAATAGTATCGACAAAGTTCTAGATTATATGTGCAAGTTTAACATAGTCATATCAATATGACTCCATTATTTGTACAAGTTTTCCAAAAATCAATTCAAACTACTAGGTTGACCCAGTCAACCCTATACATTTTCAAGCATATAGTTTAGCATACTAGGTTCACTGATTCAACCCTATACATTTTCTAATTTTTAGCAGATAGGATTTGCAAAGCTAGGTTGACCCAGTCAACATAGTTAATAGAATTTACAAGTGTTAATAAAGGTTATTCTATAGTAATCTCATTTATCTACATCCTCCAACCCACTAAGGTTTTTTTCTATCTTTCTCTCTCTTTCCTTACAGTCATATTTTTCATAGTTTGTAGTCTTTAAAATTGCCCCTATACAATCAACTAAGTTAACCTTGTTGACATGGTTATGTATTCTATATTTTTTTTGGAAAGCTAGAACAACTTGTTTCCAAACAACATTTGCTTTTCACATTCAAAGAGAGAATTATAAACTAAGAAGAATGGTCTAAGGCTTGTGTGTACTTGGATGAAGTCTACACACCGTTATCCAGACGTCATGAGAACTCCTCTTTGGTTGTGGAGGATGACACCTGCAGAAGAAAGAGACTAAAAAAAAGAAGGTGTTAGATGGGGAGATGGTGGGATGCCAAGCAAAAGCTTGATCATGGAAGTACAAAGACTTCCTTAAGGGATGTCAACCCACTGATTTATAAAAATAATGTTTGATAAAAGGCAGAATGATAAAATACTAAAATAATTAAAGACTGAAAAGGAAATGGAAGCAAATGCTTACCTGAATGTTGCTGTCAGCCTGGTCATAGTCATCGACGTCGATTAGGCTACCGACATCGGTTGTAAAGGTCTACCGACATCGGTTAGTCTGCCGACATCGGTGGGGGTAGTGGTCTCTATGGCTGGCATCGGTCGGGGAAGTAGTCTTTGGATGAGGTTTGGTAAGGTCTGGATGGGCTTCAGGGCTATGGATGGGTCTAAGAGGGAGTTTGGGCCTTATTAATGGTATGTGCAAGGGTCTAAGAGTCTGGTTGAATGCTCTATATAGGGTTTTTGTAGGCAGAAAGAATGGTCTGAAAGAGGGACCAAACAGAAGACAGAGGCAACAGGGAGACAGGGAGATAAGGATTCGAGTCTGGGCTGGTGATAAGAAGTGCTGAATGGGAGCTAATAGCTAATACATTTCTAAACTATAGAAATGAAATAAATGAAACATTCTTAGCTCATACCTGCTAAAGAAGAAGTTTTATTGATGCTTGTACCTGTTGTTGAGCTGCTGGTGTGAAGGCCCTATTGCTGGTGGAGTGGCTGATGTAGAGTACCTGTTGTTGTTGTAGCTTGTTGTGTGCCTGAGAGAGAGAGAGAGATCTGAAGGTTGGCAGATTGAAGATTGAGGGGTGAAAGATCAGATTGAAAGATTAAAAATATGGATGCAAAGATTGGAAAATGGGATCGAGAGACTGAAGATCCTGCATCTGGGGCACTGAACATAGCTTTAAAGGTTGCCAACGCTAGCAAAACCACCGATGTCGGCCACTTAAGGACCGATGTCAGCGGATGTAGAATGGGGATAGAGGCTAATTTTAGTCCTCTGCCCATTCTTACAAGCCTCCGTGGTCAAGGTTCGTGGGAAAATGGTCAAGAGGGGCTTATATGAGGCATGGGAGAATGAAATGGGGGTCACAGATGGGGTTTAGGTCATTAAGGCATGGGAGGAATGAAGAGAATCCAAGGAAGGGGATCCTAGGAGAGGAGAGGTGGCAAGGAGAGGGAATTATTAACTTAAAATAAGATAATTATTTCAAATTAATAAGACATAGGTTAGGAGTGTCGAAGTGGAAGAAGGGGACCAAGGGGGGAGAGGACGAGGAGGATGACCAAGGGAGTAGACATGATTTCGGTGTCTACATTTGCCCCTTTTTGTCTTGTTGGTTGTTCTGGATGAACTGAAAGACAAAAATAGGAGTTGATTGCCCTAGGTGTAGATAAGATTGATTTTGTCTTGTTGGTTGTTCTGGCAAACTACAAGACAAAAATAGGAGGTTGATTACACCAGATGTAGGATAAGGTTGATTTCATCTTGTTAGTTGTTCAAGTGAACTGTAAGACAAAAATAGGAGGTTGATTGTACCAGATGTGGGATTAGGTATTCCCCCTCAAAGTGGGAGTCAAGGAAAGGGAACCTGAAGTCGGGTGCCAATTTGACAGAGAGTGCATGAAAATGGTGAAGATGGAATGTGAACATTGTAAAAGTCATGATTACACGTATACCACTTCACGAGATGGTTAGGTCAAATTATCATAGGTCAAGGGTCAAGGAGTGCCAAAATTGAAATAATCAGGCCCCTGCATTTGGTTGTAGCTAATCGGGTTATTCATTCTAGGCTGTAGCTCCAATGGTCATCGTGTTTCAGGTATCTTGAGCTCAGGAAGTGCTCCTAGAAACACAAAAATGTCACAAGTAGTAGGGATCAATCGGCTTGTGATCCTATACTTGTGAAGGTCAAAATATGGGTTGTGGACAATTTTGCTAACCATTCGTGAGGTAACATACATTCAAAAACAACTAAGGCAACGTTGTCTTAGAAGTTGTTATAGTCTGAGGAGATAGGCATGATCTCTAATGTCATTGGTCGAGGTGGATGGATGGATGAAGGAATGGCCGAGCTAACCTCAGAAGACCCCATGTCAATTGAGTGCTACTTACATAGCCCCTATTGAAGGGCCTCAAGCCAATGTAGTTCTCCCTAAAAGGGAGGAAGAGGGTCAAAGTGGTCTATGGTCTTGGTCAAGGTCAAGTCATGGTCAAAGGAGAAGAATATGGTTTGTCCATCAAGTAGATGAACAAACGAGGGTGGTTGAGCTAACCCTAGGAGACGTCATGTCATTTGAGTGCTACCTACATAGCCCCAGTCTTAGGGCCTCAGACCAATGTAGTTTAAACTGGTTGACAAGTAGGTCAATAGGTTAGTTTGGTCATGTGTCGAAATGATGAGGATAAGAAGATGTTATAGCCTTTTCCAAATGGTGTATCCTGTAATATTAGTCGAGGGTCTTTCATCCCTAGCAATTTTCCATATTCGTGATGGATTGCTAAAAATGAATTGAGGTCTATTTATGCTTCAGCAAGTAATGTTTTATGCTTAACATAAATTGTGTCTGGTCGATAGTTTTCATGTGTATTGGTTTCCATAGAAACTATGTGAAATGGACTATGATGATGTGTGATGTCATGATGTCATGTTGTTGGTCTGAAAATGTTGGGTTGGCTTGGTTGGGTAGAAAAAGGTTTGGTTGAATGTGACAAAAGTGTGAAAAAAAAGTGAAAGGCAAATTGATCTTTCATTGACACAGACTAAAATGACAGCATAGATAGGGGTTGTTAGAACCGAGAGCCCCATTCATGCATTATGTCATTGACCAATGGTTGATGTTAGAGAAGTAGTCAAATCACTTGGAATTTAAGTGAGCTCAAAATCTCTTGAGTATGTTGGGGTGATAGGTTGGATATGTGATATGAGAGGAAGGGGTAACCCTTTGTGGTAGGAATAACCTTGCCCCTTTTATAGATGACCCGAGAATGACTATAGGCATGTCCATGACTTTATACCTTGTCAGTATTTTTTTTTTGGTGCAGACTGATCGATACGGGAAGTCTACGTAGTGATGTCATTTTGCTTGGTGGTCATATATGTGAAGCTGATCGATGTGGAAAGCTTTAGAAAGAGTGCTTTCTGTAGCAAGATTTAGTCATAGCCATCCTTCGAGGGAGTGGTCTATATTTTTGCTTTATATGTTATGAGGGCTTTTGAATAGCTATCCTTCAAGGGAGTAGTCTATTAGCTACAACAATTATGTAGTTGTCCTTCGAGGGAGCAGTCTACATTTAGAGTTTATGACCTTTGATATGATAGGTATCCCATTTTTGATGTGTTCTGTTGACTGAAGTTTAGCCATGGATGAGCCTCTAGAAGTTTAAGGGTTCCCTTTTATTAGGACAAAGCATTACTTCTTGACAAAAGGGTTGACGAATGTTGGGAATCAGGGTTGAAAGGAAAATTCATGACAATGATAGGGATTGCTCAAGGGATGAGCTCAAGTAAAATTTCAAGTGATTGAGTACTCGACTAACAGTAGAAAGGTCACAGATGCAAGGCATAAAAGGGGCTCAGGTTTTGATAAGTCCCTGGGCCATACCAGTGTGTGTATGATAAGGTCTGAGTCAATTAGGAGCAAATTTGCCCCATTTGCCTCTTCGAGATTGGTCACATGTTGATTGATGTTGGATGTCGATTGGTTGATATATTATTGGATTATTTGGTTGAGGCTTGGTTGATGATTAGTTAGTGTCTGGTCGATGGTTGGTCTTTGGTCGATGATTAGTCGAGATTGGTCAAGATTGGTAGAGATTGGTTGAGGTCATGATTAAAAGGTTGGTTGAATGTTTGGTCAAGGTTTGATAGGTCAAGACTAGTTGAGGTCAGGTTGATATTTGGTCGATGGTTTGGTCGAGGTCAGGTTGAATGTTTGGTCGATGCTGGGTTGAGGCTTGGTCGAGACTAGTCAATGATTGGTCGATACTTGGTTGAAGCTTTGGTTGAGGTCATGATTGAGAAATTGGTCGATGTTGGGTCAATGTTTGGTAAATGTTTGGTTAAGACTAGTTAAATGTTTGGTCAAGGTCTGGGTCAAGGCTTGGTTGATTGATGGGGTTGAGACTAGATTGAAAGGTTGGTCGAGTCCTGGATGAACGTTGAATTCCCCTAGTGGCTAGGGAGAATGTTTGACAAATTGGTCAAGGTCAGTTGAGGCTTAGTGGTCAGATTGACTGTGTTGATGTCGAATAAGGGGGTTAAAGGTGACAAAGGGGCCATAGTCTGGCGTGGAGATCCCGATTTAGGTGATGAGGTTTGAGAAGCATGGGTCGGTGTTGATGATTTGTCGAAGGGGTGGTCAAGAGGATCCTTGATGAGAAGGGTATCCTTTTTCTGGTGTTGATGAATGACAGCATTAAGAGTACAACAACGCTCAGTGTCATGTCCCAGAGTGTGGTGATAATGATAGAATTTAGAGTTATCAAACCAAGATGGTCTTGGTCTGAGAGTTGATGAGTGGGGCGGTGTTGAAGGTGTATTGATAATGTGGCCAAGAAGAAGGGTGTCTTTCCCCAAGCATTGGTGAACAACAACCTTGAGGGCACAAAAATGCTTAGTGTCATGCCCAGGCGTGTGATGATACGCACAAATTTGAGTGTCATCGAACCAGGGAGGTTTTGGTCTGAGAGATTGATATGGTTTATGAGGTGGGAGATTGATGCAAGAGGACTGCAACAATTGCCATAACAACAAGGCATAAGAACCTGCTAATGGGTCTGTGTGTCTTGTTGCAGTGGGGGTTGATGACTTCGGTTTGAGAGGTGTAAGAGGCATTAGACATACCATCATTTTCATGGGTGGTGTAGCCACATGTGTAGATTGCACTTTGATGGTGATAGGTGTTGGATGTTTTGGAGGAAATATATGTCTGATGGGTTGAGGAGATAATGGAGGTGACTTGTCTCTGTGAAGTATGGGAGTAGGAAGCACTCCTATTAAAGTGGATGGATGTGGGCACAAAATGGAAGGTAATGATGAAGGTGGGGGAGGAGTCCTTTGGTGTGGTTTAGTGGTCTTCTTTGGTTTGGGTTGAGGACCACCATTGTGTGAGGTGAAGTTAGATACGGGTTTGGGTTCGGATGTGGATGGAGATGAGTGAGATGTAGCAATCTCAGGCAAAAGGCAAGAGGCAACCATGGCTGGGTCTTCTTTGATTGAAATGGGTGAAGAGACTGGTTCTTCTCTTGGTAGAGAAGAAATAGGAGAGTGCGGCTCGTCAAGAGGGCAGAGGGTAGGGATGATTGTGCCCTCTACTTGTGGTTGAGGAGTAGGAAGGGTAAGGTCCTCCATTGGTGGAAGGAAGGATGAAGGTGGGGCTAATGGCATTGGTATGGTCAAGGCATCCTCTAGTATAAGAGAGGTCAATGGAGGACTAACAGGAGAAGAGAGTTCTTCTACCTGTGATGGATGAATAGGGGAAGAAGACTCTTCCACCTGTGAAGGAGGTTGGTCAGGGACAAGAGGCAAGACAGTGTTGACTGTGTGAATATTATGGTCTTGAGGTCATTGATCATGGTTTGGACATTGTTTTGGGTAAGAGGATGGTTAGGAAAAGGTTGTTTGAAGATATTGATGTGTTGATTGGGTCGGGTATTCAAGTTATCCAAAACAAGATCCCCCTTGTTGATCATGTCTTGGATGATGTTCTTGAAGGTTTGGCAATTGTCGATGTCATGGCCTTGGACACGGTGAAAGTGATAGAAGTCGGCCTCCCTATACCATGTAGGGAGGGATTTTTAAGGGTTGAATTGAGGCAGTCAGATTGGAGGGAGATTGAGGACCCCCTGCTTGACAAGTTTTTCCAAAATGGAAGCGTATGATTCTCCAAGTGGAGTGTATGAACGTTGGATGTACTGTTGTTGGAATTGTTTGGTGATGCTTTGAGATGTTGAAGGTTGAGATTGATTAGTTGTTGTCGAAGATGGTGATTTAATGACCACAGTGTTGGCCACTCCTTTGGATTTGGAATTGGTAGAAGAAGGTCTAGAAGAAGAAGGGTCATTGGCTTTTGCGTTGGTATTACACAATTTGACCATATCTTCTTCAATGGCATGGAGTTCAAGCTTTCAGGCCATGGTGAAAGCTTTGTCAAAAGTGCAGAATGTTTGAATTTGCAAGGTGGAAGAGATATGCTTGGCACATGCTCAAGAAAAGAGCTTAATGAGCTCAGGTTGAGGCAAGGAGAAGGAGAGCTGGTTAATCAAGCCTCTCCAACAGTTGACAAAATCGACTATAGATTCATCGTCAAATTGCCTAATGGAGTAGAGGTCTGTGATTGAGACTTGTTTGGTGATATTGATGGAAAATGGTTGAGAAATAATTAGGTGAGTTGAGTGAATGAAAAGATAGAATGTCTGGTAAGAGAGCTATACCAGTTAAGGGCAGGGCCAGAAAGTGACATGGGGAAGGTGCATAGAAGTAACGCATCATCGTGGGCTATGAGATAACAAGCATGTCTAAATGCTCATAGGTGTTGTTGTGGGTCTTCCTTACTCTAGAAATTAGAAAATTTATGAAGCTCCCACTGGTTGGGGTATGGTCAGATCAGGATAGAGGGATGAATGGGTTCATTGCAAATTTGCTCATATGAGAGGGCATTGCGTGAACCAGAAATAGAGGTCTCGAGACTAGACATTTTGTCCATCAACATTTTGATGAGATCTGTTGATGGATTGGTGAACGGGGTGCCCCCTAGGTTTTACTGTGCTTGAAAGGTGCTAGAGGGGGCATACGACGTATTCATTTGTTCTTGTAGGGGCGCAACATATTAATAACTAGTCATTGGGATAGAAGTGGAGGCCAAGGGTGGTTGCGTCATGAAGGTAGAAGACATAAGTTGACTAGATACCACCAAAGGTGGTTGCATGATGGCATTGGCAAAAGGGGAGGTAGACACTCTTGCATTTATGGTTGCAAGAGTGTGTGGGGTCGAGACAATCAAGTTCTGGTATGATGTAGAACTTGGTTGAATTGCGTGTGGTTGAGGGGGTAATGAAACCCTGATGGAGGTCGGTCTAAAAATAGATGGGGAGGCCAAACTTTGTGTATTGGCCATGGTCAGGTTAATGGTTGAGGTAATAGCCTGAGTCATAAAAGGTTGGGTAGCGAATGGTGTTGATGTCATCGCCACTTCACCTGAAAGGTCTCGTGTTGGATATCTTACGAGATAGTTTTGGAGGGCTTCGACATTGAGGTCCAAGATTCTTTCAAAATCTTGGTCCCCTTCAGGGATGATGGGGGTCTGAGTCAGGGTTGGTCGAGCAGGATTTCTTTCGGTTTATGAGTGGAACTCCATTATAGGATTGGTTATGGATGGGGAAGGTGGAAGCGGTTGATGCCTCATGCAGTAAGGAAGAATCATGGTTTGACTGTGTGTCAAAACCATTCAAGGCAAGAGGTTAGGTTACAAAAACTGTGTTTTTCCAATTTTAGAAACTCAAAATGTGGTTTTGGCAAAAAAAGGGGTCAGGTTTTAGGCTGTTATTTTGAAAAAAAGGACAGTGATAATGATCGACGTCAGTTGAAAAACTAATGTCGATGAAAACAGATGGCTGATGTCAGTCAAATAACTGATGACGGTGAAGAAAGGTTGCTAACATCGGTGGTAAAATTGATGCCAGTGATTGTGGTTTCCAAAAACTCAAAAAAATTGAAGATTCTTGGAAAAAAAGGAAGAAAGCGTCCTCATTAGCTCAAACAAGCAGATAAGAATAGAAAAGATGAAGAACACAAGCAGATCCTAAGCATTAAATCCTAAGAATCAACTTTTAGAATCCTATTGGCTTATGCCTTAAAGTGATGTTTGGGAAGGTTGGCTATTAGAATGGGTCCTAGAAGAGGTAGTCTATGGATGGTTTTAGGTTTGTTTAGGTGCTCAAGAGTCTGGGTTAGGTTCCGTACATGGCCTGGTGCTAAGGAGCAAGCTCCCCTCACTTCACGAGCCCAGTGATAAGCTAGTCTCACTTAGCCAAAATATACTTCCCCTAGAGATTATCCTCTTCTAGAGAATAGAGTGGGCTTTCCCCTTGGTGGTGAAATCCAAGTGGGATTGGCAAGATGGGTAAGGTATCTGCTAGGTGATGAAATCCCAGTCAGGCCTTGTCTCAGGTGAGTTTGATGTTTGATTTGTGCAAGTGATTTGGTTGTGTAACATAAAGTGATCTATGATTAATTCATGATGTGGTTGTTAATTACTAGATGTGGACTAAGAAATGCAAGCAAGCAGAAATGAAATGCAATGTGTTTTAAGCCCAAGTCAAAATGTTAGTTCGTATGAAGACAAATGGAGAAAGGGTTGAAGAATATGACTTTAACTAGTCTAAGATGCAAGAAAAGAATGAAATATTCTTTTTAATCCTACTTATGATGTCTTTTAGAAGATAGAAGAAAGAGGTGAAAAGGAGAAACCTAATGCACCTATATGAATAGAAAGAAAAGAACCCAAGGAAGACCCTAGGGTCCCATCGGGCGTGCCAAAATGTTTCCAAACAAAATTCCCTTTTCACATTCAAAGAGAGAATTAGAAACTAAGAAGAATGGTCTAAGGCTTGTGTGTACCTAGATGAAGTCTACGCACCATTATCCAAACATCGTGAGAACTCCTCTTTGGTTGTGGAGGATGACACCTGCAGAAGAAAGAGACTAAAACAAAGAAGGCATTAGATGGGGAGATGGTGGGCTGCCAAGCAAAAGCTTGATCCCAGAAGTACAAAGACTTCCTTAAGGGATGTCAACCCATTGATTGATAAAAATAATGTCTGATAAAAGGTAGAATGATAAAATACTAAAATAATTAAAGATTGAAAAGGAAATGGAAGCAAATGC
This sequence comes from Torreya grandis, assembly GCA_037957365.1. Taxonomy (NCBI): domain Eukaryota; kingdom Viridiplantae; phylum Streptophyta; class Pinopsida; order Cupressales; family Taxaceae; genus Torreya; species Torreya grandis. Next base: position 1,340,810 of record JARHVA010002000.1, read on the forward strand.
TTACCTAAATGTTGCTGTCAGCCTGGTCACAGTCACCGACGTCAGTTAGGCTACCAGCATCAGTTGTCAAGGTCTATCGACGTCGATTAGTCTGCCAACATCAGTGGGGGTAGTGGTCTCTGTGGCTAGTGTCAGTTGGGGCTGTAGTCTTTAGACGAGGTCTGGTCAGGTCTAGATAGGTTTCAGGGCTATGGATGGGTTGAAGAGGGAGTTTGGGCCTTGTTAATGGTCTGTGTAAGGGTCTGAGAGTCTGGTTGAATGCTCTATATAGGGTTTTTATAGGTAGAAAGAATGGTCTAAAAGAGGGACCAAACAGAAGATAGAGGCAACAGGGAGACAGGGAGATAAGGATTCGGGTCTAGGCTGGTGATAGGAAGTGCTGAATGGGAGCTAATAGATAATACATTTTTAGACTATAAAAATGAAATAAATGAAACATTCTTAGCTCATACCTGCTAAAGAAGAAGTGTTGTTGATGCTTGTACCTGTTGTTAATGCTACTGGTGTGAAGGCCCTGTTGTTGGTGGAGTGGCTGATGTAGAGTACCTGTTGTTATTATAGCTTGTTGTGTGCCTGAGAGAGAGAGAGAGAGAGAGAGAGAGAGAGAGAGAGAGAGAGAGAGAGAGAGAGAGAGAGAGAGAGAGAGAGAGAGAGAGAGAGAGAGAGAGAGAGAGAGAGAGAGAGAGAGAGAGATCTGAAGGTTGGCAGACTGAAGATTGAGGGGTAAAAGATCGGATTGAAAGATTGAAAAGATGGATGCAAAGATTGGAAAATGGGATTGAGAGACTGAAGATCTTGCATCTGGGGCACTGAACGCAGCTTTGAAGGCTGTCAATACCGACAGAACCGCCGACGTAGACTACTTAATGACCGACGTCAGTGGATGCAAAATGGGGATAGAGGCTAATTTTAGTCCTCTGCCCATTCTTACAAGCCGCCGTGGTCAAGGTTCATGGGAAAATGGTCAAGAGGGGTTTAAATGAGGCGTGGGAGAATGAAATGGGGGTCATAGATGGGGTTTAGGTCATTAAGGCATGGGAGGAATGAAGAGAATCCAAGGAAGGGGATCTCAGGAGAGGAGAGGTGGAAAGGAGAGGAAATTATTAACTTAAAATAAGATAATTATTTCAAATTAATAAGACATAGGTTAGGAGTGTCGAAGTGGACGAAGGGGACCAAGGGGGGAGAGGACGAGGAGGATGACCAAGGGAGTAGACATGATTTCAGTGTCTACATTTGCCCCTTTTTGTCTTGTTGGTTGTTCTGGACAAACTGTAAGACAAAAATAGGAGTTGATTGCCCCAGGTGTAGGATAAGATTGATTTCATCTTGTTGGTTGTTTTGGCGAACTGCAAGACAAAAATAGGAGGTTGATTACACTAGATGTAGGATAAGGTTGATTTCATCTTGTCGGTTGTTCAAGTGAACTGCAAGACAAAAATAGGAGGTTGATTACACCAGATGTGGGATCAGGTATTTCCCCTCAAAGTGGGAGTCAAGGGAAGGGAACCTGAAGTCAGGTGTCAATTTGACAAAGAGTGGATGAAAATGGTGAAGATGGAGTGTAAACACTACAAAAGTCATGATTGCACGTATACCACTTCACGAGATGGTTAGGTCAAATTGTCACAGGTTGAGGTTTGAGGAGTGCCAAAATTGAAATAACTAGGCCCCAGCATTTGGTTATAGCTGATTGGGTTATTCAATCTAGGCTATAGCTCCAATGGTCATCGTGTTTTAGGTATCTCGGGCTCAGGAAGTGCTCCTGGAAACATGAAAATGTCACAAGTAGTGGGGATCAACCGGCTTGCAATCCTATACTTGTCAAGGTCAAAATATGGATTATGAAAAATTTTGCTAACCATTCATGAGGTAGCATACATGCAAAAACAACCAAGGCAACGTTGTCTTGGAAGTGGTTGTAGTCTGAGGAGATAGGCATGATCTCCAATGTCATTGGTCGATGTGGATGGATGGATGAAGGAATGGCTGAGCTAACCTCAGAAGACCCCATGTCAACTGAGTACTACCTACATAGCCCCTGTTGAAGGGCCTCAGGCCAATGTAGTTCTCCCTAAAAGGGAGGAAGAGGGTCAAAGTGGTCGATGATCTTGGTCAAGGTCAAGTCATGGTCAAAGGATAAGAATATGGTTTGTCCATCAAGTAGATGAACAAATGAGGGTGGTCAAGCTAACCCCAGGAGATGTCGTGTCATCTGAGTGTTGCCTACATAGCCCCAATCTTAGGGCATTAGACCAATGTAGTTTAGACTGGTTGACAAGTTGGTTGATAGGTTGGTTTGGTCATGTGTCAAAATGATGAGAATAAGAAGATGTTACAGCCTTTTCCAAATAGTGTATCCTATAACATTGGTCGAGGGTCTTTCATCCCTAGCAATTTTCCATATTCGTGATGGATGTATACTAAAAATAAATTGAGGTCTATTTATGCTTCAACAAGTAATGGTTTATGCTTAACATAAATTGTGTCTGGTTGATAGTTTCCATGTGTATTGGTTTCCATAGAAACTATGTGAAATGGACTATGATGATGTGTGATGTCATGATGTCATGTTGTTGGTCTAAAAATATTGGGTTGGCTTGGTTGGGTAGAAAAAGGTTTGCTTGAATGTGACCAAAGTGTGACAAAAAAGTGAAAGGCAAATTTCTCTTTCATTGACACAGACTAGAATGACAGCATAGATAGGGGTTGTTAGAACTGAGAGCCCCATTCATGTATTATGTCATTGACTAGTGGTTGATGTTAGAGAAGTAGTCGAATCACTTGACATTTAAGTGAGCTTGAAATCCCTTGAGTATGTTGGGGTGATAGGTTGGATATGTGATATGAGAAGAAGGGGTAACCCTTTGTGGTAGGAATAACCTTGCCCCTTTTATAGGTGACCTGAGAACGACTATAGGCATGTCCATGACTTTATAACTTGTCATTCATTTTTTTTTTGGTGCAGACTGATCGATGCGGGAAGCTTTAGAAAGAGTGCTATCTATAGCAAGATTTAGTCATATCCATCCTTCAAGGGAGTGGTCTATATTTTTGCTTTATATGTTATGAGGGCTTTTGAATAGCTATCCTTTGAGGGAGTAGTCTATTAGCTACAACAATTATGTAGCTGTCCTTCGAAGGAGCAGTCTACATTTAGAGTTTATGACCTTTGATATGATAGGTATCCCATTTTTGACATGTTTTATTGATTGAAGTTTAGCCATGGATGAGCCTCTAGAAGTTTAAGGGTTCCCTTTTATTAGGACAAAGCATTACTGCTTGACAAAAGGGTTGACAAATGTTGGGAATCAGGGTTGAAAGGAATATGCATGACAATGATAGGGATTGCTCAAAGGACGAGCTCAAGTAAAATGTCAAGTGATTGAGTACTCGACTAACAATAGAAAGGTCATAGATGCAAGGCATAAAAGGGGCTCAGGTTCTGATAAGTCCCTGGGCCATGCTGGTGCATTTATGATAAGGTCCGAGTCAATTAGGAGCAGATTTGCCCCATTTGCCTCTTCGAGATTGGTCATGTGTTGATTGATGTTGGATGTTGATTGGTTGATATATTATTGGATTGTTTGGTCGAGGCTTGGTTGATGATTGGTTAGTGTCTGGTCGATGGTTTGTCTTTAGTCGATGATTGGTCGAGATTGGTCGAGATTGGTTGAGGTCATGATTAAAAGGTTGGTTGAATGTTTGGTCAAGATTTGATAGGTCAAGACTAGTTGAGGTCAGGTTGATATTTTGTCGATGGTTTGGTCAAGGTCAAATTGAATGTTTGGTTGATGCCAGGTCAAGGCTTGGTCGAGACTGGTCAATGATTGGTCAATACTTGGTTGAAGCTTTGGTTGAGGTCATGATTGAGAAATTGGTCGATGCTGGGTCAATGTTTGGTAAATGTTTGGTTAAGACTAGTTGAATGTTTGGTTGAGGTCTGGGTCAAGGCTTGGTTGATTGATGGGGTCGATACTAGATTTAAAGGTTGGTCGATTCTTGGATGAACGTTGAATTGCCCCAGTAGCTAGGGAGAATGTTTGATAGATTGGTCAAGGTTAGTTGAGGCTTGGTGGTCAGATTGACTGTGTTGATGTCGAATAAGGGGGTTAAAGGTGGCAACAGGGCCATAGTCTGGCATGGATATCCCAATTTAGGTGATGAGGTTTGAGAAGCATGGGTTAGTGTTGATGATTTGTCAAAGGGGTGGTCAAGAGGATCCTTAATGAGAAGGGTATCCTTTTTTTGGTGTTGATGAATGACAGCGTTAAGAGTACAACAACGCTCAGTGTCATGTCTTAGAGTGTGGTGATAATGATAGAATTTAGAGTTGTTGAACCAAGATAGTCTTGGTCTGAGAGTTGATGAGTGGGGCGGTGTTGAAGGTTTGTTGATAATGTTGCCAAGAAGAAGGGTGTCTTTCCCCAAGCATTGGTGAACAACAACCTTGAGGGCACAACAATGCTTAGTTTTGTGCCCAGGCGTGCGATGATACGCACAAATCTGAGTGTCATCGAACCAGGGAGATTTTGGTCTGAGAGATTGGTATGGTTTAAGAGGTGGGAGATTGATGGGAGAGGACTGAAACAATTATCGTAACAGAAAGGCATAAGAACCTGCTAATGGGTTTGTGTGTCTTGTTGTAGTGGTGGTTGATGACTTTGGTTTGAGAGACATAAGAGGCATTGGTCGTACCATCATTTTTGTGGGTGGTGTAGCCACACGTGTAGATGGCATTTTGGTGGTGATAGGTGTTGGATGTTTTGGAGGAAATATATGTCTAATGGGTTGAGGAGATAATGGAGGTGACTTGCCTCTGTGAAGTATGGGAGTAGGAAGCACTCTTATTAAAGTGGATGGATGCGGGCCCAAAATGGAAGATAATGATGAAGGTGGGGGAGGAGTCCTCTGGTGTGGTTTAGTGGTCTTCTTTGGTTTAGGTTAAGGACCACCATTGTGCAAGGTGAGGTTAGATACGGGTTTGGGTTCGGATGTGGACGGAGATGAGTGAAATGTAGCAATCTCAGGCGAAAGGCAAGAGGCAACCCTGGCTGGGTCTTCTTCAATCAAAATGGGTGAAGAGATTGGTTCTTCTCTTGGTGGAGAAGAAATAGGAGAGTGGGGCTCATCAAGAGGGCAGAGGATAGGGATGATTGTGCCCTCTACTTGTGGTTGAGGAGTAGGAAGGGTAAGGTCCTCCATTGGTGGGAGGAAGGATGAAGGTGGGGCTAATAGCATTGGCATTATCAAGGCATCCTCTAGTATAAGAGAGGTCAATGGAGGACTAACAGGAGAAGAGGGTTCTTCTACCTATGATGGACAAATAGGGGAAGAAGACTCTTCCACCTGTGAAGGAGGTTGGTCAGGGACAAGAGGCAAGACAATGTTGACTGTGTGAATATTATGGTCTTGGGGGTCATTGATCATGGTTTGGACATTGTTTTGGGTAAGAGGATGGTTAGAAAAAGGTTTTTTGAAGATATCGATGTGTTGATTGGGTTGGGCATTTGGGTTATCCAAAACAAGATCCCCCTTGTCAATCATATCTTGGATGATGTTTTTGAAGGTTCGGCAATTGTCGATGTCATGGCCTTGGACACAGTGAAAGTGACAGAAGTCAGCCTCCCTATACCATATAGGGAGGGATTTTGAAGGTCGAATTGAGGCAGTCAGATTGGAGGGAGATTGAGGACCCCCTGCTTGACAAGTTTTTCCAAAATGGAAGCGTATGATTCTCCAAGTGGAGTGTATGAATGCTGGATGTACCGTTGTTGGAATTGTTTGGTGATGCTTTGAGATGTTGAAGGTTGAGATTGATTAGTTGTTGTCAAAGATGGTCATCTAATGACCACTGTGTTAGCCACTCCTTTGGATTTGGAATTGGGAGAAGAAGGTCTGGAAGAAGAAGGGTCATTGGCTTTTGTGTTGGTATTACACAATTTGACCTTATCTTCTTTAATGGCACAGAGTTCAAGCTTTTGGGCCATGGTGAAAGCTTTGTCAAAAGTGTGGAATGTTTGAATTAGCAAGGTGGAAGAGATGTGCTTGGTACATGCTCGAGAAAAGAGCTTGATGGGCTCAAGTTTAGGCAAGGAGAAGGAGAGCTAGTTAATCAAGCCTCTCCAACGGGTGACAAAATTGACTATAGATTCGTCGTCAAATTGCCTAATGGAGAATAGGTTTATGATTGAGACTTGTTTGGTGATATTGATGGAAAAATGGTCGAGAAATAATTGTGTGAGTTGAGTGAATGAAAACATAGAATGTTTGGTAAGAGAGCTATACCAGTCAAGGGCAAGGCCAGAAAGCAACATGGGGAAGGTGCATAGAAGTAACACATCGTCGTGGGCTATGAGATAACAAGCATGTCTGAATGCTCGTAGGTGTTGTTGTGGGTCTTTCTTACTCTAGAAATGAGAAAATTTAAGAATCTCCCATTGGTTGGGGTATGGTCAGATCAGGACGAAGGGATGAATGGGTTCATTACAAATTTGCTCATATGAGAGGGCATTGCGTGAACCAGAAATAGAGGTCTCAAGACTAGACATTTTGTCTGTCAGCATTTTGATGAGATCTACTGATGGATTGGTGAATGGGGTGCCCCCTAAGTTGTAGGGCACTTGAAAGGTGCTAGAGTGGGCATACGACGTAGTCGGTTGTGCTTATAGGGGCGCAAAGTATTGATAACTAGTCATTGGGATAGAAGTGGAGGCCAAGGGTGGTTGCGTCATGAAGGTAGAAGACATAATTTGACTAGATACCACCAAAGGTGGTTGCGTGATGGCATTGGCAAAAGGGGAGATAGACACTCCTATATTTATGGGTGCAAGAGTGTGTGGGGTCGAGACAATCAAGTTCTGGTATGATGTAGAACTTGGTTAAATTACGTGTGGTTGAGGGGGTAATGAAACCCCAATGGAGGTTGGTCTAAAAATAGATGGGGAGGCCAAACTTTGCATATTGGCCATGGTCAGGTTAATGGTTGAGGCAATAACCTGAGTCATAAAAGGCTGGGTAGCAAATGGTGTTGATGTCATCGCCACTTCACCCGAAAGGTCTCATGTTGGGTTTCTTGCGAGATAGTTTTGGAGGGCTTCGACATTGAGGTCTAAGAATCTTTCAAAATCTTGGTCCCCTTCAGGGACGATGGGGGTCTGAGTCAGGGTTGGTCGAGTAGGAGTTTTTTTGGCTTGCGAGTGGAACTCCATTATAAGACTGGTTATGGACGGGGAAGGTAGAAGTAGTTGATGCCTCACGTGGTCAAGAAGAATCATGGTTTGACTGTGTGTTAAAACCATTCAAGGCAAGAGGTTAGGTTTCAAAAATTGTGTGACAGTGATCGACATCGGTTGAAAAACCGATGTTGGTCAAATAACCGATGACGGCGAAGAAATGTTGCCAACATCGGTGGTATAACTGATGTCAGTGACTATGGTTTCTAGAAACTCAAAAAATTTGAAGATTCTTGGAAAAAAAGGAAGAAAGCATCCTCATTAGCTCAAACAAGTAGATAAGAACAGAAAAGATGAAGAACACAAGTAGATCCTAAGCGTTAATCCTAAGAATCAACTTTTAGAATCCTATTGGCATATGCCTTAAAGTGATGTTTGGGAAGGTTGGTTGTTAGAATGGGTCCTAGAAGAGGTAGTCTATGGATGGTTTCAGGTTTGTTTAGGCACTCAAGAGTTTGGGTTAGGTTTCGTACATGGCCTTGTGCTAAGGAGCAAGCTCCCCTCACTTCACGAGCCCAGTGATAAGCTGGTCTCGCTTAGCCAAAATATACTTTTCCTAGAGATTATCCTCTACTAGAGAACAGAGTGGGATTTCCCCTTGGTGGTGAAATCCAAGTGGGATTGGCGGGATGGGTAAGGTATCCGTTGGGTGATGAAATCCCAATCGGGCCTTGTCTTAGGTGAGTTTGATGTTTGATTTGTGCAAGTGATTTGGTTGTGTAACATAAAGTGATCTACGATTAATTCATGATGCAGTTGTTAATTACTAGATGTGGGTTAAGAAATGTAAGCAAGCAGAAATGAAATGTAATGCATTTTAGGCCCAAGTCAAAATGTTAGTTCGTATGAAGACAAATGGAGAAAGGGTTGAAGAATATGACTTTAACTAGTCTAAGATACAAGAAAAGAAAGAAGAATTCTTTTTAATCCTACTTATGATGTCTTTTAGAAGATAGAAGAAAGAGGTGAAAAGGAGAAACCTAATGCACCTAGATGAACAGAAAGAAAAGAACTCAAGGAAGACCCTAGTGTCCCATCGGGTGTGCCAAAATGTTTCCAAACAAGATTCGCTTTTCACATTCAAAGAGATAATTAGAAACTAAGAAGAATGGTCTAAGACTTGTGTGTACCTAGATGAAGTCTACACACCGTTATCTAGACATCCTGAGAAGTCCTCTTTGGTTATGGAGGATGACACCTACAAAAGAAAGAGACTAAAACAAAGAAGGCATTAGATGGGGAGATGATGGGCTACCAAGTAAAAGCTTGATCCCAGAAGTATAAAGACTTCCTTAAGGGATGTCAACCCGCTGATTGATAAAAATAATGTCTGATAAAAGGTAGAATGATAAAATACTAAAATGATTAAAGACTGAAAAGGAAATGGAAGCAAATGCTTACCTGAATGTTGTTATCGGCCTGGTCACAGTCGCCGACGTCAATTAGGCTGCCGGTGTCAGTTGTCAAGGTCTATCGACGTCGATTAGTCTACCGACATTAGTGGGGGTAGTGGTCTCTTCAGCTGGTGTTGGTCAGGGTAGTAGTCTTTGGATGAGGTTTGGTTAGGTCTGGATGGGTTTCAAGGCAATGGACGGGTCTGAGAGGGAGTTTGGGCCTTGTTAATAGTCTGTGCAAGGGTCTGAGAGTCTGGTTGAATGCTTTGTACAGGGTTTTTGTAGGCAAAAAGAATGGTCTAAAAGAGGGACCAAACAGAAGATAGAGCTAACAGGGAGATAGGGAGATAAGGATTTGGGTCTAGGCTGGTGATAAGAAGTGTTGAATGGGAGCTAACAGCTAATACATTTCTAGACTATAGAAATGAAACAAATGAAACATTCTTAGCTCATACCTGCTAAAGAAGTGTTGATAATGCTTGTACCTATTGTTGATGTTGCTGGTGTGAAGGCCCTGTTACTAATGGAGTGGCTGATGCAGAGTACCTGTTGTTGTTGTAGCTTGTTGTGTGCTTGAGAGAGAGAGAGAGAGAGATCTGAAGGTTGGCAGAATGAAGATTGAGGGGTGAAAGATTGGATTGAAAGATTGACAAGATGGATGCAAAGATTGGAAAATGGGATCGAGAGACTGAAGATCCTACGTCTGGGGTGTTGAATGCAGCTTTGAAGGCTATCGACGCCGACATAACCACCGACATTGGCCGCTTAATGACCGACGTTGATGGATGCAGAATGGGGACAGAGGCTAATTTTAGTCCTCTGCCCATTCTTACAAGCCACCGTGGTCAAGGTTCGTGGGAAAACGGTCGAGAGGGGTTTAAATGAGGCATGGGAGAATGAAATGGGGGTCATAGATGGGGTTTAGGTCATTAAGGCATGGGAGGAATGAAGAGAATCCAAGGAAGGGGATCCTAAGAGAGGAGAGGTGGCAAGGAGAGGGAATTATTAACTTAAAAGAAGATAATTATTTCAAATTAATAAGACATAGGTTAGGAGTGTCGAAGTGGATGAAGGGGACCAAGGGGGGAGAGGATGAGGAGGATGACCAAGGGAGTAGACACAATTTTGGTGTCTACACAACCATATCAACATAGTTTATTTTCATATATTTAATTTTGTAATGTAGTGGCTATACTTTTGACCCTATTTTGTATTCTTTACATACACTATCAACTAACTCGACATTGTATTGTGTTTCAAAATTAGAATTAACACTTACATGCTAGTAATTATCTCACACTTTCATTTCTTGTTGATTGCATGCTTAAAATATATCACATAGTATAATTATGTGGTTTTAAATATAGATTTTAGTTTCATTATTTTTTCTTTTATGCACACACTACAAAATCATAAAATCTCAAAACATATTTTAACAATTATCTACCTAAGGCTAACTTGCTTGGATTTCATCACTAAAGGGGAAGCTGACTTGGTTTTTTGTCCAAGTATAAACACATGATTAATGGTATATTTTAGATAATCACTTGACACAATTATCACTATGATGTGTGAAGTGAGGGAGTAGACCCCACTACCAAGCCTATACCATGGCCAATATCGAACCCTTTCAACCTAAACATATTAATTTTTTTTATAGATTTCTTTCTAGTTACTTACTTATAGCCAACTTATTATCACATATAAAACAATATTATAATAATATAAAAACATTTAGGTTGACCACTTAGTTATCTTTTACTTTCTATGTTGATTGCTTGCTCTTTGCTCAATTGTATATTGTATTGTAAAAACTTGCACTAGCCAATATTGGTTGAAGGTTTTGTGCTATGTGCTTTAATTGGATCAACCTCACTAATCCAATTTATTATATGTTTCATTTCATTTCTTAAATTCATAAGTAATTTCAAAATTATTCTTGTCTCAATATACAATTGATTATGTCAACATAGTATTCTTTTTTGCCCCTTAGATATAGGACTAGGTTGACCCAGTTGACCCTATATCATTTCCTGCTTACCTCCTATTTATGATACATAACTAAGTCAACCTAGTCAACCTTGTATTCCTATTTCATAAAAATTTAGAACCTATTCTCTATACTAGGTCAACCCAGTTGACTCTATACTATTTTGCCTTCCCTATTTGCTAAATTAGTTCTTTATTTATCATTCTTAGCATTTTTATTCACTTATCTTCAATCATCATGAAGTATCCTATCAGAATCTTCTTGGATAGATTTAATCCATTTAGATACTATATGATATGTTAATTTTTCCCTCTATTTTCCTCCTAAAATCACCATCACTCTTGGGGAACCTTTTCCCTTCCTTCTTCCATGACCTAAAACATGGTGCAAATCACACCTCAAGATGAAGTTGATGGGTTTGAACCTTTCTATACCTATCAAAATACTTCTCATCTTCAAAACCTTCAAACTAATATGGGAGAAATTGACATAATTTTAATCAATAATCCCACTAATAATCCATCTTCTAATAATCCTCCCCCTAACTAAAATTTAAGAAATCATACTAACACCAACCCATCTCCTAATACAACTCAGCTTCTTTCCTAAATTATCTAAAAATTGAAAATAATACAAAACATTAACACTGATCAAATGATGCAACTTCAACATCATTTGATTAATATGGCTAATCAGCTTTCAGCTATCCATCTCAAGTTTGTCACAATTATATTCCTCCACCTCTTAGAGATGCATCAAGCAATGTTATTCCTCAACACATAATGAATAACAAGATGTTTCAAACTATTCAAAATGAGCCTTTATCTCCCTTCATTGTATCCATTGATATTAGTAACATATCTCCAACCATCAAGTATGATGGGACTAAAGACCCTACCTCATTTCTCAAAGCCTTTGGCAACCTTTACAAAGAGTGGATCCAAACTAATACTTTTTCCATAGCTAAACTCTTAGTAAAAACCTTCAATAGCATTTTATTATAATGGTAAAACCAATTACCCTAACATTCCATTGATAAATTGAATTTTTGGTTAATCCCTTAGTTAAATAATTTAAACACAATGACCTTTCCAAAAATTATCTTAGCTACTTCATCAATGCTAAGAAATCTCCCACTAAATCAACTCATGACTTTATGAAAAGATGGAAATCACTAGCCTACAAAGTCGATCATAACATGATTGATGATAACTTTTTCAAAATCTTTATCACTAATTTGACTCCTTCTCTTCAATATAAGGTTTGAACCTTTTCTCCCCAAAAACTTAATGAAGCTCTTGACCAAGCTAAATGTCAAGACTTCCTCATGAAATAATTTGAACCTAATACTAAACTTCTAAAAGGATATTTTCAAACATCTACCAATGATATCACTAGTAATACTCTACAAACCAAACCAGGACTTTCCAAAGTTGATATACCTTTATCTTATCACACACCTTTCTCTATGCAACAAATGCAATAATTATTACTTCCCTCTAAACCTTTAACCTATCCAAACAATACTCCTAAGTGGTATGACCCTAATCAATTTTGTTGGTTCCATGCTGACATTGGTCACTCCCATGAATCTTATAGAGGGATCACTATATTTGATGTCTATTATATGCTTAGTGATTCATTCAATCATGAAGCCATGATTAACCTTCATCATCAATAGTACACTACTACTTCCCAAAAATGACAAGTTTCTAAAGCTTCTACCTCCAATAACCAAAAATATTTTTCTAATGCTAATAATCAAAAAAATACTAAGGATGTTTGTGCCATTGATGTTGATTATGACCAATATTATAATAATTATCAATATGTTAACACTACCAAAGTCAACTATCTTCACAAGCTGGATTACAAAGATCTTGTTACCAAACCTAAAAAACCATCCTTATAAGAAAAAATTCTCAAGGACACTACAACCACTAATCTAGCATCGGAAGCCTATGAGGAATTATTTACTTCTTCCAAACATCCAACCACATATATTCCCTAAAAATATACTTTACCTCCTAAACCTAATGTTGGTTCTTCTTCTAAATCTCATTGAAACTTTCTTGAAGAACTTATAGATGAAGAACAAGATTCTATTAAATATCAACCTACCAATGTGAACACCATTGAAACTACATGTCCTTCTTCCAATCCTTCTATTGAATTTCTTGAAGAAGACATGTTTAATGATTAAATTCTTTTTTATGTTGATGATCCACCACTTTTTATTAAGATATCCATTAATACTACCCTTATCCATAAAATTATAGTTGATGAAATCTCTGGTATTAATGTGACATATTTATGGCTTATTCAATAACTTGGTTATAATAAGGATCATCTTAAGTAAACCTATTTCACTTGTCATGGTTTTGATAAGACTAATCAAAATCCACTTGGTTACATTTGGCTTCCATTAACCATCAGACCTAAGATCATTCAAACTAAGCTTATGGTATTTTATTTACATTTATCTTATAATACCCTCTTTGGTCACCCATGGACTCATAGAATGAGGGCTATTACTTCTTCCAGTATCCAATGTATTAAATTATTACATAATCGCAGGCAATATAAGCATGACGCTGATCCCAACCCATAGAGTATTCAACTTCCTGATCCCAAATCTCATTATCATTTTCCTACCATTCCTAATATTAATAATTCTCCTTTACTTGAGTTTATCAACATCAATCCTAATTTGCAAGTCACTCTTACAAATTCTAATGATGATGAACCTAATTATTTAAAATATACTTGTAATACTACCAATTTACCTCCATACATTTCACAATGGCTTCCTCCTTTATTTTGTAGGGAATGTACTATTCATCTTATTGATAAGATTACTAATTTTTTCCCTCTATGAAATGATTAGGAGCCTTTTTTACTTGAAAATTACTTCATTTGTAATGATTTTGGAGTGTCCAAATTATTTCAAGATACTCTCATCATGTCCCATTGTACATTGAGTAATATTGGGATTTCACCTTCTGAAACTCCCCCTGATTCTCAAGCATGTATAATTTCTCCAACATATGATGATAATTATATAATGGACCATGCTAAATTTTGAGACTTGGATGTCCAACATTATCAAAAAACCTTAGCTCAAATCCACACTTTTAACCAGGATGTCCATACAATTTATAGGACTATTGATTTTGATCCTGAAGGTTATGTGCCTCCTACCAATTCTCCATTTATTGATACTCCTTAGGTGGTAGAGAAAATTATACTTTCCCAACCTATAAAATCTATTTAATTTCCTTTACCACCTTTGTATCCTATCATTACCTCTAATACTTATCTCGTAGCTAAACCCAAAAACATTCCAATATATTTTGATCTATCTACCTCTCCTATTCTAAAGATTATACTTGATGCCAAGGCAACTAATGCCCATCAAATACATTCTAATTATGATATCCATGGTAATCAAATTCTATATCTTGAAATAGATGTTGAATATTATGGTCTTCTTCCTACCTTTCCTAGTGATGAAACCATTCTTGAAATACTTCATGCTTGAGAACCTCAACATCCTGAGCAACATAATAAACTTGGGAATTTTAAGACTAAAACCCCTTATCTCAACAATGTCCTTTCTATCATTGATCTCAAATATAATCCAATTTATTCTTTACCTAATGTACCATACCATTTCCAAGATGAAAATTCTATGCTTATCGAAGAAACCACTCACATTGAATATGGTACTCCATCATATCCTTGACCAATTCCAACATCTCATGATATCTCAACTACTTAACATGATAATTTTAGCCTATTATTTGAAAAGTATTGTTATATTTTCACCTGGTCCTAAGAGGATATGCCTAGTATTGACCCTAGCATTATGGTGTATATTATTATTATTACTTATCTTGATGCCAAACTTGTATGTCAAAATCAAAGGAAATTTACATCTAAGGTTTCCACTTTATGTCATAAGGAAATCATCAAATTACTTGATGCTAAATTTAACAAACTAGTGGAATATTCCAAATTAGTTTCTAACATAATCCCTATTTAGAAAAAGGTCACTATGGTCATTCACATTTGTATTGATTTTCACAATCTTAACCTTGATTATCTCAAGGACAACTTCCCTTTACTTTTGATAGATGCCATTATTGATTCCATGACTGGTTATGAAATGTTATCTCTTATGGATGGCTTCTTAGGTTACAATCAGATTCACACTATCCCCAAGGACCAACATAAGACCACTTTCACTAGAGAATGGGGCACCTATTACTATGTCAAAATTCCATTTGGTCTCAAACATGCTAGATCCACTTACCAATGAGTAATGACTCACATATTCCATGATCTTATTCGTAAAATTATTGAAACCTATATGTATGACCTCATTGTTAAATCCAAAATTCATAAGACTCATCTATTAGATCTTGCTATCATCTTTGATCATCTTCTTAATTACTAGTTAGTATAAATCCTTACAAATGTGTCTTTGATGTCACATCTAGAAAATTGTTAGTATTCCTAGTCTCTCTCCATGGTATCAATGTTGACCCATCTAAGATTAGTGTTATTATCAACATGCCCATTCCTTGATCTATTCCTGACATTTATATATACTTAGGCAAACTTAGGGAAATTAGATGATTTGTCCCCAACATGGCTTATCATATCTACTCTATCAATTCTCTTCTTAAGAAAGGTAATGCCTTAGAATGGATGGACCCTTTCCAAAATCCTTTGATAACATGAAAGAGTCATTACTTCACCCATCTATACTTTGTCCTTCTAATCATCGACCCTTGATCCTATATACTTCTTCCACACCTATATCAATTGGGGCAATGTTTTCCCAACAAGATGATACTGAAAGAGAGTGTGCCATTTATTACATTACTTGAGGCCTCATCAATTATGAGAATTGTTATACCAAAGTCAAATGTGATTATCTCACCATTTATTTTTTAGCTAAAAAGCTTCAACACTAAATGATATATCAAACCACTTATGTCATTATTAATTTTGATCCCCTTCTTTACTTCTTATCCAAAGACTTTCTTATTAGAGATAGAATTGGTAAATGGATGGTCCTCCTCATGGAATTTGATCTCTACATTATAACTCAAAAATTTATCAAAGGACAAGTTATAGTTGATTAACTTTATGTAGCTCCTATTTCAAATACCAAACACCTTCAAGATAGTCTTCCAGATGATAATATTCTCTACATTAAAGTTCTAAATAAATATATCTCTACTTAAGATTACTTTTATAACTTTATCACTGATCTTAAAGCAAATAATCTAGATGAATCCTCTATTCCCTTCTATACTACTAAACCTAAATTAGTTATCGAGGAAATTCCTAAAATTAATGTTGACTTACATGAGGATAAATCGACCCTTCACTTTGATGGTGTTAAATACCTTCAAGGAGCTAGAGTAGGTTGCATTCTTACAAGTCCTCTTGGTAAAATCTTACCTTTATCTTTCACTTCATGTTTGATGTCATCAATAATATGGCCAAATATGATGCTCTAATATTAGGAATAAGAGCTTCTCTTGATTTAGGCATTCAATAAATACATGATTTAGGTGATTTCTAGCTTATTTACCATCAAGTCAATGGTGGTTACCAATACAAAATAAAAATCTTATTACCTATCACCAAATTTCAACCACTCTTGCCAAGTATTTTATCTCTTTCATCATTGAGCCCATCCCTCAAGATCAAAATTTCATTGTTGATTCTCTTGCTTCTTCAACATCTCTCTTTCATCCCCACCAAGTTCTTTCCGATCCCACTTTTCTTATCCAAATAATAAAATATCCATCTTCTAATCAACCACCAAATTCACTTATTTGTGACATCTAGGATATTACCATTCAACAAAGCCCATGATACAAAGACATTATTCAATTCTTGAAACACTTAACTTATCTTCCTAACTTAGATTCTCATGAAAAGACTCATATCCATAAATAAACTTTTAAATATGTATTTCAATACAACATCCTTTATTATCATAATACTGAAGGTAATTTACTCTATTTTGGTATGCAAGATGATGTCCCTTCTCTTCTTGAACAAGCATGGGGGAATTTTTAGTGGACACGTTATAACCCATAAATGCCTATATATGGGTTACTTTTGGCTTACTTTTGAAAAGGATGCAATTGAATTCACTAAAACATTACTCTTTTCCAACTTCATGATGATATAATTTATTAACCTCTAGCCAAGCTTTAAATTATTATATCTCTTTTTACATTCTCCATGTGGGGATCAAATCTCATCAGTAAATTACCTCACTCTCAAAATGGGCATGTTTTTATCATCACTGATGTCAAATATTTTACCAAATGAGTTGAAGCCATGCCCCTTATTAATATCACTAGTAACACCATCATTAAATTTATTCCTAATCAAATCATTTTCCACTTTGGTGTTCCCCATACTACCATTTTAGACAATGGTGGTAATTTCAAAAACAAGGATGTTAAATAGCTTTGTGCTAAATTCAAGATCAATCATGTCAAGTTGAGGCTACTAACAAAATTTTTAACAAAATCCTCTAAAATATAATTTATGAAACTTTCATGGATTAGCACCTTCATCTTTACCCTTCTCTTTGGTCCTATCAGACTAGCATATGTACTACCATTAGGGCAACACCATTCTCTCTAGTCTATAGTTCTAAATTAGTTATTCCATTAGAAGTTGAGCTTTCCTCTCTCTATATATCTCTTTATGTTATAATTCCCAATGAATAATTATGTGAATATCATATTCATGATCTTGATATCCTTGATGAATGTCATGTTTTTGCTTTGTAATATAACCACTAATATAAGGCTTGTATTGCCAAACAACATAATATAAATGTTAAAAAATTTACATTTAATATTGGTGATCTTGTCCTTAAATTATACTACACCCATTATAAAGAAGGCAAATATGCCCAAAAATAGTGGGGCCCCTATTTATTCAAAGGTATTCTTAGTATAAGTACCTAACACCTTCAAACCAATGAAGGCCATGTTTTCAAAGAGCCCACTAATGCACAATTCTTTAAGAATTACTTTGCTTAAACATTTTCTTATTTTCATACATTATATCCACATATATCTAACACTTTTTTAAGGTTACATGGGTCTCTCCCTCCATAGTATTTCTCTCTTTTTACAAACCTTTAGTCCTTCCTATTTGGTATTTTGGGTTCTCTTTCTCTTATGAGTTCCATTGTAAAACCATGGATAGGACCCGGTCTTCCTCATGATGTACCATAGTCTTTTTATTTTCATATTCTTTTTACACACTTTATTTATCCCTTGGATTTATCTTTTGTGAGTTAAAATGTAAAACCATGGATAGGACCCAATATTCCTCACAAAATACCATCATTTGCTTACCTCATTCATTTTTCACATGCTTTATAACACCCCTTGGGTTTCTATTTTATGGTTTTAGCATAAGACCAAGGATAGGCCCTGGAGTTCCTTATAAAATTTCCATCTTATCATTCTTTTTATAATAATGTGTTTTTTATTCTTATTCTTAACTTTATATTTTGCTTCTTTTGATTGATGGAATTTGCACAATAATCTATGTTAGCATGTTTTCATCCATTTCTCTCATTCTTATGATAAGGAATCATACTTTACTATCATTATATCCCTCTTTTTTCCCTTCATCACATTTTTTTAAATTTTAATTAATTTAAATTGTTCCATGTGTCATCCCTCTTGAATTCATTTTTTTAACTCCACATTGGATAAAATAAGGTTGAAGTCAAGATAACACTTTTATTTCACCTAGATTTATGAGACTCTTGGACACCATGCTCTCTAAAGCTATCCCTCTTAGAAACCAAGTCCCAAGTATTCAAATGAAAGTCATGTTTAACACCCATGTTTGGTCTTCCAAATCCATATGGAAGAGAAATAAAAAAAGTGATTAAGAAAGTTAAACACTAAATCATTTAATACAAAAGGTAATGATATAAAAAAGGCAACATAAAAATCTCAAAAGTCAATATCACACCAAAAGATGTGAATTGAATCACATCTCCTATCTCTAATCAAAGCTCAAATTCCACAGTTGGCCTCACATAGCGCTGAGGTACATTGAGGTGTGGTAGGTCAATAGATTGAAATAGGATAATTAAAAAAACTCTATGATTCTACTTACTTTCTCATGCAATTACCCAATCTTCATAATAGACTAACGACTCTATCAAGGGTCCTAAGGAATGGGGAACATGTTCCATGAATGTAGTTTTATATTAATTTTCATGTGTATAACCTTCATTTAATGATCTACATACTGAATTTGTTGACCTAAGACTTGTGTATCTAAAAGAAGTTCTTTAGAGTACTTAAATTTGACATTCCTCTTGTTTTGACAAACCTAATTTGAGTGTCTTAACTTCAGTAAAGAGTTCCTCTACCTTATTTTTTCCTTAATTATCCCCTCCAATCATTTCATTTCCCCCTTGATAGATAAATTATTATTCCAAATTTGTTTTCCTTCTTCTTTTATTCTTTTCTTCTTCACATTACTTAACTTGTTTTGCTTACTTTTACCATTTTTCATTATTGTACCACCCTTATGTTATGGGCACCTAAGTCCATATCTTTCTCCATTATTACATGAGGTTGGCTTGTTACTTCTCACTCAGAAATGTCTTTTTATTTTTTTATGTACCATTTTCCATTGTTGAGTCAGATAAGGATTGTTACTTCTCACTCATCAATGTTATTTGACCATTTTGTTACTAATTTTTAATTGATGTTTGATTACCATCCTTTTTGACATGTATCCTTGGTTTAATTTGGTGAGTTTTTCATTTCTTACTTGAGGTTTATTTGTTTTATTTTATTTGTCTTTATTAGTCTTGGATTTTAGGTTACCCTATTTACTCTTTTTTTTTTTTTTTTGACTTGATCATTTGGTCTAACATAGCACTTGTCACCCTAGCTTGCCAAATTTCCAAGTACATCCCATCTACATAACACTAATTATTTTGGCTTTCCTACATTTTTTTTTAAAATCTTTAGTTTTATATTATTGGGTTTGTCAAAATTAGTCTCTACACCCTACACAATCAAAACTAACAACATGTTGAAAATATTGTCATTGATGTCAAAGGTTTAGCATTATTGGTGATAAAGGCCCCATTGTATTTAATGTTATTTGTAATAAATATATCTTGGATAATATGAGTTAATATTTATTTAATATTAATGAATATATTTTTGGTTGCATATGAGACAAAAGAAGGGCCCATGGAGAAGTCGAAGAGCCATGGGGTAAAAATAAAAGAAGGATGGGATGCATTTTCTCATGAAGAGTCATCTTGGGGAATACCAAGAGTCACCAAGTGAAGACAAAAGAGTAAGGGTGTAATTTCTCATGAAGGGACACTTTAAGGAATACGAAAATTCACCAAAGATAAGGACAAAAGTGGGAAGGACATTTTTGATCATGAAGGGTCATCCAAGATTGGTGCCATTTTCCATGAGGATTGAAGGGTCACAAAGGGGGAAGGCCAAAGGTCATTTGGAAAGCTATAAATAAAGGCTTGAGTAGCCATTTTTAATATGGAAGTGAGAGGTTAATTTGATATTGTATTATCTATCTTAGAAGAGCAATTGTGAGAGTTGAATATGATTTGTATTTTTTATATCTAGCTTAAAAGAGAAAAGGTGTGAGAGAGAAAAGAGATGTATTAAACTATCATTTGTTGATATAACAAAATTCAGAGATACGTGTGTGGTATACACAAAGTGGTTGATGCTCATGTGGGTTGGTGCTCACAAATGATAGCTGGGTTGGTGCTCGACAAAGGGGTTTGAAGCTCCTATGGGTTGGTGCTCATGAATTATAGCTGAGGTAAGTACTTGGCAAAGGGGTATGGTGCTCCTATGGGTTTGTTCTCACTAATATACTTGAGATTATTCTTTTTGGTTTTTCCCACATTGGGTTTCCACATTATATCTGGTGTCTCTCTCTTTCTTGTGTGATGTTTATTATTTGAGTTTTATTGCATATCTTGAATGTTTGATTAAGGGAAAGTTTTATAAGATATATATACTAATTCACCCACCTCAGTATATTCCATGCTTAACAATTGGTATCAGATAAGGTTCGTTTTTGAGAATTTTTACAGCTTGAAGGTAGATCAGGAAAGCACAAGATGACCATACATAAAGGTGCCTCTGCAAGCAAAAGAATAGTTGATCAACAAGAAGAAGAGGATGAAGCTAAAGTGAATATGGAAGGAGAACTCATGTGTTCCTTAGAAGAGTTGAAAATTGTTGAAAATAAAAATAAAAGATTAAAGCATCAAATCAAGAAAAATGACAAGGAGTCAAAGGAGATAATTGAAGATCTGATGGCACAGTTGGAAATATCAAGAAAAGAATGTGAAAGGTATGTTACTGAAATTGCCTCTTTAAAAGAAGAGATTGAGAAAGTAGTCAATAATAAAATAGTCAATGATTCAAAATTTGAGAATATCACTAATATGCTAAATAAGATATTAGAAAGCCAAAAGGAAATATCAGATAAGAAAGGTATCAGTTTTGAAAAGAAAAAGAGCTATGTTGAAGCTCTTACAAATAAAGAAACAAGAAGGGAAGGAATGAATAATATAGAGGACAAAGAAGGCTAGAAGGAACAAAGCTATAAAAGGTAATCAGGTCAAAGATTCACAAATAGGTCCTATTTTTATGGTTACTATTTTTATTGTAATGGATATGGTCATAAGAAATTAGAATGTAGAAAAAGAGCTAACAATCTCAAAAATAAGGAAAAGGAAGGTCATGTAGAGTCAAGAAGAAGCTATAACTCTTTTGCTCCTCTATCAAGCTTTGATGAAGAGACCATAATTTGTTACAAGTGTAACAACTTCAGATACATAGCTTAGTATTGTAGAACTGTGTTCGAGTTAGTCAAGAAGGACCAAAGTTTTAGGGCTCCATTCATCAAGAAAAAGGTTTAGACATGGTAGAAGAAACAATCTGAAGGTTCTATGTTGGTCCAAATAGCTTTGCATGCAAGAAATGAAGAAAAGCCATGGTTTATTGATAGTGTATGTTCAAGGCACATGACAAGAGACAAGAGCAAGTTCATAACCTTGAAGAAGATAAATGGTGGCACAGTGAAATTTGAGGACAATACTACTACTAGAATTGCCAAAAAAGGTACACTAAGTTTAGATAATGGTAGAACTAAAACTAAAAATGTTTTATATGTAGAAGGTCTTAAGCATAATCTTTTGAGTGTAAGTCAAATGTGTGATCAAGGGAACACACTAAAGTTTTATGCAAAAGGTTGTGAAATTAGAAGAAAAGATTTAGATGTATTAATTACAGATGCTCAGAGAACAGGTAATAACTTATATATGCTATCAGACATCAAAGGTCAAAAATGTTGTTTGAGTCAGATTAAATAAAGTTGGCTATGGCACAAGAGAATGGGGCACATAAATTTTGACAATCTTGTCAAAATTTGCAAAAAGCAAGCAGTCAGGAATCTTCCAATGATCACAAAGCCATCTAACACACTTTGTGGACCTTGTCAGCATGTGAAGCAGGCTAGAAGGTGGTTCAAAACAAAAGAGTACTCGACCACTCAAATGTTAGAGCTTGTTCACACTGATCTATGTGGACCTATGAGGACTCAAAGTAATGAAGTTGATAAATATTTTATGTTGCTTATTGATGATTTTTCATGTATGACTTGGATAATGTTTTTAAAGAAAAAATCAAAAGATTTTAGACAATTCAAAGCATTCAAAGCATTAGTTGAGAATGAAACTAATCTAAAGATTAATTGTCTAAGATAAGATCAAGGAGGATAATTCATGTTAGATCAATTTATTGAGTTTTGTGAAGATCATGGAATAAAGAGACAGTATTCAGCAGCCAGAACTCCACAACAAAATGGAGTAGTTGAACAAAAAAATAGAATAGTTTAAGAGATGGCAAGGACAATGCTAAATGAATCCAATATAGTAAATAAATATTGGAGAGAGGTAGTTGGTATAGTAGTGCATATTCATAATATAGCTTTATTAAGAGTCAATAGCAACAAAACTCCTTATGAGCTATGGAAAGACAAACCAGCAATAGTTGATTATTTCAGATTTTTTGGTAGCAAATGCTTCATAAAGAGAACTGATGAAAAACTTGGTAAGTTTGAATCCAAATTAGATGAAGGTATATTTCTTGGTTATTCTTGTAAAAGTAGAGCTTATAAATGTTATAACAAAAGAATCAAGAAAATTGTTGAAAGTGCAAGTGTCAGGATAGAAGAAGATGGAACACAAAAGATCAGTGATCTAGTAGACATTCTTGAAATCATTGAAGAGGAAGGCTTTGAAGAATCAGATGAAGATGAGGAAAAGGAGAAAAAAGGCACCAAGACTCCATCCAAATATGTTCAAAAAAATCATAATGAAAGTGACATCATCGGGGATATAAAATAAGGAATTCACACCAAAAGAATAATGGTAAGTGAATCTGAACAAGTTAATTTCTCTTTGTTATCTAAAATTCAGCCTAGAAATTTTTTAGAAGCCAGACATGATGAGCATTGGGTTAAGACTATGGATGAAGAATTAGATCAAATAGAAAAGAATGATACTTGGGAATTAGTGCCTAGACCAAAAGATCATAATGTGATAGGAACAAAATGGGTTTATAGAAATAAGCTGAATGAAAATGGAGAAGTAACAATAAATAAAGCAAGATTAGTATGTAAAGGATATGCTCAGATTGAGGGAATAGATTTTGAAGAAACTTTTGCAATAGTAGCAAGGTTAGAGACTATTAAAATATTTCTTGTGTATGCAGTATTTAAAAATTTCAAAGTATTTCAGATGGATGTCAAATCTGCCTTCCTAAATGGGAATCTTGAAGAAGAGGTCTATATTGAGTAGCCTGAGGGGTTTATTCTCTTGAATATTAGTAATCATGTATGTAGATTGAAGAAATCATTGTATGGATTAAAATAAGCTCCCAGAGCTTGGTATGCAAGACTTGATAAGTACCTATAAGATCAAGGATTCAAGAGAGGATTTACTGATAGTAATCTTTACATCAAAATAGAAGGTGAGCATCAATTGATTATTGTGGTTTATGTTGATGATATCATTTTTGGAGGAAATATTGAAAAGATGACAAAAGAATATTTTGATAGAATTCAAAAAAAAATTGAGATGTCTATGCTTGGATAATTATCATTTTTCTTAGGATTACAAATATTTCAATCAAATAAAGGAATTTTTATATCTCAAAGTATATATGCCAAGGAAATGTTGAAGAAATTTGGTTTTGAGAATTGTGTGCTGATTGGCACACCTATGTGTATAAGAAATAAGGTGAGCAAGGATGAAGATTCACCGCTATAGATCAATCTTTATATAGATCTATGATTGGTAGTCTTTTATATTTGATAGCATCAAGACCAGACATCATGCATGTAGTAGGTATGGTTGCAAGATATCAGTCATCTCCAAGAGATAGTCATGTTCAGTTGGTGAAAAGAATATTTAGATATATCAAAGGGACATTGGATTATGGATTATGGTATCCCACAAGTAAAGATTTCACTTTAGTTGCTTATACAGATTCAAATTGGGCAGGGTGCTTAGATGATAGAAAGAGTACAAGTGGAGGAGCTTTATTCCTTGGTGATAGCTTAGTATCATGGCTAAGTAAGAAGCAGAACTCAGTATCACTTTCTATAGCTAAAGTAGAATATATTGTAGCAGTATTGTGTTGTACTCAAGTGCTAGGGATGAAGAAAACTTTGGAAGATATCAAGGTAAAGTATGATGAACCTATTTCCATTTTTTGTGATAACACAAGTGCTATAAATATTTTGAAAAATCTAATAATGCATTCAAGAACAAAACATATTCCCATTAGATATCACTTTTTGAGAGAGCAGGTTATAGATCAATAGGTTCAGTTGGAATATATTAGTACTACAGAGCAAATTGTAGATATTTTCACAAAGGCACTACCAAAAGACACATTTGAGTATCTGCAAGAGAAGTTGTGAGTAACTTCCTTTACTTCCTGCCATTGAGGTTCAACATCAGTTAAGGGGGAGGTAAGTGTTAGCTCCAAGTAGGCCCTTTGCCATTAATGTCAAAGGGGGAGAATAATAGGTATAGGTATAGGTGCATAAAATAGGTATAGGTAATAGGTATAGGTTGTTATAGTAAGGGGGAGTTACTGTATGTTTTTAGATGATAGGATGTGCAGGTGACATGATGTGGCAGTTTCAGGATTGAGGTTGCCATCAATGACAAAGGGGGAGATTGTTGGAAATATTATCATTGATGTCAAAGGTTTAGCATTATTGGTGATAAAGGCCCCATTATATTTAATGTTGTTTGTAATAAATATATCTTGGCTAATATGAGTTAATATTTATTTAATATTAATGAATATATTTTTGGTTGCATATGAGACAAAAGAAGGGCCCATGGAGAAGTAAAAGAGCCATGGGGTAAAGACAAAAGAAGGATGGGATGCATTTTCCCATGAAGAGTCATCTTGGGGAATACCAAGAGTCACCAAGTGAAGACAAAAGAGTAAGGGCACAATTTCTCATGAAGGGACACTTTAAGGAATATGAAAAGTCACCAAAGATAAGGACAAAAGTGGGAAGGACATTTTTGATCATGAAGGGTCACCACATGACTTTTCAAAGTCTTGAATATGAAGGGTCATCCAAGATTGGCACCATTTTTCATGAAGATTGAAGGGTCACAAAGGGGGAAGGCTGAAGGTCATTTGGAAAGCTATAAATAAAGACTTGAGTAGCCATTTGTAATATGGAAGTGAGAGGTTGATTTGATATTGTATTATCTAGCTTAGAAGAGCAATTGTGAGAGTTGAATATGATTTGTATTTGTTATATCTAGCTTAGAAGAGAAAAGGTTTGAGAGAGGAAAGAGATGTATTAAACTATCATTTGTTGATATATCAACATTGAGAGATAGGTGTGTGGTATACACAAAGTGGTTGATGCTCATGTGGGTTGGTGCTCACAAATGATAGTTGGGTTGGTGCTCGACAAAGGGGTTTGAAGCTCCTGTGGGTTAGTGCTCATGAATTTTAGCTGAGGTTGGTACGTGGAAAAGGGGTATGGTGCTCCTATGGGTTTGTTCTCACTAATATACTTGAGATTGTTCTCTGTGGTTTTTCCCACATTGGGTTTCCACGTTATATCTGGTGTGTGTCTCTTTCTTGTGTGATGTTTATTATTTAAGTTTTATTTCATATCTTGAATGTTTGATTAACGAAAAGTTTTATAAGATACATATACTCCTTCACCCCCCCTCTCAGTATATTCCATGCTTAACACAACAAATAAAACAACCATCCAATGATAAAGGTAATTCAAGATACACATCACATTTACTTTTTAGTTATTTCCTTTTTAGTCATTTACTTTTAGTTATTTTATTATTTAAAATACTAAAACTTTTTTTAGCATTATAATTATGTGTTCTTTTATTCTTTCACAAAACACCATCTCCTATTGAAACCTTAGTGACATGTGATGAGATTTGATTAGGGCATAAGTATACACATAATATTTTCTAATATTATCAAATACTAATGCTTTACATATTACAGGAACCTATCAAGACTCAATTTATTTGAGTGCATGCTTTAAAGGGTGCACCAAGAAAGGGGTGGGTAGAACATTAGTGATTTTTAGGATTGTTGTCCCTTATTGCTACATATTTCCAATCTAACCAACTCCTAAAAACCATTCTGTAAGTTGTTACTCTTACTTTGCACACTCCTCCAATATTTTACACTTTCCATCCTTATTTTCCTCACCTTAATCCCCTATTGTTATTTAGTTATACTAGGTTGACTAGGTTGACCCTATACAATTTTGGGTAATTTTCACTTAGGAACTAGTTTGGCCTTTGGCCGACGTAGCTCATGACCTAGTGAATAATTATCGAAAATTGTGCTAGGTCGACTGGGTTGACCTTATTATCTAATATTTTTGGAAGTTTTTAGGGTCAAATATACCTATATATACAAGATAATTTCATCATTATTTCAATATGAAATTAATATTTATTATTTTCTCACTCTTCTTTACAATCTGCTATTCCACCATTCTACTTGAGGAGTCTTAGCTTAGGGTTTATACTTGGAGAATATAGTCTTGTGGATAAGTCTTGGATGATTTGGGTTTTTTTAGTGATCCTTACAAGTGACAAAAACCTCTTATAAAGCCTTTTTGGCTAAGGGAGATATTGAGTCTCAATAGGTTCATCATTCAAGTAAGTATTCTCTAACTTTACTCCTCTCTTTAGTAGATAAAATTAGCATAAGTATTGACTTCAAATAATATTACTCTTCATATTATATATATTAGGGTATTACTCATACTTATCTTAATTTAGATTCTCTTATACATTTTTTGATTATTTACTAACCTTTGATGTTGTGTCATAAGATTTGGTGAGCACTAGATTATATTTACTTTATATATTATTAGTTTGGGTGAAATATCAAAACTCAAGACCCCTTAGGGTTATTGCATGATTATGTTAGACTGGAGGCTTTGGAACCCTCCTTAGCATGGTGTATTATAGTAATATATCCCCTAATTGGGTTTAGCAGATCCCTATATTGGTTATGCAACCACTTAATAAATATATCAACTATCAGAAGTGTATAGTATGATCTATCTTCTCCAAGCTAGTATTGACTTATATACATGATTAATTTTAAATTGAATATATGATGTTAATTTCAAACAAAAGATGCATAAGATGATTATGATGACACACAAAAGTTTTTATAAGTTTGAGAAATGGAATTTGAGATAGGAGATGAGTAAGTTCCATGATAATATCCCATTAATCATAACCCATAAGGGGATTATTGGAAAGAGGTGAATAGTGTTGAAGGAGGTATATAAAAGGATGAGCCAAGGTTCATGTGAATTAATGTTGAAAAAATGTGGAAGGTTTAATTAGAGGACAAGTTTATTGATTATCTTGAGAATATGGGGTAGTTGATGCAGGTTTGGTTTGATAAAAAGTGTTGATATAAGTTTGAGTATAATTAGTGATGGGTAAAGAGGTTAGAAGAATGGTAGAAATGGTATGAGAAGTGATATCAAAAGGAGGTGTTGTAATTGCTTCATAAAAATATATAAGGTCTTGTTTCCCCAACTATGTTAAGTGAGTTAGAGAAGAGCATTAGATAACATGAAAAGTATGAGATAATTGAGGAGTGCGGATGGGATGAGGATTAATGAAGGAAACCACCATTCACATATTAGTCATATTGACTACATTCTCTTCTATATTTGGGTCAATAAAAATATCAAAATTATTGGTAAAAATGGTATGTTTGTTTGGGCTGTCTTGGTGATTCATACGAGGATAATTATATATAGCCAAATGACTATTAGCCTGGTTCAAAGCTTAAGGTTTAGTTTGTGTTTCATGGGATTTGAAGGCAATGTTATAGAATTCTTGACATTTATAAATGATAGAATCATGGTCAAAATTGGGACTAAGAAGGAAATCCATATCTAAATTATAAATTTGCCTACAAGTCTCATGAGAATGACCCTAACTAGCATGAAACCAAAAAAAATTATTGGGATCATACCAAGATTTCATAGGATGAGTGGGTTCAAGTTATTATGAAAGAGGCCTTGGTAGATGTTTTTATAATTCTATTAAGGATAAATAATTATGAACATTGATGTGATTTGTGGAAGATAAATAAGGGCTAGTGATATGGTTGGGAGTAGAAGCTTGTTCCATAGCTTGGTTAGGAAAAATAGATTGTATGTATGAATGGTATCATAGGAATTAGTGAGACCATATTTTGTATCATGATTATTCTTATTTTTGATTAAAATGTCATTACCCATAGAATTTTGGGATGGCTCAAATTGATGCATGAGGAAATATTGATGTTTGGCTTGGTCAATGGCCTCTTCCAAAGTTTGTGGTGAGAGAGTCTGAACCTGATATTACAACTTGGGAAAAAGAGCATTGGTAAATATATAAAAGAGTATACCATACTATGTTCACATTTTTTATACAAGTTCTTTCACCATTTGATGAAAGCTAGTGTGGTTTTAGTCTCAAGTTGCTTATAATTGATAAAATGGGCCAATGTATTTTCAAGGAGATCACTAGTTTAAAATTTTTGGACTAGAGCATTGACTAAATCTTCCAAACTAGTGATGGAATGAGACTTGAGTTAGTTGTACCAATCTAAATCATCACTCATGAGAGTTTTTTCTAATAGCTTCATCGAGGCAAAGGTATTTAACTTGACCCAACTTTTATATATATATATATTTTTTAAGTAGAGAGTGGTATTAATTGACCCACTACAAATAATGGTAGGGGTGATACCTCCTATATCAATATTACAAATTTGAGGCATAAGAGGATAATTTTTAAAGTATTTTATTTTTTTTAACAAGGGGAGGTTGAGGGATAATATTACCATTGAAATCCTAAAGAGGAGGTGGGGAAGCATTTTGGTTGTGTTCCCCATAAAACCTATTGAGGGTGGTTTGAAGATGGATAAGATGAATTTTCATTTGCACCATTTGCTTTTTAATTTTTATCTTGGAAATCATTCATTTGATTAATATTTTTTTAATAGAAGTTGATTGATTTTATTGGTACTATTGGCATTGTGTGAATTATTAGAATTGGTAGGAGTGGCTTGGGTATCATTATGGGTGTAAGTAGTAGCTTAAGAAGAATTTTTGGTGAGGCACTAGTAGTATGATTTTCTTATGTGGAAAAGAATGTAACAGTATATAGATGAGAATAAGTGGCCTATAGGCATGATTACCTTGGTTATCAAATAATTCACTAATGTAAGAATTGAGAAGAGTGGATCTTGGAATAGGCCTACTAGATGTATAACCTATCATGTTAGTAGAGATACTAGGAATATAGGTGGAAAAAATCAAAGAGGAAGATGTCATGGTATGAGAAGGGGTCAAAATAGAGGGAAGAGGTTGATAATCAAAGAATTTAGTATCCCTAAATATGTGTGATAATATAGGAGAAGGTGAATGGGGCTCATCAACTTGACCACTTATCATGAGATGGTAAATGGTAGAATGATATTTTACTTGATGTTGAGGAAAATCATTGATGAATAAGATCATTTCTATAGTATAATATAATTTAGGTTGATCTTCAAAAGAGAAGAGAGGATTACAAACTGAAGAGGAATGAGGGGTCCCATAGTTTGTAGTGTGAGTGGCTACATGCACATTACTTTCATCTAGGGTAGGAGTCACAAGATGCTTATGGGAGAACCTATTAGGATTCGTAACACTCATCATATCTATTGAATTGAATTTAGTGTTGTCTTCAAATAATTAGCTCATGATGAAGGATAAATATTAAGGAAGATAAAGTTGATGCAAAAAATAAAGAGATAGGAAGGATACAAAGTCGACCAAGTTGACTGTGTTTTAAAATCAAAGAGATAGATAAGATTACAAGGTCAAATAGGTTGACTTATTACTTTAGATAGGTAAAAACATAATTTTATAAAGATACAGGGTCACCCAAGTCAAATTGGTACTATAACTTGACTGATAGAAAATAGTATAGGGTCAACCAAGTTGACATAGTACAAATAGGGAAAAATATAATTTTTTAAGGATACAAGGGTTGACTAGGTCAACTTAGTACTATAACCTAATTGGTAATAGAGAGTACAAGGATAAGTAGGTCAACTTAGTACTACAGAGAGGGGGAAATATAGTTTGTAAGATACTGTGTCAAATAGAATGGTAGTGTTTTTAAATTAGGAAATTTTTTTTCAATGTAATTGAAGCAAAGAATGGAAAAAAACACATAATTAATTGTTTCAATGAGAATGATCTAATTGGAGAAAATAACACAAAACCTTGCACCAATATTGGATAATGCAAGTTTCTATAATATAAAACATAATGATCAGAGAGTAAACAATCAACTAAAAATTAAATGCTAACTAAGCAGTCATCTTGAGTGTTGTTAGATTATTATGAATTGTTATTTTAAGTGTGATAGGGAAGTTGGCTGAAAATAAGGAACTAGAAATCAAACTATGGATGGTTTTAGTACTCTTTGGCTAAAAGGGATATGTGTCAACATTAGTACTAGATTGGTATTGGAGCCTACCACCTCACTTCATAATCCCATAGTGATAAGGGTGTTGGGTGTTTTTCTAATATATACCATTAACCATGTGTTTATATTTGGATATAAAACCAATTTGGATTCCCCCTTTATGATTAAATCCAAGTAGGTATGCCTTAGGAAGAAAATGTTAAATGCATTTTGAATATTGTGTGATTTGGTAGTGTGTGCAAAAAGAGTAAAATAGTGAAACTAAATGGCAATTTGAAAAACCACTTAATTATATTATGTGAGCTACTCTAAACATGCAAACAATTAAAAATGAAAGTATGAATTACTTACTATAAAATAGCTATTGATTCCCAAATTAAGAATGGTACAAAGTCAATTTAGATGAAACTTTATACAAATAGTATAGAATAGAGTCGATTGGGTCTCTATTATTCTAAAAAAGTAAAATTATTTAAGAATAAATTCAAATAGAATGACTTAGTCTTTTATACAAAAAAAGGCTATAGAATTAAGTTGACTAGGTCGACTTAGTTAGTTGTAGGATTGTAGTTTTGAAGACTACAAACTTGCACAAAATAGGACTATAATGAATTACTTAATTGATAGATAGATAAAGAGAGGAACCTTTGTGGGTTGGAGGATGATAATTATTTCAATTTTTTTATTGAAGTGCCTTGAATGTTGCTTTCAAGTTTTACAAACTAAGTCAACTGGTTTGACCTGGTTCTATAAAAACTTATTTACTGAAGTAAGATAATATTACTGAGTTGACCTATTCAACTTAAATTGTTGATCTAGATGTTGATTGAAAGACTAAGTTGACCTACCTAACTTAGTTTGTTATCTAAGACTAAATAAAATTACTATGTTGACCTATCTAATATAATAACATATATATGATGAAGAACTACAAAAAAATAGAGTCATTTTGATATGACTATGTGTTAAACATATGCACAAAAGTTATAAATATATTGGCTTGGTCATTATAGTATCATAAATATAAAATAAAATAAAATTATAGGAATGAATTTGTGAAGGAAACTTGAAAGGATTAGATTCACGTTGGGTTCACCAGAATGTATGCAATGGGAAATGTAATATATCTACAAATCAATCCTAGCTTAGTTAAGATAGATCCTACTTACAATTTTGATTGGGGATACATTATATAATTAGGGTCATGACCAATATGGATATACTAAACCTAGATAAGGGATATCTTATCATAAATAATATCACTAAGTAGGGTTCCAAATCTTCTAGTCAAGAAAAACTATGCAGTAAGCCTAACTAGGTCCTAAGTTTTCATATTCACTAAACAAATAATAAGTAAAGCAAAAATCTAATCTAGTGCTCACCAAATCATGTGGTATAAAGTGGGGGTAATAAACACTAAAATTAAACATGTATAGAGTACATATACTCACATCAATGTATATAGAATCCTAATACATGAAATATAAGTGCAAATGCATATATCTACTCTTACAAAGGAGGAACAAAGTTTAAAATACTTAACTTTGAAGATGAACCCACCGAGCCTCAATATCTCACTTGTACAAGGTGTTTCTTTAGATATTATTTTAGTATTTAAGGATGACAAGGATAAATCATCTCTAGGATACATAACCTATCAATGTATCTAAGAGACTTCTCCACAAGACAAGATCCATATCTCCAAAGAAAGTATGAAATCCTAAGCTTGATCCTCAAGTAAAATGGTGGATAAGCATATGTGAAATACATCTTACTTATTCTCCTATTAGAAATGGTGAAATGAATGTGTTTATATAGGTTAATTTAACCCTAAACCTTTCCAAAATTTTAGGAAAACAAGGTTGACCTGATCAACCTAGTATTGAAATTGGAGAAAAACTAACTAGGTAATGAAATATGTCAGCCATGGCCAACCTAGTTCCTAGTAAGCTTGTAAATAACAATACAAGGTTGATGTGGTTTACTATGTCATGTAAACTACCAAAAAGGGATTTAGGTTAGGAAAAGGGCTAATGAAGATGGTAAATAACTAGAGGAAGGTGCAAAATAGGATTCAAATATTAGGGAAATGGGTTTTAGGAGACAAGTGTGTGAATAGCAAGTAGAAAAAAGGGACAACAATCATGTAAAGCACCAATGGTTTGCCCACCCTTTTCCTAGTGCACCCTTTAGGATGTGCACTCAGATAAATTGAGACTCAACAGGTTATTACAAGATAAAGAGTTTTAATATTTGATAAAAATTAAAAATATTATGTATACAAAGTGTAGAGTTTATTAAATATTTTTAGCATGGTAAAAGCTACATGGTCTAACTCCCACTATGGATAGTCAACCATCTCATTGTGTTAATACTAGATGCACTTGTTACTTCCATTGGACTAGTATGCATTATTTGACTCATTTTTGAGCTCTTTGAC
The DNA here is from genome assembly GCA_037957365.1 of Torreya grandis. Classification (NCBI taxonomy): domain Eukaryota; kingdom Viridiplantae; phylum Streptophyta; class Pinopsida; order Cupressales; family Taxaceae; genus Torreya; species Torreya grandis. Next base: position 1,374,030 of record JARHVA010002000.1, read on the forward strand.
AATATCTTGATGCACTTCATCTCGAATCAACTAAGCATCCCATTTTACCAAACATGCTGCTATCAAATATTACACTTGATTACACCCCTAAACATGGATATGTATATTTTATTTGGGACCAATGTTTTACACATCACACAAATAAATTTATACCTCTCTAGCATCATTCCAAAGAATTCTTGAGGCCCCCACCCCTAATTTCCTAACAACAATCACATGGTCCGTATAAAATAGAGGAACAACCTCCCTTATGACCAGAGTCATATTCTAGATTAATATATGTGTGTGAAATGACACAACATATTAATCACATTTATTATTATCATTAGGAGGACCCATGACCTCCTCTTTCTAGTCTGCCTATTTTTTTCTTAGAGATCATAAGCCAAGAATTCATAGAATGACTCTTTGAAAGATTATAAGAGACCATTATCCAAAATAGATATTAGTTTCAACAAGACTTAGCATATGTTATCAATGATGTAGGTTGAGATATTTCTTGGTGTTACTAAGAAAATAATTATTTCATATCATTTGATTTTCATTGTCACATGATTAGATTTTATATTATTATTTTTAGCATTATGTGATGTTTGTTGTACATATTTTTATTATATCATGATCTTTTATATTTCAACATTTTAATTTTTTAGCATGTATGTTTTATTTATATCATGTACAACCACTTTATAGTTAGCCCTTTTTTCCTTTATAAATATTAGGCATCACCTTCAGGTTTTATTTCTATAATTTATATCACTTTACAGTTGACCATTTTTTCCTTATGCATCTTAGATATCACATTCGGGTTTCCTTTATCACACTTACCATTTTTCAATTTTCCTTAGTCTCCTTATGATTATTTAGTTTCATTTTTCATTACCCTATTTTGGGGATGAATTATCCTATCACTTCTTGTTCTAGAACCTATGTAGGTTAGTACATCTTCTCTAGTAACGTGATTATCATCTTTCATAGCATAACCTAGTCACTTTTGAAATAAATTTATCCCTTCTTATGGGTAACTACCCACATATTTTTCATTGTATCACCCTTTTTCACATGGATGGATATTTTATGGTCCCCATATTTCCATTTCCTTTCACTTGAGGTAAACTTTTATTGGTTTAGATATTTCACACTTTCATGTGGGGAAAGTATAGGAGTCTTTTAGGAACCATGGTATTTAGATTCTCTTTTTTAGTGGCTAAGTGTAAGTTCTCTTCTATTATCTATCTACATCACCCATGTTTGGTTTCTCCTAATCTATATGGATAAGGAAAATATAAAAATAAAAAAGACCTAAAATCCAAATCATAAGGAAAAATAATGTTAAAATTCAAATTAAATCTGACAAGTTAGATCATGTTAAAAGACATGATACTTTTGGCACACCTCCTATTCTAGTTAGAGTTTAAAAATCCATATTTGGACTCATGATAGAACCTTATAAGGGGCCTTGAGGAGTTATGAACACATTACATGAAGGTAGGGTACTTTTAATTTTCATTCATATAGTCTTTTTGGTATGGTATACGTACTTCACTTTTTAGCCCAAGCTTGTGCTTGCTAGGTGGGATCCCTAAATCCTTGATGGTGATAACTCTCAACCTTACCCACTTAACTAAATTATCCCATCTCTACGCAAAAATTTATACATAACCTTTATGGCACCTTGCATCCTCAAAATTTCATCATGTTTTCCCTAATATCTCCTTGATGTATATCATTTTAAGTTGATCACACCACTTCCTATTCATTTCAAATTTGAAATTTAAACCATTTATAATGTCACTTGGCTTTTCAATTTGTGATTTGCATTTTAATAATTGAGATAATGCAACTAGGCCTTCCTCAAAAAAAATTGACAATGATTCATAACCATACCATTCTTGTCATCATAACCATGTCTTTAGATGGTTATGCTTTCCTACATCATATTCTAGAACAAGTTGTATTGATTTCAAGTTTTCACTCATAAAAACCTTTAGCTTATTTTTCCATTACAACCTTATTTGATTTAAGTTGAATTTACTTATCTTACATTGTATTTAACAAAAATTAGTGTATTTATCTATCTTTTATTTAATTTTACTTTAATTTTATTACAGGATGACATATTTTTTCATAAATATCCTTGTTTGATTATCTTTCACATTTTATTATAATAGATATTTTATTCTTATAGTTAATAGTTGCATCTTTTGATTTTGTCTTGTCTTTCATTTTGATATGATTTTTATTTTATTTCATATTATAATATTTTACATACTTTTTCACAATATTGGGTGTGTTTTACATTCATCTTTCATCTTATTTTTATTTTTCTTGATTTTTTTAATCTACTTAAGATATTATTATTTTTTACTCTTTTTTACCATGCACCTACTCAAATTTGATAGAAAAGAACAAAATATACATCACATCTTACCATAGCATGATATTTAAACATAAATTCATGCTAAAAATAAAATAAATAATACATCATTTGCATGCACGTAGATAATATAATGAGTCAAAAAAAAGATACATTTATGTCAATGTTTCATTTTTCTACATAAATACATCTTGATACATCATATATACATAAAAACATATAGTTGAGTATAATTTAGGCCCTAAGCCATGGATCAACTTTACCACTAGATGGGTAGGGTGTCACACTCTCCATGGAAGTTCTAAATTAAGTATCCTTTAATCTCACTCATAGTGTCAAGTCAACAACTACATACCTTAGACCTATCCCTCAAGATGAGCCACCTATGCTTGAAATCCTACTGCTCACTCCATTTTATCTGTGTGTATATATCTCTATGGATGATGCATAATATGCCAACAACACATCTCCTCCTACCCTTTCTAGTGCCACTACCTAAGCTATAGCCTAATCATAGTGTTTAATCTCCCTAGCAACCTCTCTAACCAACTAAAACCAACTCATATGTGCTTTGACCAAAAGTGTCATGGCATTAGGTATCCCTATGGTATTGTGTTAAGTAAATGTGATGTTTAAAATCTCAATGTGCACTTCCTCCATAATAGTCTTCCATATTTCCTCCTTCATCATCACATCTATAAAATTTAAACCATGATTGACATGAGATCTCTCATATATATAAAAATATACAAGTGTATCTATCATAAGTACCTAGCATGTATATCTCTACCTCTATAAAAATAAAATTGATAATATAAACTTAACATGTACATGCATACATTATAAAAATCCCCTCTAACACCAATGATGTGTGTTGTCATGGATGTGTTTTAGGGTGAATCCTATCCACCTTCCCTACAAGACCACTACAGCCTATCAAACTAATTTACATTCTTACCTCTGTATGATCTCGATCACTACTAGACCCACCTAAGGATCTTTCTACTTTTTAAACATGGATAATGTATTCCTAGCTCTTCTCTCTCCATGTGTGGTCAATTATCACCTTTACCATCATCTAGAGACAAATGGATGATGAGGTCTCACAAATGGGACCAAAGCTTACACCCTCATCCCCCATTGCTCATGTCTCCCTCTCATGTCTATCTAAAAGGTTGGGATAAACAAAGATGTCATAAGATGTTTTAGTCAAAATAATCTAGGGGTTTAATCACATAGATGTGGCTAAACCCACCATGTGTATTACTTAGTAATCTAGTTTTGGTCCATTTTCTACATAGTAATTGGCCATGATGACCATGTGTCTATAGTGCCTTTATATGAAATTCACATAATATTATCATTCTTAATGGTCTTCAGTGTAGGTACATGGGGGAATGATTTAATAGTGTTCTCTTCATCCCATCTCCTCACTCATGGGAGGTGATAATAAATCACAAGAGGTAACCATGTCAATATATACATAGATAACCTCTTGTATATCCTTTTATGAAAAATAATAATGATATTCATAATTTTTTGGCCCCAACTCAAAATGTAGTAAAAATAATGCACCATTTGAACCCATATAATAGATATTATATTGTATAATGTTCCCTACTATAGCATAAATTAGAACATTTCTATAACATACAGTGATATAGCTCCATAAAAAAATATTACATAACATGAACATAGGCATAAATCTAATGGGGGCCTTCTATATATGTAAAACACATGAGATGTACACCTAAAAATTGGTATGATTATCTTGTGATCATCCCACTAATTAAACCTATTATCCCGCTAGGCTATCTCTATCCACTCATCTATAGTCTTTAATATGTAACATAAAGTATGATTTCCTATAATAGGAAACCCCAAAATGTCATGGAAATTCTCTAAGGTGATCACCACCTCAATATTATCCCCATCCACCACCCACTTGAAACTTTTAGTGGTCATCTCCCATCACCCTGAGAACATGGAAATGAGATTTACATTGAGATGAATGTGGCATATCTATAAATCCTTCCATATCCAAGTGTCACAATATATTCTCTATCTACTACTGATATTTTATATATAAGTTCTAGTATCCAAATAGTATCTACACTCTACCACAATCTCCTCGTCTATGAAAAATATAAAACAACAAAGAATAGTTATATTTTGATCCAAAAATATAAAAACTTTAAAACTAAATAAAAAAAGTAAAATTTAACAAAATTATATTGCATTAGCCAAACATGCAACTACATTGGCCATGCTTAAATTTTATACTACATTAGCCATACCATATAATATCGGCTAGTAAATTTTTATAATGATATCATACATAAGATACGATGTCAACTCAGACATGATTAAGTTATATCATCCATGCCCTAAAATATTGTCCATCTCATCATCCCACTAAATTATCCATATCATATTGTATCAACCATGCTTAACTTTTAAAATACATTATCTTGGTGTTAAACTACACTAGTCATGATTATCTACCTAATGCTATTAGTCATACCCTACCATATTAACCATTTGACTAATTTTATACTATATTGACCATACCCTAAATATCATCTAACACTTCACCTAACTATTTTATTATTCCCCTCACAAAATTTATTAGCCTATCCAATACAGTTATCTAAGGGCAATGATTTATTTCTCTAGCTTTGATAAATGCCCTTCCCTAGTTTTTATTTTTTTTACTACCCATTCCCTATCCTAAATCTAGTTTCATTTTGACACTTTTTGGGGCAAATTTAATTACAAAAATTATCCCTTGACTTTATATTTCCTAATATATTTCATTTTTAATAAAAATGATAGAATGGATAACAAATGCACTAATTACCTATATGGATTTAGCCATAGTTATGATATGTTCCCTTGCACATCCACATCCTCATCCATGATCTATTGTATCTCAAATTTATAAGTTATTTCATACTAATCTCTTAGTTTCTAAAAATAAAAAAAATTAAAATGAATATTTTTTTCTTATTTATGGTAAAAAATTCAAAATTTGAAACCTTTAGTTGTTTACCATAAGATTCCATATTTTTCCCATATATTTATTTCTACATGTCCTTTTCATGAACCAAAGGAAGCCTTAGAATCCTATGAAATAAATAAATTTTAGATGCTACTAAAATAAATTTATAAAAAAATATATTTTTTATCTTATTTTTAGGTCCACATTTCATTCTCCTCGATGCGTGTCTTATATCACTTACAACACATGAAACATTATCTGCCATCACCAAAGCAAGTTAAGGTACACATATTTATTTTATTTACTTTCATATTTTTTTCAAAAATTCTTTTCAATTATTATATTTTTTGTTGCTATGTATCTTTCCCAAACCACCATCCCATGTTACACTATTGGTACATGTGATGAGCTTAGAGTAGGGCATAGGTATACACCTAGTATTTTCACTTTATCACTTTAATGATGCTTTCCTTATAATAGATTGTTGATGCACCAATATCCTTGAGTGTATGCCTTAAATGGTGCACCAAGAATGGGTAGGATCAGTTTGTGTTACCTTGTGATAGATGTTAACATTATATCTTGTTACACTATCACTACTTTTAGTCTAACCTCCTCAAAGTCTCTATTTTCTTTCCCTTTTGTCTACTTATTATTTATATTTTCTATCTTACATATACCCTATGATATCAGTTTTGTTGATACCATTTATTTCATGCCTTTGTCCTTATTTTATTATATTGATTATCCTAATATATTTTTAACTCTGCCTTGTAACATTTATACTCTATCGACCTAGATGATATTTTGTTATTGTAGTTAACATATTCCTACTGTATCATCCTAGAAAACACCATAATTTTAGATTTTAGGGTTGGTTTTGGGTATTGGAATTATATATTTAGGGATCATATTTCATTCTTAATAATATATCACATTCATACACTCCTCTTGTACTTGTATTTCTACCCTAAGTAGTATTTGGGAAAGTTAATGGTTTATAACATTATATTATAGGTATTGTCTTATGGTGTCATTAAAACTCAATATGAGAGGCCATTGGGAGTTACTAACTAAGGATATCTAAGTTTTAATCAAACCACTTTAGGTATTCAACCTACAACATCTCTTGAAAATATCCACTTGAGCCAAATGGGGAGATTGAGGTATCAACGAGTCCACCCTAAGGTAAGTATTTATATCCATATACTTTGTATTTTTCTTAGTAGATTAAATGTTATTGATTAGTTTGTGTATTTATGTGTGTATCATTTATTATGATCCTTATTATAACAAATAAGTTAGTATATATATAGGGTTACTTAGGTTTTCCATTCATCACCTTAGATTTTATAAACCCCTATTCGGTTTACCATTACATCTTAACTTCTTTATATTCACTTACCTATAATTTATTTTAATTTTACCACTTTACAACCATTTATTTAATTTTCAACCTTATAATCATTTACCTTTGTTGAGATCTAGTGAGATCTATATATTTATGTCATAGTCTTAGGATTCGGAACCTTTTCCTCTTGACATTTTAGTTGTAGATTACCCTCTACTAGACATAAAGATGTTGTAGATCCTTACCAACTCATCCAAGTATACTTAGGATATATTTTATTAACCTTATTTGAGTCCTAATCTATTGAGAAAAAGAGAAGATATGTATATCATCTTAGCCTGTGCATACAAATCCCATGTGGGTTTTTAACAAAACTTAATGATCTTGTAACAAGTGTAAGGGTGGTTTACTTGTGCAATTAAATGAAAATAGGAATGTAATAAATTTTTAAGGAAAGACATGGGTGTGTAAGAAAAAAATAAACATTTTTTTAATAAAGGCAATCCCTCCAATAATGAGTCTTGGTGAGGTTTTGTTAGAGAATTTTTTTATTTATTTTATAATTATTGGATTGTTTAGGTGTTGAACATCCCTTTTTGGATCTTGGTTTGGAGAAACTTGTTGAATGGATGAGCTTGGATAAAGTATCTTGGTTTTCTCTCAAGTGATGCATGGATACTCAAGATAAGTTTGTGTTCTTGTCACTTGTTTCTTTCTTTTCTCACTAATTTTAGTTAGTTTTCTTACCCTTGTTTATGAAAATTTTGTATTGGTATAATGGAAATCATGGGTTTAGTATAGTATTATACTATAGTTGCATCATTTAATTTATTAAAATGACCCTAATATCTCTCTCTCTTCCCTTTAATTACTTTAATGTGAAAAGATTGTTTAATATAAATATAGTGATTGGAAACTCCTTAGTTAAGAAATAATTTTAATATATTGTATTATCATATTATGAGTAAATTTAAATACCACTATTTCTTATCACTAAAATGTAGAAAATTTGATGGAATTAGAAATAAATCACTTGAATTACATGTTATCCCTCTTAACTTGTTAATAGTAATGGTTAAAGATTGTGATAAATGGAGGTTAATTTTAGCTCATAATTACATTAAATTAAAGAAAATTATAATGTGAAAACATTTGATGTATAATAAATAAAAGGGTTTTCAAACAAAAATTTTCACTCAAATGATAGTTGTTTAAATGTCTCTAAAATTTAAATATATTCTTCAATTAGCCAGGTTATTAATGAATAGTGTTATTGTTGATAATAATTATATGTTTATTTATCATTAAAAATATGTATACACATTCTAAAATATATTTTTAAAAGTTATTTGACCCGTGTTAAAATCCCAAAAATAGGCATATGGCATGCCAAAGAAGTTGTGTGTGTGTGTGTGTGTGTGTGTGTGTGTGATTACTTAATTTTATTTATATATATTTTTATTAAATAAAACAAAAAATTATTTATACATATATTTACTTGTGCCCATATATGTTTCCACATCTACATACTAGATTTATGTGTCCATGCACACATCCATGCGGGCGTACATGTGAATGCACTTATACACACACAACATAAATATAGTCACATGTACTTAAAATACTAACTATCAACAAATTTTAAACCATGTTATTTGTTCTTAAATACACAAATCTTATTCTCCATTACTCTAAGCCATTTATCTATAAGTAGGCTTGATCCTTTGTTCATCATTACTACTACAGAAAACCTTCCAATTCAAATGTTCAAACTACTTCACACTATCCAAAGACTATATCCAACTAAGGATAGATGTCCCTAATATTTTGGCATAGGTTTGTGTTAGGTGAATTAGATTTATGTCACGAGCCTATTCACATGGAGTAGTCATGTCTCATGCTAAATAATATATAGTTTTCAAAATTTAAATCATTATTTTGGGGATTTCTAAATGTTTCATAAATTTAGCTAGAGTAAATTATAAAAAAATTCATCTGTAAATACACATCAAAGGTCATTCATTATTCCTAATTTGTCACTATCTATTGATCACTTTGACACTATTTCACATTGAGAAAATCTAACCTATTATTTCTAAATTCAAGATCATTCATAGGGAGTACCCACAAGACAAAGCTAAATCATATCAAAATAAGTAAGAGATATAATTTTTAAGTATACAATACATATTTATAGATACATACATATAGTCAAGTAGCTCAATTTCATAATCACTCTAGGTGAGAGACTTGTGTGGTCTTGATTTCCCTACTTGGAGTGTGTGTGTGTGTGTGTGTGTGTGTGTGTGTGTGTGTGTGTGTGTGTAGTGTTCAATCATCAATGAGGTGTTTGAGGTCATATCAGCCCATTGCTCTCCCTTATTTTTATAGGTTCTTAATTTTCAAGGTGCACATATGGTTTCAAAGACAAAATAAGGAAAATAATGATTTCTTTATGGCATAATATGAATCACAATAGCTTAACCTAATCAATAGCATTGGCATAGAAGGTGAAAAAATCATATTTTTTTTACATTAAACACAAACATATATGTGGTCAATGGATTCGAGCAACCTACGTTATCTTCTAGTTGGTTATGTCTAATAATTTCATAATATTGTGCTTTTGATCTATCACCATTAGATTTATGTTTCTTTCTATCTTTCCTATTAACCATTTTCCATAGTCAACTAGGACAAGTATGTGGTCAACAAACTTAAGCAACCTACATTGTAGTCTAGAAATAAATGTATTTTCCATGAGAAATTTCAAATATGTTCCTAATCCTAAGAATGCACCATCACATACTTTGTTGATTTCTACTTTCATATATCTAAAATAGTTGATATAAATATTGGTTTGAGTTAAGTACATTTACTATTAATGTTTTATAAAAACAATAGAATTACATATTTATCAATTTCTAACATCAAATTTTTTAATTATAGTACATCTTTACAATTCTAATATCTACCTATTTTTACACCTATTAGTTACAACACATTTACTTTTTTTATCAAAAATAAGGTAAAATATATTTGTGAACTGGAACATTATTTTCAACCAATAATTTCTTTTTTCTTTTTTCTAGGGTTTCATTTAAATTTCTGATTTTTATACATTAAAGATAAAGTATATTTAACCTTGAGGATTTAGAATTCATTTTTTCCTTGTGTTGTCACAAATTTTGAAAATGACAAAAAAATGGTGGAAAATTAATTTTTAATAAATGGCTAAAGATTATTAATTTTTTCCCAAAAACATCAAAATCTTAAAAAAATTAAATTTTTTAATTAATTAATTAAAAATTTATAGATTTTTCACTTTTTATCCTAAACTATTTAAAAACACATTTGAACCCTCTATGAAAAAAGTCATTAGCATTCCCTATAATTTACAAAAAATCATTTCAATTTTTATGACTTATGAAAACACACATTCCTTCATAAGTTGTGTGAATTTAAAAAACTTTTCCTATCTCTATGAAAATTGCAAAATCTTTTTTGACTTTGGTGTAATTTGTAATTTCATTTTTAGTTTACATGTAATTTACAAAAAAAACTGGTTCCTGTGCAATTTACCAAAATGTTTTAAAACTTCATGTAAAGTATAAAATCATTTTAAATTTCCCTTTTTCATGCATCAAAATTTTATTTTTGTAAGTCATACAAATGTAAATCATGCTTCCTCTAATCATTCAAATGCAAATTACTTTTTAAAAGCTATGTTAATACAAACTTCAACTTTGCAAATTGTATTTCTCCTATGCAAATTATTATTGTAAATTGAAACTTTTTTTTCAAGCCTACATGCAAAATAATAAATTTTTTCCATCAATCATGATAATATCAATGCTTCCTCAGGTGGTTTAAAAAATAAGTTTGTCTTTCTTCCAAATTTATCTTTTTAATTTGCATGTTCCTTCTAGGAATTTTTTTAAAACATTTTAAAAATTTATTTTCCATCTATATTTTAGCCAACGACTACCGGGAAGAAATTTTCTCAAGTTCACTGAAGGAAATCAAATTGAATAAAAAGAAAAAAATTATCTTGTGAGTTCATAGAGAATTTCAAAAATCTGTTCCATGACTAAGCTAGGTTCTACATCGACTCAAGAAAATTTCAAGCAGATACAATTTTCATTTAAAATTTTTGGAGTTTCCTCCTAAAGCACCCAAGGAAGAAAATAGTAGTTTCTAGTCTAAAATTTGATCAAAATTTTTATGGTTTCCTCTACCAAACCAAGGTGCCATAGCAAGTCATATGAACCCCAAAAGGAAGTAGAATTTTCTTTGCAAGATTAATTCATTTCCTCCTAGTGCCACAGTAGGCTGTACAATTTCCAAGGTAGAATTAACTTATTTTTATTTTTCCTCCAAGCTATACTGGTTGTATGAATTGTAGTGTTGGTTCAATTTGGCATTTATTTTCTTAACTTTTTTACACATAAGGGTGCGTCAACAATCCATATGACTTATAGAAAGGGTTAGTTTTATTTTCAAGAAATCAATGTTCCTAGCCATAGCAAATCATACGGCCCACTTATAAGAAACTTTTAGCAAAAAATAAATTAAAAAAAACCTTTTGATTTTTCCCCTAATGCCCAATCATACGATGTTGTATGGCAGTTCATATGCCTAGGTAGGAAAGGAAGAAAATAAATAAAAAAGGGGCTGAGTGGAAAAAATAAATAAATAAATAAATAATTTGTTGAGTGGAAAGTAAAAAAATATATATAGGGAAAATCTAAGTAAAAAATAAAAGAGTAGATATTGTCATAAATAATTATTATTTTAATAATTTTGTAAATCTTAAATTTGCATATTTCTGACTTCGTGTGTTTTTAGCTTTGAGGAGGACGTTAAAAAGGATGATAGGGTTTCATGGTAATTTTTTATTTTTCCTAAATTGGTAAAATAAGGGATATAATTGGTGGTGACAAAATTTTAATCATTTTGATTCATTGCACGGTCACAAGATTCTTCTAGAAAATGTTGAATGGTGGTTTAACAAATATATTTTTTATGATATTTATAAAAAATTTGAAATTTAAAAAAATTACAAGTAACAGGGAAATATTTAAAAAAGTGAAAAATAAAGTATTTTTATAATTTATTCCAATTATTTCCATTGGAAAAAAAAGTTCATAATAAGCTACACAGAGGGATTTTCCACAAGTGCATTTGAAAATAGATAATTTGGTCAAAGGGAAATTGAAATTCATATAGGGAGTGTTAAAAATACACTAGCATAATTTGCATAAATAATTTGTGAGTACATACTTCAATTTGTATTTGCATCATTTTTTGCAAATAAGGAGTTTTTCCACAAATTTTAAAATTTATCAATTTTATTGTCAAATTGATGTCTTTGTCTCATACTCTAGAAAAGGAGATTATGATTAAAGGCAAAGAAATCATGAAGTATTAATTTCAGGGTGTGTCACTTCACCACTAGAGTCTAATGTTGTAAATATCACTGACACCGATCTAGGCCACATCAACTTAGATGAGATTTAAAAAATAATAAATGTGGTACATAATATGGATTTTGTTCAAAGTATTTGTGATTGTGGATTAGCATAGGAAGCAGAGTTCCCAATCTCATTATAGTATCCTAGAGTTAGTTTTGATTGTGGAAAATAATTATAAATCAAAGATAATGGAGGTAAGACATCCTTAGGGGGGAGTTGTCAGTGAATTTTACTCCTAAGCAAATTAAAAACATTTTTCACCTTTCAAATCATGAATCCTCTATGCATCTAACCCTTGAGTCCTCCCAAAGTTTTTGGGATGCAAATCCTCTAGCATTTTTTGAACAAGTCAACAAAATTTGTTTGACTAAGCTAAAACATTCCTCCACTCAACTTCTAAAAAATATCACAAGATCAGATTTCAAAGATGAGAGAAGTGACATAATCACATTGTTGCACAAGATATTGGGAAATTAAATGGAAAATAACTTTTAGACATAGATGTACATATTCATTTGGATCATCCTTAAGAATAAGTAATATATCAATTAGGGGTAGTTTATCAGTGATTTCATTCACAAGCATCTCATGGAGATAAAACACATGTCAAAATTCTATATGACTATATCTTTTTTACACTATAATAAGTCGAAGGTATTTTGATCGATTTCATATAATGGGTGATTTTATGAAAGTGATGGTGTATGACTTCTATCCCTAACTAGAATTTTAGTAAAATTCTCATCACTTCAAAAGAATCAATGATTTCTTTGTTCATTTCATCATCCATATATTTGAAAAGGAACTTTTCAACAAAATAATATCAATTGTGGCCACTAAAAAAATATCAAGGTTGGGATCTTGGTTCATATAGTTCTTAACATTTAGTTATTTTAAAATAAGTGGTTATGAAGTTACTCCTTACATGCTCCCATGATATCTCATTGATAAATGAGCATTGATGGAATTGGTGAGATAGCTTGTTAAAACACACAAGTTCATGATAAACTAATATAAAACATTGATCAAGTTTCCCATCTCTATTGGCAGTAGGTTCCACATTTTGAAGACTATTGAATAAATTATGATGATAATAAAGCATGAGAATTAAGGACTATTCATAATTTACCATGACACAAATAGTCAAATTTGGCATAATGAAAGTTCCAAAATAGGTAGTAAATGATGAGGTCACATTAGACCCCATCTTTGAAAAAAAAGGAATCATGACAAAGACATTACGCATAGTACATTAGGATAAAAATGAATCTACTTCTCATATAAAACATGGATCAAGTTTCCAATCTCTATTGGCAACATGTTCTACATTTTGAAGACTATTGAATAAATTGTGATGATAAGAAAGCATGATAATTAAAGACTATTCACAGTTTACCATGAGACAAATAGTCAAATTTTGCATAATGAAAGTGCAAAAATAGTTAGTATATAATGAGGTCACATTATACCCCATCTTTAAAAAAGAGGGCATAATGACAAAGACATTACCCATAGTACATTAGGACAAAAAGGAATCTACTTCTCTTAGAAGTAGTATAAGAGTTATACTTCTTAGAAATATCATATGGTTAAAATGTAAGGGAGTTGATACTATGAATGTTGATTTCCCTACACCTCCTAGGGAAGATGAATTTGTTAGCTTATATAAGCAACATGATGAGCAAGAAAAGATAGATGAGGCAAGCCCTAGTGGAGAACCTCCCATGATAAAAAAGGAACATGAACATGAATCTACTCAACAATATGTTCAACCATGGAAAACTATCAAGTTAAAAATAAAAAGGTTAGATGAAAATGTTCTCCTAAAATTTCAATTCCTCAAGAGGCTCTAGCTAATAATTTTCCATTTTCTCAAGAATTGGTAGAGAACACAACTCAATAATTCTTAGCTTCAAATGATACAATGTTCCCTATATCATCTAATTTCCATTTTTAAGAGGGTACTCATATCTCTTCATCTTCTCCCGCAAGTCATGAGTTTCCCATTGCTCCTTCTCCATGAATTACTTTTGAAACAATCAATATACAAGATCAAATTAAAACATCTTTTCAAGGTGTCCCATTTGATAAAACACCTTTTTCAAGTATAGACAATATTGTTCCACCTATTTCAACTTCTATCTCATTGCCTTACTCAATCATGATGACTTTAGATTAGTTGTCTATAATAGTTAAGAAAATGAGAAAGATTGTTGAACCTAAAGAGATATATTTTGGCACCTTAATATCTCCTTTCTCAAAGAGGCAAAGGAAAGTGAGGACAGTCTCATGAATGGTGAAGATGAAAAGGGAGAAAAATATGCAAAAGTGGCTATTCATATAGCTAAAAGGGATAAGTCAAAAATTAGGGTTAAAGACTACCAAGTATGTATAGTTCATTTGGGAAAATCAACCAAAGAAGGGATGAAAGGATGTGTTTAGTTGGCAATTGGCATTGTAGTAGGAATTTGAGGAAATGGATTAAATCATGCAACATAAAAACCTAAAATGTATAACTACCTAAGTAATATTTAAATATATTAGAATTAAATGCAAATATATGAATGAACAATTCAAACTATCACTCTAATCCTAAAGCTAATTACTCTAAACCATGATTAAATAGATATGAAAAACAAGATGATTGGATTAAGATTACCTTAGACTCAAAATTTTGACATTGTGTTACTTGATCAATGATGTTGATGATGGATTAAAGGATTTATTTGGCATGGAGATGTTATGGAATCCTCTCTTGGTTTCCATGGAGGAGTGGAACTATTTATATAGAATATAGAGGGAAGAATAAATGGTTAGAATTAAAATTTAGATTGTGGAGATCTATGGTGGAGGATTATCTAAGGAATTTTAAATTCTTTGGATGGTTCTAGAGGATAGAAGATTAAAGAGGTATAAACCTCTATAATATCTTTGGGAGGGTTAAGTATGATTAGGGATATATTTGATAGGTGATTATGGGGTTTAGAGAATCTAAGTGGGGTAGGTTTGTAGGAAAGCCTAGGAATAGGTAGTTAAGTGGTATTTGGTAATTTAAAATTCCTAAATAATTAATAAGATAGGATTAAGAGATGATTAGAGAAATTAATGAATAAGTGGGATAGGTTTAAGGTTAGTAACTAAAGAGGAATGAAGGGGATGTTAGATAAATGATTAAGAACAATTGATATTAGGATGGAATTAGAGGGGATAAATTATATAACAAAAATTAGTGTCAACTAATAGTAGTATTAGTAATGTTAAATGAAGTGAGTGTATTTAGGTGCATACATTTTGACCCTCTTTGAAAGCATATTATGAGTGGAGTGAATTGGAAGGATTAATGGTATTTTAAATAAAAATAATTTTACGGATGAATGTCATTAGTGGATATGATGTCCCCTCAAGGGGACATGTGGGAAATAATGAGATGGATGTCCACTTTAATTAAGGAAATAAAGGTTGATATGCGATAGATAGATGAGGGGATGGTATGTGAGGTGTTGAGATAGATGATGAATAAAATAAAATCAACCTGAGTAGTGAGATACAAATGGATCATACCCTTAAAAAATACATATATATAGGGAAGGGAAATAATAGTGTCATGGGTGTCAACACATACCAAGGGTGAATCAACTATAAAATGATGATGATAGGATAAAAATCCACAAGCTTTTGATGTATCCCAAGTAAGGACATATGCAAGTGAGAGATAGTGGCCAAGATAAGACAAGGATTTGATAATATGAATGATGAGTGTAGCTTAAAGCCAAAGTTGAGAGATATGATGATAATAGAGAAGAAATGATGGGAATGAGTGACCAAAAGATGAAGGGGAAAAATTAGACTACATTATATTAAATTAATGAGCTATAATGATATTAATAGTGATAATGCCCTTATCAAGGATACATGAAATGGAGTGATATATGATAGATTGACGAATCAATGATAATGGATGAAGAAAATATGAATGTTTTGACTTATTGGTCCTAATCGATAGGTACAGGTGATTGACAACAAAGATTAAGGAGATGTTTATGTGGATGATGATTTATCAATAGACCAATGGATGAATGATTGATATTATAGGTCAAGGATTTTATTGAGGCAGGACTTAAGGATAATGAAATAAAAGAGATATGTGATGGTAAAAGGATAAAGTAAGAGTGGTCAAGCTATCCTTGGGAACTAAAAAGTAGCTATGTTTTGCCTACATAGTCTAAGAAGACCTCAAGCCAATGTAGTTATGACTAAAAAATAGATGACAAAATAGACAAGAGGATGATGATGATAATGATGAGTAGACATATTAGTGATTATATCATAAAAGATGATATGTTTGTTAGATGAGTCAAAAGGATTAGATAAGTTATGGTAATAATGATGATGAGATGATGAGATGAATGATGAGGGTGTAGGTGATCAAGCTATCATAACTATCATAAGGCTCATTATAGTCTAGGAAATCCATTAAATATACCACTTGGTAGGATTCCCCATGATATAAGCATGACAAATATGATGTTATGCCAATTTACATGGGCAAATAGTGAACTCTGCATCATCGAGGGCACTTATATGATGTATTGTGGCCTTGGTGACCTCATGGCATCCTCATTAATTTCACAATAGATAAAAAGAGACATGATGTAAATAAAACACAAGACAAACAAAATATATACATGAATCAAATAAGTCAAGCACCATAGAAAATATAAGTATCACACAAATATCTACATGAAATGTCATTATGTCTTGTATAATGATGGGATGAGTGATTGGGTGATGGATTGGACTAGGATGACCATAATGTGATTATGGACTTATGATAAACCTATATAAGATGACCATGATTAGGATTACCATGTAGGTATGGATATGGATGTAGATATGTATTTTGAACTAGAAGAGGGACTTGGATGAGGATGTAGATATGGGAACTTGGATTAGGAGTAGAATAAGGATTGATCAAGAGAAAGTGAGACTAGGTCAATGCTAGCTCAATATAGACTAGATTTGCCCCTAGTTTAGACTAGGAGGATGGATGACACGATTGTGAAAGATGAAAGTCATGGAGATGAATGAAACTAGGGAAAAAGGCATAAGACAAGATACCATGGCTTTTTTGAAGTTTTATTAGTTTTAAGATTTTTTGGAATATTTCAATTTTTAGGGATTTTGAGAATATGTATGTACACTTATATAAATTGGGTTACTAGAAAAGGGAATACTAAGCTTAATAACCAAGATAAGGACAAATGGATGAAATAATGGATATGATGACAAAAATATGAAGATGATGGTGAAAAAGGGTGGATGGCATCATCATATAGGTACCAAACATCTATTGACCTAAGTGTTCATTAGAGAATATTCTAAGTTGATTTTAGAACATTTTTCAAGACATTCCAATTCCTTATGAAGGTCAAGACTAGAAGAAAGGAGGGACACAATAGTATGCATGTTATGGATAAGGGGATATGATACGAATGGGATTGACAAGGGATGGATTTGATGAAAATGATGGATTTTTACCCCAAGTATTAAGTTAAAATGTATAAAATATATTATTTTATGATGATGTTGGAAACCACTTTTTAGCATGGAAATTTCCCAAGGGACCAAAAGACTAATTTTCACCATTAGATGAATGATTTTTTATTTTAATTTTTAACTTCTTTTATTTTTATTTTTTTGACATCTCAATTTATTAGATAAGGGAGAGATATAGGAAATTTGATACTATTTGGATCTTCAACTGACACCTATTCTAGAGATATGTGGTGTTAGGACCATGTGGTGGATGTTAGATTCTTGGATATCCTAGTGGTCTTTATTAACTCTTGATTTAACACCCTCTATATGTTTTAACCAGGTGTATTTATATCTCCTATGAGGGATAATGCTACCTATGGATTTTAGATATGGCATGGATGGGAGTATGTCATGATTATGATGATGGGATATAGGATGTGAATGAGTAATATGATTAGGATCATCGATATGATGGGAGGGGGAGTGGAAATGGGATTCAATAGTTATAGACACCATTGTATATGGTAGAGGGGATTATTTAGATGGGTACCTTGAGATTAAGGGATCCAAGGCATTTTGATTTATTGATTCTTTGATCTAAATATTAAGAGGATGGTCAGCCATACAATTATTACTTTAGACATTCTTTTGATTTGTTGATTAGGTTTGACTTTGACTACCCCCGTAGTGCCAAATTTTGGGATTTAATAGAGGAAATTGATTTTCAATTAGATAAATGATTTTGATTTATATGGACTCTTAGTAATTCAAGGATATTTGTACTATGGGATGATTTTTTATGACTTGGATAATTATAATACTCATATTAAATTTGATTAATTAGATTTAGATCATAGTGGACATGATTATTTGATGAGATTAACTGATTATGGGTCTGGATCCTTGTATATTTGGCACATGAAATTAAATGTGGAGGGCAATACAACAATACATGTACTTATTCATCCCCTTCATGAAGTGAGATGTAAGGATTATGGAGGTGAGGTGGATGATTAATGTTATGTGGTAGATTAAGAGGATAACTGGAGACATAGTCCTCATCAAGGTCACTAGGAGCCCTAGCCTTAATGTCAGAGAAAGTATCCTCAAGAATCTCAAAAGCATTGATAAGAATTTATATAAGACACATGTCTAAGGTAGGATAAAATCCTTTTTGACTATCTTTAATAGATAAAGATTGTAAGAACTCTGATATAATTTCATCATCCTGATTGGGATCACAAGATGTGCTGAGGTCTGATTATCATCTAAATTATGGGTATTTTTAAAAGAGTAGGAATTATCATCATCTACTATAATACATATGAGGTATGATGTTTCTTATGAATTTTTTTTATTAATATACTAGTGTTGGGCATGATCCTAATGCATATAAGATGTCCATTGACTTCAATATTGATTTTTATGATGTGATATTACTATTAGAAGATTCATTGTCCATAAGTGATCTACTAACATTGGTTTTGTGATATGATGGGTGAGGGGGAGGTGTTAGAGAAAAAATGGATTGAAAAAAGATAGGCCTATGGAAGGACCATGAGATATGGGAGGATTTGGTGCATGGGAAATAGGAACATTTTTTATGGATGATTTGTCAAATATGGGAGGACCATGGAAGAGAGATGGGATATCTTGACCTTGGCTTAGAAGGGGAAGGGCTTGATCATGATTGGGAATATAATATTGTAATTCCTCTTCTTATTCACCCAAGTATATAGACACATATTATTCATCTTTGTTTTCTATGTCACCACAATTGATGAGGTCTTAGACATAGTATTAGAAATTATGACATTGATTAATGGTATACCCCTAGGTTCGGTGATATTTATAGTATTGATTAGCTTTATACCAAGAAGGATTAGGATTAGTAAGATATATATGTCCTATGGGTGGCTATACCATCATGTTAGTGGAAATGAGTCAATAGAAGAGGGATTCTAAGGACATATAAAGAGGAGTATAAGGACCCACTTCACTTCATGACTAGGATGTATCAGATGGTTATTGATATGATGGGGTGGGTGGACTAGTAGTGGACAAGGTGGATAAGTTAATATTTCTTTTAATAGTAGGGGTAGATGAATGACTATGAATAATGGATGGGGGATTGGAATTGAATTGGTTATCATGATAATTAGATGGGGATAAGGGTTGATGAGGGACTAATTTGGGAGGTGACTTTAGGCTTATGGGGTCAAAATCATTGGGAAGGTGGGAACCCATCTTCAATAGTTTTAATAAGAATTAATATTTATTAGCCAAGATTTATTAATTGAATACGGAAATTATATTACTAAATGATGAGGTTGACCCTAATGAGTTAGAGGATAATGAATGGGGAAGGATATAGGATGTTGGTTTGGGTTGAATGGGAGTAAGGCCATAAGGTAAGAGAGCACCCATCTTCAATAGCCATAAGAGGAATTCATATTTATTAACCAAGATATATTGATTGAATAGGTCAAACACATTACTAAATTATGAGGTCAGCCCTAGTGAGCTAGGGGATTGTGAATGGGGATGGATGCAAAATGTTGGTTTGGGTTGAATGGGAGCAAGGTTAGAAGATAGGAAATCACCCATTTATAGAGCTCATAAAATGACTTCATCTTTATTAGCCAAGATGTATTGGTATACAAAAATTAATCCAAATACATGGGGATATTAGATGGATGATGAAGGGGGCCAATACAGAGACAGACTAAGGATTTGACATGTTTTCTTAAACAAAGTAGGTCTATATGACTGAGGTAGTATGATAGGTAATGATGAGGATGAGATGGGTGCAATGTGACTAAGATGATGTAGGACTAGGATCAAATTTTAGATTGATAGTATAATAAGTGCTAGTGATATATCAATAATGCTTAGTTTTCAAGCTAGCAAAATAATTGAGTATTTTATGTGTGCCTAGATTCAAACTAGCAAGATGATGATAGGATGGTTGGTAGTTATGAGTAGGAAAGATGATTAGATTAATGATGATTAGATGTTAGATTGAAAATGACAAAGTGATAAGATGCTAATAGGATAAAAACTAGTTATGATATCTAACCAAATGATGAGAGATACTAGACTCAGATGATAATATGATATGAAAGGAAAAAAGGACTAGTTCAAGTCTTAGGTTGATCTGCTCAATATGGCATGGGATAGGATTATGTGATCAAGGTGATAAGATAATGGGATTAAAAAAATACAATTATATATAGGTGATGATGAAATTATAAGGGGTAATGTAAATGATATGGGATTGGTTTGGACACATGTGTGACCTAAATATCCAACTAGGATAAGATAGGATGAGGTTAGACTGGATGGGGGATGAGGTGACTAGTCGAAGGCAAGGTCAAGAAAAATGATTTATTATGGATAAAGTGAACTTAGGATAAGATGTGTATGATAATATGTGACTGATGGGGTATGATCAATGATGAGTGAATTAGACTAGGATGGGATGAAGACAAGATGGGAGGTGGGATAGGACAATGAAAAGGATATACAAAGATAATATGTACAAGAGGAGGATGTAATAAATGATATAATAATGAAGAAAGGATATACAAAATGATATGTGAAAATAACCTAGATAGGTGTGTATAGGTTTATGTGAAAGGGTGACTTCATTCACAAATAACACTGGTATAACACAATACACACCTAACCAAGTGAACCACAAACTTATGATTAGTCAACTCAAGGGTGTGTAACCTAATGACTGCACCATCTAATGGCTTAGTGGGTGATTTTTTAGGCCAATGACACATTAAAAAATATCATGAACCTCTCAACCTTGTCTACACATGATGGTCACTTGAGAGCTGATACTGACTCCAATAGTAAGTCACTTGTATGATTTTAAATTCCTATGTTATGTTAAATAGGATCTCTATGGGCATCCTCAATATTTGATAGGTATGATGGGGCCCAAGTCTATATAAGATGTTGTCTAATTGGTTTACATATTAGATCCGAAATTTCCCTCACTTTATAAAATCCTTTATGGGGAATTTTACTTTAACACCTATTGATAGTTGTCCTGATATTTATACTCCACATGAACATGGAGTTTAGATTAATGCATGGTGGTGAAATCCATAGTAACTATCCCCCTAAAACTATGGAAAGTGTATGGGTGTCAATTCCAGATCATATTTCCCCTAGAAAATAAAGATAGGAGGGTTTATTAGTGGTTTTTGATCCTCCAAGAATCATCACAAGGATGCAAGGAGGAGAGCATACACCACCATAGCCCTCAAGTGACAAATAGGTAGACCAAAATGAGATTAATTAACCAATCAGTTTAAGTTTTAAAATATATACAAGATGATATATACAAAATGATTAAAATGATTTTTTAAAATGCCCAAAGGGGTATTTAATAGGTAGCATGCAAGAAAATGATTAGTATTTTGATCAATAATCTTGAGGGTAAACCTACAAGACAAGATGTTAGACCAAGATATGACCTATAAAAGTTGATGTTATCAAGATAAAATAGCCTCTAGATTTACTTGTGTAAGAAATAAGATGTCAGTCCAATATGTCTTAATAAAACACCCTAAAAAATTACAATTTAGCTCTATAACTTCTTTGGGGTGAGCAGGCCATGATGCAGGGGGTTGGGGGGGTGGTAGCCCCTAGTGAGGTCAAGGGGAAGTGCCCCTTATGGGTTTAGGGGGAAAATCCCCTTATGAGGTTTAGGAGCATCACCCCTAGTGCACTTCTTATCATAATATAGGGTGGGGTTGCAAGGTAGAGCCCCTGGTGCCAAAGGCAATTTGGGATTACATGAGGGTCAAAATGACTTAAAATTCATTAAAAATGACTTTGAAAATGCACTCAAAAAGGACAATTTTTAAAGGGCAAAATTCGTGCAAAATCACAATTAGTAGTTCAATATCATAACTACCAGCACAATATCATAATTTGTGAATTATAATTTTTCCATAGATAATTAACCATGATAGTTAGTCTACAAAACCATAACTGTTAATGTAATATCATGAATCATAGGGTGATATTGTGAATACATTATTAATGATATTATAGGAAGGTCTAAAACTTTAAAATTTTAGATTTTTGATTGAAATGCAGATGTTTAGATGACTAGATTAACCCAGATTCTTAAATGCCTAAGAAATATTTATAGGTAGTAGGTTAGTGTTAGGAACCCATGCTACCCCTTCTCTTGAATTTGTTAGTATAATAGTTGTTATGGATGCATATGCTTTGTAAGCCATCTCGTGAGCATTTTTTTTATCCCACATTCATTGGAAGTAGTTGTTTCTTAGATTAGACTTAGTATATAAGTAAGTGTTGAGGCCAATGAAGGCATCCATGAATTTATTATATTGATCTTGCTCAAAGGAGGTTTTCCTCTCAAAGAGGCTAGTGATTCTACAATTCTACCATTATAATTTAGTTATGCTTATCTGAGTTAATGTATTGCTAATTTTTATAGTTTATTTCATGTATTTTCAATTATCTGCTAACTTGTTCATGAAGGATCCTCTCATATGGTATTAGAGTGATTTTTAGGGCTAAAATATTTTTTTTAAGTGTTTTTTTTTTCTATTACATAATTCATTTAAGTATTTTTATGTATCACAATAATCTATTTTAGACTAGGGTAAAAACTTGTTTGCATAAATATGGGAAGTGCTTGGATGAAACCCTAAAATTCATTATGGGGAGTACCACAAGAACCTCAAAGTAACTATCCTATTAAGAAGACCTACCAGGGAAATGGGCAATACTTTGACTAGTTCCCATCTATGAGGAAAACCAAGAGCTATTGTTTAGAGGTAAAACCATGGCTAAATTTTTTTTGAAGAGTGGTAGTCTCTCAAATGGAAATAGTGCCTAGAGAGATATATTTAAACCCTTAGGTATCCATTGAAATTTAAGGCCCATTTATATCAATTTCAAAATATTTCTAGTAGACTCAAAAAAATAAACTAGCAATAGAGTATCTAAAGACTATCATAGGACTTGTGGCCAGACATTTGATAGAAACCAGAAACTAAAAAATCTTTATCCTATCAATTTCATAAAAATATTTATAGAGTATCAAATAGCCCTTAGAGGACTCACATCTAGACAAAAAATAGAAAATATAATCCATTTTTTTTCATTTTTTGCCATATCTCTCCATTTGTAGCCTTGTTGATCCCTAAACTTTATCTAAACACCTAAAATCCCATTGTCCACATTTTCTTCCTTGAGGTCCCATATCTTGATTCCACTTGTAATTCTTGCAAATCTCAATTTTCCCTTTTTTTGGGTTTTGCCATAAATTCTATTTTTGTCCATTTACCTAAAAAAAATTCCATAGTGTTCATCTCCCTTTTTTTATCCTTTGCCCCTCTTTGATAAAGTTTCTATTTTTTCCATTTTCACTCCTAAAATTACCTTCACCTTCATCCATCATACTCACACTAAAAAGAAAAATAGTGAAAGTACCTTTACCCCTTCCAATTTCACCTAAATCATAAAATTCCCTTACTAAACATGTCTTAACTCTAGTTTTCCTACCCATTACAAAAAAATCTCTCTTATTTAGGTCATGGTAGTGACCTGAACAGGGGAAAAAAACATGGAGGATGAAATTTCCTCCCTCAAGACACACCTAAGATCTTGATGAAAAAATTATTGGCCTTAGTCTACAACATACCACCTTGAACAAAAGATGACATCCAGAGTCTTCTTCTGACATCATATTTTCTTTTAGAAATTTTTGTGGGCTAAAGCTTTATTTTACGTAATTCCATGGTGTGGATTTGACTGGATGGATCTACCGAGCAGAACAATATTTTATTTCGCATAATGCTTTTGATTCCAAAAAGGTTCCACTTACATCCTTTCAATTGTAACTTAAATCCCTTAAATGGTATCATTGGTATACCAAGCCTCATGACAATCCAAGATGGAATAATTTTTACACCCTCATTTTACAATGATATGGCCCTAGTGATTTTGATGACTTCACAAGAGCACTCACTAAACTTTGCCAAATAAGAACCATGAGAGAATATAAAATAGAATTTGAAAAATTGGCCAATCATACATAAGGATTTTTTGATAAATTCTTTAGGAGTTACTTTGTTAGTGGACTAAAGGATGCAATTTAGTCTAAGGTTAAAATGTTCTATCCCAACACAATGATGAAATCCCTAGGGTTGGCTAAGTTGGTAGAAGAAAAGATCACATCTCATCATCGATTCAAATCCAGTTTTTCTCCATTTATAAATACAAATTCATAATGATCTTAAATAATGCCATCCCCCAAAACCATTCCTATCAAGAACTAAACTAAAATAGAGATGTGAGCCCATAGAGAGAAAGTAATATGTTATAATTTTGATTACAAATTCACTTAGGGACATAAATGTGTTGATAAAAATATCTACCTATTATATGTGGGCTCTCTTCCCAAAACTAAAAATTGGGAAGGTGTTCAAGATACAAAAAATGATCCAAAATAAGCTCAGCTAATTATGGAACTTACTTCTCAAGAAGACCAACCAAATATCTCTCTCCATGACTTTACAAATTTCACCACCCCATAAACCATGTGAGTCAAGGGTTACTTCAAGAATTTCCATCTCATAATACTCATTAATTTTTGTAGTACTCATAACTTCATTAACCTCAGATTACCAAATAGGCTAAATATTTTGTCTATTCATGCTCCAAATTTAAATTCGTGATTGATAATGGGGGTACATTACCTTGAAAATGGAAGTGTCGTAATGTGTTTATCTCTATTATAGATTATAATTTGTGCTTTGACTTGTTTGCCTTGCCCTTAGGTGGATTTGATGTTGTTTTAGGAGCCTAATGGTTATGCATACTTAGACCCATCTTATGGGATTTTTCTAAACTTTGGATTCATTTTTTAGACAATGGTAAAAAACACACATTGAATAATTCACACGATGTCATTTTCATGCTCCATTCTATTCAAATTCAACCATAAATGGTCTCCACTCCTAATATACAAACCATTTTACATAGGTATGCACGTGTCTTTACTAAACTAGTGGGATTGCCACCTTCATAGCTAGAGGACCACCATATTGAGCTCCTTCCTAGAAGTTTTTTTCCCAACATTAGGCCCTATCACTACCCATTTCAATAAAATACTGAGATTGAGATACTCATTAGAGACTTACTGAAGCAAGGAATTATTCACCCCAGTACCAACCCATATTCTTCCCTAATTCTTCTTGTTTGAAAAAAATATGGGTCATGGTGCCTATGCATTGAATGTTATGCACTTAATCACATTGTTTTCACTTGTATTTTCACCGTTTGAGGATATGTCTCAACTCTCATCATCTAAGTGGAATAATTGAAACACCTCTAAGCTGTGGGTAGCTTAAGAATGAGGTGAATCTCTAGATAGGGATAGCTCCCTTGATGTACCACTTATAAATCACTAATACACCTAAACTTTGTGAGGTAAAAGGAATATAAAATTGAAATTAAACTATCCTAAGGGAAGTGATACACCAAATTAGTTGATGACTACCAACTAGTTGCATGTTACACATGAGAACAAGTGACTAACCAAACATATAATTCTCCAATCTACATCTTCTCACATCAATATTTGATTATGAGGTTATGATGAATGTGTAGGATAAAAGGACTACATAAGAGGCATAATATGGCACTATTTGAATATAATAACTCACTTGATCTTGACACATCAATAGAACAATTCACATGACCTACAAGAAACATCTTTCCAACTAAAAATAAGTGAGAGAATGAAATAACAATGCTAAGGAAACAAGTCATCACTAAGCAAAATTAATCATCCAAGTGAACACACTATGAATAGTCATGGAAGAGGTAAAATTAATTATTATTTATTAATATATGGTATGAAAATGAGTAAGGATTCACCATACTTAGGTGGAGCATAGTTTACAAAGGCCAAAATGGATAGTTCTTGTAGAACTTGAGAGAGAGAGAGAGAGAGAGAGGAGAGAGAGAGAGAGAGAGAGAGAGAGAGAGAGAGAGAGAGAGAGAGAGAGAGAGAGAGAGAGAGAGAGAGAGAGAGAGAGAGAGAGAGAGAGAGAGAGAGAGAGAGAGAGAATTACAAAGGTCATAAAGACACTTTTAAAGATGATAAAATTATTTAATTTTGCATGAGAATAGGATGTGAAATGGACCATGCAAGGTCAGAAGAGATAAGTGGCTTTCCAAGTCATAAACTCATGAAAAGTGGCATAGAATTTATTTTGTTGGATCAAAAAACTACCTTCATTATTCACCTCTATTTTAAAATCCTAAAACATATTATGGATAGGTATTATGATTTTAATTAAGGTTAAGGGTTTAATACATTCCTCTCCATGCATTGGTTGTAGTCCCACTCATCTAAAAACTCTTGGAAGTGAGCCATCACTACCTGCAGTCTAAGAAAACTCCTCTTTCACACAATTTGTAAATGTGACCTCAAAATTAGATTAATTTTATCATTAAAATAAATTAAATGGAGTTTATGACACTTTTAAATACTCTACATGGCCTTATAATCATCAGCCACACCTTAAAAAGGCTCTCACTTGGATTTTTCACACTTCTCACCATTTTGCTCACTATGCCAGTTTTGACTGGCTAAGATGAGACCTCTTGTTTGAACACTTATGATTTTATAAAAGGTAATAAATTGAAATTTTTATTTATCTTAATTCTCAATCTTCCTTCCAAAGTTGATTTCATCTCTTGAAACCTCATAGAAACTGTACAATGCACAAAATAGTTAGAAATACCCTATTTTATACCCCATTTGTATAATTTTGTATAACTAATCTTGATTGTATGGATCCTAAATGAGTATTCCACAACATCCAATAAATTTCAAGTTCAGAATAGTCCATTTGGATTTATATCTATCCTTGTTTTCCCAATTGGGTCCTTCCAAGGGTTTAGCAAGGGTTTTGGGTCATTTATGCTCTTAAGGTTTATTCATAAAGGTTGGATGTTATATTTTCGAAATAATTACATAAATGTGATATTTAGGATCCATTTTAACACCTATAATTATCCTACATTCCCAAGAAAATAATTCAAACAGATATGAGCATCTAAACTTCTCCTATCAAGCTTGTTTATCCATTCCTTGCATGTCTAAGTTGGTTTTGAGCTCAAAAAAGGATTATTTGAAACCTATATACCTTAAAAAATATTTATAAATTTTTTTATTACCCTATTAAAATTCCCAAACACATTTTAATTATATACCAATGTTTTAATCAAAAATGACATTTCATTTGGGATTTAAGCCTAAACCTACCTAACAGGCCTGCTTGCAAACTTAAGGGTCTAGGACCACCTATTGATTTTTGCCTTTTCTTGCTTGTTATATTATGATTTTATAGGTGTTATATAGCTTTATAAAACTATTTTCAAGGTTAATTTTACTCCTAGCCCACCCATTTCACCTTATTCACCAGAACCTATGAGTTTACACTCAAGGGGAGTGCCCTCTATTTGAGACAAATAAGAGGAAACTTACCCTATTTTTATAGACAAAAAAAAGTTGTATGGGAATATAAAATACATTAATATTATATTTTTAAAAATTGGGTCTTTTATTAGGTCATTTTACCCTTTAAAATATTCAAATTCCACTATAGACTATGTAAAATGAACTGTATGCAAGGTTTCCTCCAATGGACTGTATGCTGCTTGTTTGGGGCTCTCCTTATTTATTTCCATGCCATTGGTATACCATGAATAATGAATCATAATTTTATAATCACATATCATTATTTTTAACCATTTATAATTCTCTTAAATTCATAACCTTGAGTTGACTGCTTAAAGTGTTGACTGTGTTTCCTACATCTCTTCCTCAATAGTGATTCATGTAGGTGGTTGTGCTTGTCACTAGTGCATGAAACTTAGATATAGTGTCTAAATATATATTTATATAATTTTACGATCATTTTACACTTTTTTTGACCCATTTTACTCATTCTTGTGATATACCAACACTCAAACTTCAATTCTTAGTCCATTTTTACCTATAGTCAATTACGATTGACTATATTGGAGCAAGTAGAGCCCTGTGGGTGAGAATTCATCTTGAGGAATGCATCACCTTACATTTGGGTTATTTTCACCACTTTAAATAATCATTAATAAACAAAAATTTTTAGTTTCATTTTTAATCCCTTGTTATAGATGATATAGAAAATGACCTTTGGTTGTAGGTGCATAGTTCAAGAAGTAAACACATGTAGGTGTATATGGGGGTCTAAAACATAGCCTATGAACCTATTTGATAATAATATACCTCATACATGTTATTTATAACCATAAAATCTCATCAAAACATGAAGGTGTGGTTTATACTATCAAATTAGAACATAAAGGTCACTTAGTCATCCAAATCTTGTAGATAACAATGAAGGAATTTAGTGCATAAAAGTGTGATTTGGATCCTTTAATGACCACTTTCTACCAATCATCAGCCTTCCAAAATTTTCATGGTTCTTTTCATATTTATGGTATACTAGATTTAGTCATTTAAGTACCTCAAAACTATTGATAACCATGTTACAAGGCCTTGACAAAATGAATTTAGGCCTCTATTTTCTTATTTTAGGGATTTTGTCCTGAACACATAGTCATGCTTTTGAAGGTAATCCATATATCTATTTGCTCATTTAACACTTAAGAAAGATATTTTATTATCAATTTCACCTAAAAATATTATAATTAATTGTTTTTTCATGTTCTAACCTCCCATACAAGGACTTAGATCCCTCTATTAGTGCCACATGTAAGTTCTTATTATCACATACAAGCAGAGAATGCAAAATTGTAGGTAGTGAGTGATGGGTATGAATAATGTACTAATTTTTTTCCTTTCATTATTTTTATATCTCTCTCAAGTATTTCAAATATACTCTCATATTTATTATTACTCCCTTCCAACATGACTGGTCCTATGAAGGCACCTCTAGATGAGCATTTTCATATATGCAGGTAGTGAGCAGGATTTGTGTAATGGGCATAGTATTTGGCCTTCAATGGGTTTTAGGATTATATACATAACTAATAATACTATTTTCACATTCTAAAACATTTTAAACAAGTGTAAATACCTTATTTTCAACATGAACTCTTCCTTTATGGCACCTACAGATGTACATTCATGGCTTCCTGATTGGTAAGTTGCATATGACTGTAATTTCATATAGATTTCTTTGGGAAAAGAGGTTTAAAGGTAAAGGTGAACAAAATAAAATTTATAAATTTTAAACCAACCTATCTTCACCCTCAAAAACCACTATTAAATCATGAATATCTTATAAATGGTGAAAATTTGCCTACAACATTGAATGGTGCTTTCTCCTACAACTTGAGATACTTTGCGTATAAAACACCTTGAAAAACTAAAAAAATCATGGGAATAATTTTAGGATAAATTAAAAATCATTTGGAAACAACATCACCAACTGAATTGTATGGACTTATCCAAAATAAAGCAAAACCTATAGGGTACAAGAAATAGTGAGCAGAAAAACATGGTTAACTTGTAAAGGATGGTTCAAAAATAATGGTTGAAAAATATTAAAAATATTATTATGTAAATTTTTATCTCTAATTTTAATAACACCTCACAAAATCATTTTACCTAAAACCCCTTCAACTGTCTATACCAAGCACAAACCTACTGACCACTTCTATGTGTCTAGAAAGGCAAAGAAGGAACATAATGGTTTTAGCTCAAAAATGTCATTTAAAGATAATTTAAAGTTTTTAAATTAACCTAAGTAATATTAATATAAATTCTATGGCCTTATCCCATGTTTCATCTTCCCTCATGTGTTGTACAAGTGTCAAACTCCCCTTTTTCAATTGATTACTTGATCTTCAATTAGATAGCCTATAAGTTTTAGATGAGACTAACATTATTGATAGTTAATCTAACTTATTAGATGTTTTAGAGGAAATAATTACACTATCTCACCTTTAAAACTATGCCACTTGTATTTATGACCCCTAAAATCCTTCTAAATATTGAAAGTGACATATAGATTAATTAGAACATGATCAAGGCTAATATAACATTAAATAACATCAAAATATCTATAATACACCCTATGACAAAATATTATACCCCTAAAAACACCTAAAACTCAATTTTTTACCTATAAGGACCCTAATTTGACATGTATGGTCAAATTTTCTCAATAAATTGGTGACTCATAGGGGTAGTATACCTACTATACTAACTACACTAGTAGCCTTATCAGTCCATTGGGACTAGGAAGCCATCTGAAGTCTAAGACACAACAAGTGGAATTTTACCATTGACCACAATATTTTATCAAGACAAGACCAATTGACTACCTCAAATACACAAAACAAAAGACACACACCAAATAAAGTAAATAAACTAACAAGACACACACACACACATGTGCTCAAGGAACTTAGGAAAATTAGAAAATAAACCACTATGTACAACTAAAAATTAAGCATACCTCCTTTTCCAAGATTAAAATGAAAGTTATTTACATCTCCTTCATCATGATATGAATGATAGTGTCAAGCATTTTGCTCCTTGGATTGGACACTTTATAGATCAAACCTATTTCTTGGAACTTCACTTGCTATGATCTCAAGTAGACCATCTTAAAATAGGTCTCCAATGTAAAATTATTCCTTTTGGCTTTGTACACATACCTCATATTGTTTCTCACTCTTCATCTCATGATCAAATTGCATCTTCTTTGTAGGCATGGTTTCAAGAGGAATGGTTTCTTGTTCCTTGGAAGATTGAGGCCAATAAAAGCTTATTTTGACCTCCAAAGGTTGAGGTGAACTTTTCTTTGGATCTTCTATGACATTTTGAAAATTTTCATCTTGATTACCATCACTTAAAATCATCTCTAAGGTAGTTGTAGAACCCTTGAGAGATTCAAACTCATTAAAAATGTTTTCAAACTACTACCACAAGTCCTCATCTTCTCTTTGATCAACATCATGAAGGGGAACAACAAGAGAGGTTCCTTCATCCTTTTATTTAGAATCTAAAAGGACTTCATCCAATATTTCTTCCTTGACATAAAGAAGGAATTCTTCATTATCAACACAAGGACTCACCTCTTCTTAAACATTTAGGACCTATTGAGGGCTCTCAAATTATATCTCAACTATAATAATCTGAATTTGGTTCTCAAGGGCTACAAAATGCTTAATCTCCTTCTCCTTCTTAGTGATGCCAAGACTAGGCATCTTGTAATCATGTGACTTAGACCAATGAAGCTACCAAGGAGCTAATTTTTTTTCAAACAAGAATTCTAAACTTTATTCAACCAAATAATCCTCTTTAGGTTCCCATACCATAGGGACATCAAGGAAAAGGGTGATTTGGTGAGGACAATATGAACTATTTGGTGGAGGTGTAACATAGGAATCAAAATCAAATTGAGAATGAATTGTAGGGGATCCTTTTGAAAGATCTTGAGGAAGGGGAGGTAGACCTTGGGCTAAATATCTTATTTTTCTTCCTTCCATTTGATAATGACTTCATTGACATCTAATTTAGCTTGAGGGATCTCTTGATGAATGGTAGATGGGGTGTGTTTAGGCGTAGGATTTTATTTTAGCTCTAAACATTCCATCACAATTTGACTCAACAATTTCATTCTCAACTCTAACTCTTCAATTTGCTTGGCTAGGTTCTCTTAGAAAAGTCTCTCTTGAAGTTGATAGGCATCACCATGAGGATCAGTAGTACAAGATGGTTGACATGGAAGACAAGAGCTCTTTTGAGGAAGAGTAAGAGGGTCTTTCATGTGATCAATTTATTTCTTAACTTCACACTCTTTATCTAGGCCTTTATCTTCTTTCTTTCCCCATGATTCCACTATCTTATTCTAGCTTAGAATTTTAGGATTATGAGTCTCTTCTTGAGGTATTGGATGAAGTTTTCAAGAAACTTGGGATCTCCTTAGGATTAGACTCTCCACCTTGTCTCCAAATTGGAGTCTCATTTCTACAAGTCACTTCTTGAGTTGTGGATGAAATTGGAAAGCGAAATGAGGGATTAAATTCCACTTCTTTTGCTAATGATATGGATTACTAAAACTAATTATTGGATAACTCAATCTACCTATCAATATTTACTTCAAAAATAAGGTTTGTCTTCTTAGCTCTCTCTTCTAGTTGATTGGGAAAATGATGGATTTGATAAACTTATTTGGGATCATGAATAGGGATCAAGTAAGACTGATAGAAATATTGGGGAAGTGGATATGAATTCTGATAGGTTTGGTGAGGCTAATTCTCATGAATTTTTAGCCTATCTTCCAAGGATAAAACTAGGCCACTCACACCTAGAATTTCATTTTTGAGCCTTTGTTAATTGGCTCTATCGATAGGTGCCCACTCTCTTTTAGCTAGCTCTAATGCATCTCTAAACTTATAAATGAAATAACTAGAAATATCTTAACCATGTGTCCTTAGTGTGTCAAGATCCAACATGTACTTTTCATATCTCAAGAGCGTGTGCTTAAAGGATGAAATGGACTGATTTGAGAAGTGACTAGGTTGACTAAGAGAAGTAAGACGTTAAGAAGGCTAATTGTAGGGCTATTATAACTCATAACAAGGTTGATAAGGATCATGTTAGAGTTGATAGGGATCATGACAAGGCTAGTAAATCTCATACAAAGGTTGATAGGGAATGACATATTTATTATAAACCTCACCAACTCATGTAAAACAATACTAAAAAAAATTCAACCATGGAAATTCATTAGGAATCAAGAATATAAGGAATGATTATCAACAATATTCAAAAGGAACACTTGGGATATTTGACTAGATGATGTAACTTTGGAGTTTCCATTGATGTTTAGATAGATGTCTCCAAAGGTTGATGTGTTTAAAGACAACACCAAAAATATTTCAACTTCTAAGACTAACAGTCCCACTGGGCATGCCAAAAAATATTGTCACTTGGATTTAAACCCTTTGAGGATATGTCTTGGCTCTCCTAATCTAAATTGCATAATTGAAACACCTCTAGGCTGTTGTTAGCCTAGAATGAGGTGAATCTCTAGATAGATATATCTCCTTTGATGTGCCACTTGTAACTCATTACTAAACCTAAACTTTGTGAGGGAAAAGGGAAATAAAATTGAAAGCAAAATATCCTAAGGGTGGTGATACACCAAATTAGTTGATGAATGCCAACTAGTTTCATGTTAAACATGAGAGAAAGGGACTAACCTATTGTTCCCAAAATTTGTCACTCATTTTTGGGGATGACATATCAACTATTTTGGTCCTACAGGCTAAAATTCTCTCTTCACTTCTCAAAAAATGTTCTGAGCACTCCAATTCTTCAATTATTCAAGATTTTTTAGCTAAGGCACTCATAGGTTCAACAAGTTCAATAGCTTCAATAGTTGAGCTCTCACAAAGAAACAAGTTCCCAACACTTAGGCATTTCAAGGCTCATTTAACGCTGAAGTTCAATCAAAAGACTTATCAGTTTGCTTCAAATAAAAGATTGAACCATTAAACCATTGAACCCCACCTCCAAAGGTTCAAAGGTTTAACAGGTTCAAAGGTTTAACGACATAGACAGACTTAAAGAGTTAAGCGCTTCGGCAAGGTTAAACGAGTTCAATAAGATCAAAAGACTTAAACAAAATAAGACTTCAAAGGAGAAAGATTAAACCGTTGAACGTTGAACCAAAAGAGTTCAAAGTTCAAAGGTTCAATGAGTTCAATAAAGTTTGAAAGACTTAGAAGAACAAAGGATTCGAAGAGCTAAGAAAGAAAGGTTGAACTGATTAAACCTTAAACCGAAAGAGTTCAAAGTTTAAAAGTTCAATGAGTTCAATAGAAAAGAAAAGGATCTAGAAACTTTGAAGGACCAAAGGATTCAAATAAAGAAAATGAACTGTTGAAATTTGAACCAAAATGGTTTAAATTTCAAAAGTTCAAAGGTTCAAGGAAGCTTCGAGTGAAGGAAGGAAGTGGAAGATTCCAGAGACAAGTTCAAAGAGATAGTTCAATCAAAGAGGAAAGAAAGCAATTGAACCAAGGAAGTGACTGAACCAAAGAATCGATTGAACCAAAAAAGCAATAGGACCACATGAACCATTGAACTGATGCACCTCCAAGGTTCAAAATTTCAAGGTTCAAAGTAGTTAGAGTGACTAAGTGACCATGACACCCCCATGGATGTCAAATTCAAGGTAAAAAAATACTTGTTTATTTTCAAATGTGGCATGGACCTGAGAACAAACTCATCAATTAGCTGAAGAAGAAGATGAAAGAGGCTATAGAAAAGGAAGAAATATCCCAAGAGCTTAGATCATGAGGAAGAGATAAAATGAATTAAGAGAAGAGGGAACAAGAAAGAAAGACCAAAAATATATGTAGGAAAGTTATTCCAGTAGGTGGAACAGTCCACCAAGTGGACATCAGAGAGCGCGAGCACTCAAGGATGCAACCTATTTTTCTCCATTGAGTAAAGGTGAAGTGGACAACTATACTAATATCAAGAAGAAGACCAGGTAGCCCATACTTTGGAGGAGACATTTGAGATGAATTGACATGCCATAGTTAACACTGATGCCCTATTCTAGCATGGCCCCTTCACATAATTAAAAATGCATTCAAGGCATTGAATGCAGCATGGGCCATTTCATGAAATAAAGCACTAAGTCTTTCTTGGCTGCTATATACTGTAATCTCTTATTTTATGCAAGGGAGATCTCTTTGTTATAGAAGCAAAACTCTACCCAAATTGAAAGGCTTTTCCTAAGACATTGAGCTTAGATTATTAATCATATTATGTTATTTGAATGAGAAAGCAAGTGACCTTTCAGACTTGCGATGGAATAGCTTATGTTGTTGAGGAAATTGTTCTTATGTCTATTTTCTGAATGTGATCTTGTCCATTTAATTAAATAAGTAGAACTAGTGGAAGTAACCTAGGTGTCCTGAAGCCCACTGTGGGAACACTTTGAGCTACCAAAATTGTCTTTAGTGTGTGTGTTTTTAGTTTGTTTCTATGTAAAGGATCTTGGAATGAATTTGTGCCCCCATTGTCCTTCATAGTTCACTCTTTGGTAGTTGAGGTGGAGACTTTGTGCTACACCTCATTCTACTAGTTATTGCACCCTATTACATTTACTTATTACTACCAGAAAGAATTCTTGTTATTTTATGTAGACCACTTCTAAAAAAAGAGAAGTGCCTTTTGTCATTTCACCAGGCTTTTTCCTTTGTCTGTGAACATAATCTCTAGAAAAAGAGAGATGGATGGTGTTGTTCTACCCCTGAGTGTTATTTTTTTCTTATATATATAGTATATATAGCACCTCATATTTATAGGGAACCTCCCCTTGATGAGAGGAGAGATTTGTCCTCTTTTGATGTGGTCGACTTGCACATTTGGCTGATAAATCTCCCTATGTTATGGTGGAAACATTTATTTTGCCCATCAGTTAGCTAGTGACAAAATATTCACCCAACAGTTTTTGGCAACTCTGATGGGAAAGAACACATAGTTTGAAGCCTCAAGCTTCAAATTGAAGTAGTCCCTATCCTTATCCATTTTATTTTTACACTCTGACGGATCCATGGTATACAAGAAGCCAGAGATCTAAAGGTATTGTTGACCCTGTATTCAAGTTGGTACAACAAAGTGATTTTGACCTGTTTCCTTCTCCATCTCACCTTTAATGTACCAGGAGTTTCCCTCCTACCAAAATCAAGTCTCCATTACCAAGTAAATCATCCATTCTTATTGTTAGCAGAGCTTTATCAATACATACCCCTCAGACATTTGTTATTCCTCCCTTCAGTAGTTAAATCATGGTAGTTCAAAGCCTTTGGGGTAACTCTTTTGGCCCACTCAATCTAACTCCACTTCTACATGAGATACCTCGTAGTTCAAGGAAGAATTTCCCCAAATTATTTGGTGATGGGAGAGTTTATCCCGATGAACATATTGCAGCCTTCAAAATAGCTTGTGGTGTGATAGGCAAGGAGTATGCGGCTATAGCAGTCAAGCTATTTGTGGAAACATTGCAAGGCACTGTTATAGACTAGGTTTATCATCTACAAGCACAAATTATGACTAACTAGAACACCCTCAAAGCCAAATTTGAAGCCAAGTTCAAGCCTGCAGAAGATGCACATGCCCTTATATCCTATCTCACACAAATGAAGAAAGAACCTCATGAACCTATGAGGGACTTCATAGCTAAGTTTGATAATCTGAGAAATAGGATTCCTACCATTACTCAGCCAACAATTGAGAATCTCAAATGCTTTTTCATCAACTCTTAGCTTCCTAAAGTGAGTTTATTATTGAGATGTGCTAGTCACATAGACCTTGCTATAGTGCAGGATTTGGCTACTGAGATGGAAGATGATCTCATCTTGGTAGAAAAGATAAGGAGAGATCCCAACAAAGGTAAATCTTCTTCATCCTCTGAATATCCATCTATAGCCACCACTGATCCTATGGTATAAAAGCTGGCAAATGAATTGCTAGCTCTTAGAAATTAAATGGCCCAGGGAATGTCTGATCCTCCTTCATATTGAGATATACTAAGAAAGACTTTTTTGAATCAGTCATACCAAGACAATGCTACCAAGAATCAAGGGCAACCAAATTGTCTTCCTCCCGCTTAGGGGAAACTTACTATTGAAGCAGCTCTAGCCAACTCAGTAGTTGGATACCTTGAAATAGAATCAAATATTTCTTTCCAATTTGAGTTGAACCAAGAAGATGGCACTGATCTCTTTATGGAAGACCAAGAATAATTAGCTGACAACTCCAACATTGATTTCCTAAATTACCAAGATGAATCCATAAGCAATTTAGAAGTGTTTAATGGATCATACACTGTATTTACCCAGTCCTAAAACCATTCAGCGTAGTAAGATGATAAGAGAAAATCAAGGGAGTGATCTCAACTAGCAATTTCAATTGCTAAATGGGGGACCACTCTGCCTTTTCAATCACAGGACCTGATAATTACTAAGAAAGTAAGTACCCCAAACATTCCTGCATCTTCTGTTTTAGAGTCACAGATCAATCCTACACTCTCAAAAAACTAGAAGGATGAACTTCCTTCCCCTATTCCTAATTCATTTCATACATTTGATATAATCAACCATGTCAAGAAAACCAAAATTTAAATGTCTAAATTTGAATTCCTATAATCCAACCCTAAGCAGTTGGATAAGTTAGTTTAATATGTAAAGGATAAAGCTGTCCCTATAAGACAATAAATTTTCAAAGTAACTCTTGGTCCCTCTAAGAACACATCCACCCAGAATAACCTTGTCATTACTCATCCAACTACCCCTAGGAAAACAAAACCATTTTATGTTTCCCTATTGATAAATGGTCACCAGCTAAATAATTACATCATAGACTCATGTGCATCTGACAATGTCACGCCTACCAAAGTAAAAAAATCTCTTGGTCTCACACTAACCAAGACATTTGGGAGATGCTTCTCCATGGAGAATAAATAAGTGCCACTTATGGGACAAATCAAGGATGCCCAATTTGCATTTATAACATTCCTAGATAAGAGAATTAAGATGATATTCCTGGTGGCCGACATCCCAACCTCATATGACATTCTTCTTGGGTGAAATTTTTGCAAGTATGTTGGTGGAAAGTTAAGTATGGACCTATCTAAAGCAAGGATCCTGGTTAGAGGCATCACATAGAGATTGTTACCTGAGAAGGAGGCAAAATACGTTGTCACTCAAACATCAACGCTTGAAGCTCAAATTCTATTTGAGTCTTTAGGCATGGGTGATTACTTCTTGACTATAGAGAATGTTCCTATCCTAACTGATGAAATTTCTAAAGATGAAAATCTAAAAATTAGTTTATAAACAATAGAAAAAGACTTAATAAAGCACAATGCAAGCCTATAGGAATCCTCCCCTCCAAATGAAGAAAAATCTAAGGAAAAATTAGTTTTTGATGATGTCTAGATTCTGGAATTCAATGGCAGCTATTCTTTTACTGGTTTAAGAGCTGGGATTGTGTTGATATATCCTCAAGGAGATATTTTCCCCTATTTTTATAAATTGTAGTTTAGCAACACCAATAATACTACTAAATATGAATCACTACTATTTAGATTAAAGGCTACTCAAGATAGGGGCATCAAACTCCTTCACACTAAAGGAGATGCTGAGTTGGTGGTTTGCTAGGTTAGGAACCTGTGCCAAACTAAAAATGAGAGATTGCGCCATTACCACAATATAGTTTGGGATCAAATTGAAAGATTTAATGATTTTAGTATCTCTACAGTACCTAGGGAATTCAATGACTAAGCTGATGCATTAGCTATTTCTATAACTCTTTTAGTTCCTTGCCTAGATTTTAAGGGAGATAGGTACACTATTAAATTGGTCTTTCGACCAAGTGTGCCTAATAATGCCAATCATTGAAAGTGTTTGATAGTAACAACCAAATCATCACCTTTTTAGAACAAAAATATAGCTTTGAATAGCTTCACTTTGAAGGCAGTGAGCCTCAAAAACTTGAATCAACCCTTGAAACTAGTTCAGATGTAGGTGAAGAATTCTTATAGCTAAAAGAGAATAAAATTCCCAAAGGATTGGTTTCCTTTGAGAAACTATTTGACAAGTATGATAGGTTCATCAAATAGAAACAAATAGATTTAAGCTCTTTTAGGAGTTTTATTAAATAAATTTGGGTACTAAGGAAAATCCCAAGATGGTGAACATTGGGAAGTGTTGCACTCTTGAGGAGAAGATCAAATTTACATTGCTACTTCACCATTACATGGATTTTTTGGCATACTCCTATGATGATTTGAAGTCACTCAAGCTTGAATAAATTAACCATGAAATTCATCTCAATATTGATTTGGTGCCTTAAAAGTAAAAATCTTGATATTATAATCCAAAGATATCAGGTACTATTTTGTCTGAAATATAGAAAATGTTGAACACTAGAATAACTTTCCTAATCCATCGTTCCACATGGATTGCAAATATATTTCATGTGAGAAAAAATAATGGCAAAATTTGCCTCTACATGGACCTCAAAATTTTGAATCAGTCATCCTTAAAGATAACTACCCTCTGCCCATCATGGACCAGGTTCTTCAGATGGTCACTGGTTCAGAGATGTTATCAATGCTGGATGGTTTCTCAGGGTACAATCAAGTGGAAGTCAGTGAAGCATACAAACATAAGACAACCTTCACCATGCCTTGGGGTACCTTTGCATATCAAAGAATGCCATTTGGCCTAATAAATGTTGGTGCCATTTTTTAGAGAGAAATGGACCTTGATTTTAAAGACAAAATGGGTAAGTTCATTGTGGTGTACCTTGATGATTTAACAGTATTTTCCAAGCATCATCCTAATCATGTGCACCATTTGCAATAAGTGTTGGAATGATGTCACCAAAATGGCATTGCTCTAAATCCCATGAAGTCTATTTTTGGGGTAATAGAAGAAAAACTTCTTAGACACATTGTACCCTAAGAAGGCATAAAGATTGACTCAGAAGGAGTCAAATCCATCTAGGAGCTTACTCTACCCACAAGTAAGACTGCTATTCACTCTTTCTTCAGAAAAGTGAATCTTTTATGAAGGTTCATTCTTGAGTTCACCGAGAAGACTCACCACATTGTGAACATGATGAAGGGAAGGGCCACTTTTAGCTAGACTAAAGAAGGCAAATTGGCATTTTGAGACATCAAGACAGCTATCACCCATGCCCCAATTTTTGTTTGTCTAGATTATACCAAAGATTTAAAATGTACAGTTATGCTTCTGAGCACACACTTTCAACAATTTTAGTTTAATAGAACAAAGAAGGTATATAATCTCCCATATCTTTCATGAGCTGTCCTCTCAAAGCTCATTAACTAAAATATTCATATCTATAGAAACATGCTTATGTAGTAGTAAAGGCAGTAAAGCACTTCTATTTTTACATCCTGAATTCACACATTATTGCTTTGGTTCTTGATACCATATTCAAATCCATATTAACTTAGCAAGAGTTTGGAACCAAAAGTGGTAATTGGGTTACTAAAATCTAGGAGTTGATCTTGTTATCAAACCAATGAAGCTTGTGTAGGGAAGGGGTCTCTGCCAATTTATTGCCGATAAAAAACCAAAATAAATAGGGCATGAAGAAGTAGAAATTGAAGACATGCCAACAATCCTCTTTGTCTCCACCATGAATGAGTGGTATTCAAGTATTGCTCATTTCTTTACTTATGGTGAGTGTCCTACTCACCTATCTCATAAAGAAAAGAAGACTATCAAGTTAAAAGTTGCCACTTTTGTCTTATGAGACAATAACTTATATAAAAGGAACCTTGATGGAGTGTACCTTTGCTATGTGGATAAAGAGTAGCAAAACCAACTTTTAGAGTCCTTCCATAATCTGGGATGTGGAGGACATTTTTATGCACCTGTAACTACCCATAAGATTTTATGAGCTAGATATTACTAGCCTACTCTATTTCAAGATGCATATAAATGGATATGAAGATGTGAACTATGCCAACAGTTCATTGGAAGACCCAAGCTAGCTGCTTTGTCTCTTAAGCCAATGGGAATAAAAGAGCCATTTCAGCAATGGGGAATCAATTTCATTAGTGTTGTAAACCTATTTTCAAGTGCTAGACATGATTATGTCCTCATAGCCACAGATTGCTTTACTAAATGGGTGGAAGTTATTCCATCCAAGCATGCTAATTCAGAAGTAGTATGCAATTTCCTTAAGGAAAACATTAATTCTAGGTTTGGGGTCCCAACCAAGATTGTGATAGATAATTCAGCCTATTTCTCTTCTCATGAGATCACTTAATTCTATTTTTATTATAGGATTACCCTCTCCCACTCCTCTAATTATTTTCCACAAGAGAATGGCCAAGCAAAATCGAGCAACAAAAATTTGGTGACCATCATCAAGAAGCTGGTTGATGACAATCAAAGAACCTAGCATAAAGCATTGTTTGACACTTTATGGGCAGACATAATTATGCACAAAATGGCAATAGGTATTCACCCTTTCCAACTTCTATATGGTCTCAATGCAGAGATACCAATCACCCTGGAATTGATAGCACTAAAATTGACAAAGGTGGTCAAAGATTAGACATATGAAAGCTCCATCAACAAAAGGATCATGTGCTTGACTGAGCTAGATGAGTAGTAAACTATGGTGGTGGTCCAAATTGTTGCACATCAAAGTTTGGTGAAGAAGCTCTTTGACCAAAAAGTAAAAACCCATGATTTTTAGATTGGTGATCAAGTTCTGTTATGGGACAAGAGAAGAGAACCAAAGGGAATGAATGGGAAATTTGATTCCTTATGGAGAGGCCCATTTGCTATTCATCAGCTCAATGGTGAAAATAATTTTCTATTAAAGTATCAAGATGGAATGCCCTTTTCACTACCTCACAGTGGGTAGCATTTGAAGCACTTCAATCCTTGAAGTATTAGGTGACATCAGTTATACATATGTATATTTGTATAGTATTTAGTTTTATTTTATGTTGTTCATTTTCATTTCTTTTTGGCACCTTTATTTTTGGGTAGCATGAGTCCCTGGCCCAATGGCATACTTGAAGGCACTAGAGATTCTAGTTTCTACTCCCTTTGATTATTTTTACAATCGATGGAAATTCCCCAACTGGATCTAGTTATTGTTCCTAAAATTTGTCACTCATTTTTGGGGACAACATATCAACTATTTTGGTCCTACAGGCCAAAATTCTCTCTTCCCTTCTCAAAAAATGTTTTGAGTGCTTCAATTCTTCAATTATTCAAGCTTTTTCAGCTAAGGGACTCGCAAGTTCAACAACTTCAACATGTGAGATCTCATAAAGAAACAAGTTCCTAACCCTTAGGCATTTCAAGGCTAGTTCAATATCAAAGTTCAATCAAAAGACTTATCGGTGGGCTTTAAATAAAAGATTGAACCATTAAACCATTGAACCCCACCTCTAAAGGTTCAAAAGTTCAATGACATTGGCAGACTTAAAGAGTTAAGTGCTTCAACAAGGTTCAATGAGTTCAATAAGATCAAAAGACTTAAACAAAAAAAGACTTTGAAGGAGAAAGTTGAACCATTGAACCTTGAACCAAAAGAGTTCAAATTTTAAAAGTTCAATGAGTTTAATAAAGTTTGAAAGACTTAGAAGAAAAAAGAATTTGAAGATCTAAGAAAGAAAGGTTGAACCGATTGAAACTTGAACCAAAAGAGTTCAAAGTTTAAAGGTTCAACGAGTTCAATAGAAAAGAAAAGGATCCAAAAAATTCAAAGGACCAAAGGATTCAAAGAAAGAGAATGAACCATTGAACTTTGAACCAAAATGGTTTAAAGTTCAAAGGTTTAAAGTTTTAAGGAAGCTTCGAATGAAGGAAGGAAGCAGAAGATTCCATAGATAAGTTCGAAGAGATAGTTCAATCGAAGAGGAAAGAAAGCAATTGAACCAAGGAAGTGACTGAACTAAAGAAGTAATTGAACCAAAAAAATAACTAAACCAAAGAAGAGATAAGACTTCCCAAGCCATTGAACCATTGAACCAATGCACCTCAAAGGTTTAAAAGTTCAAGGTTTAAATTTGTTCGAGTGACTAAGTGACCATGATGCCCCCATGGGTGTCAAATTCATGGTAACAAAATGCCCATTTATTTTCAAATGTGGCACAAACTTGAGAATAAACTTAGTGACCAATTGAAAAAGAAGTTGAAAGAGATTATAGAAAGGGAAGAGATATCCTGAGAGCTTAGATCATGAGGAAGAGACAAAATGTGTTAAGAGAAGAGGGAACAAAAGGAAAGACTAGAAATATTTGCAAGAAAGTTATTCCATTAGGTGGAACAATCCACCAAGTGGACATCAGAGAGCGTGAGCACTCAAGGATGTGGCCTATTTTTTTCCATTGAGTAAAGGTGAAGTAGATAGCTGCACCAATATCAAGAAGAAGACTAGGTGGCCCATACTTTTGAGGAGACATTTGAGATGAATTGGCATGCCACAGTTAAGGCCGATGCCCTATTCTAGCATGGCCCCTTCACAAAATTGAAAATGCATTCAAGGTATTGAATGTAGCATGGGCCATTCGATGAAACAAAGCACCAAGTCTTTCTTGGCTACTATATATTTTAATCTCTTATTTTATGCAAGGGAGATCTCTTTGT
This sequence comes from Torreya grandis, assembly GCA_037957365.1. Lineage (NCBI taxonomy): Eukaryota > Viridiplantae > Streptophyta > Pinopsida > Cupressales > Taxaceae > Torreya > Torreya grandis. The sequence goes on from JARHVA010002000.1 coordinate 1,418,033, forward strand.
TATAGAAGTAAAACTCTGCCCAAATTGAAAGGCATTTCCTGAGACTTTGAGCTCAGATTGTTAATCATATTTTGTTATTTGAATGAGAAAGCAAGTGAACTTTTAGACTTTGTGCTAGAATAGTTTGTGTTGTTGAGAAAATTGTTCTTATGTCTATTTCCTAAATGCATTCTTGTCCATTTAATTAAATAAGTAGAACTAGTGGAAGTAACCTGGAAGGTGTCCTGAAGCCAATTGTGGGAAGACTTTGAGCTGCCACAATTGTCTTTAGTGAGTGTGTTTTCAGTTTGTTTCTATGTAAAGGATCTTGGGACAAATTTTTTCCCCCATTGTCCTTTGTATTTCACTCTTTGGTAGTTGAGGGGGAGACTTTGCACTACACCTCATTCTATTAGTTATTGTGCCTTGTTACATTTACTTATTAGTTACTTTCTAGAAATAATTCTTGTTGTTTGTTGTAGACCACTTTTGAAAGAAGAGAAGTGCCTTCTCTCATTTCACTACAATTCTCCTATGTCTTTGAACATCATCTCTATAAAAAAAGAGATCGATGGTGTTGTCCTACCCCTGAGTGTTATTTTTTACTTATATATATAGTATATATAGCACCTCATATTTATAGGGAACCTCCCCTTGATGAGAGGAGAGATTTGTCCCCTTTTGACATGGTCGACCTACAAATTTAGCTGATAAATCTCCCTATGCTATGGTGGAAACACTTATTTTTCCCATCAGTTAGTTGGTGACAAAATATTCACCCAACATAACCAAACATACACTTCTCTAATTTACATCTTCTCACATCAATATTTCATTATGATGTTGTGATGAATGTTTAGGTGAGGAGGACTAAACAAGAGGCCTATGATGGCACTATTTTAATATACTAACTCACTCGACTTTGACACATCAATATAACACTTCACATGACATGTAAGAAAAATATTTCTAACTACAAATAGGTGAGAGAATGAAACAACAATTATAAGGAAATAATAATTCATCACTAAGAAAAATAAATCATCCAAGTTAACACCCTATGAAAATTCATGGAATAGGTAAAAATCAGTAGTCTTTATTGATCTATGGTATGAAAATTAGTAGGGCTTCACCATAATCATGTAGAGCATAGTTTACAAAGGCCAAAATGGCGAGTTCTTATATAAATTGAGAGAGGAAAAGAGAGAAGTATAAAGGTCACAAGGAAAATTTTCAAGCTGATAAAATGAGATAATTTTAAATTTAAAGATTATTTTCAATATACCATACAATTTCAAAAGAGACAAGTGGATTTTCAAGTCATGAAACTCATGAAAAGTGGCATAGAATTCCTTTTACTGGCTCAAAAAAATGCCTTCATTGTTCATATATTTTTGAACATCCCAAAACTGATTAGGGATAGGTATGATGATTTTAATTAAGGTTAAGGATTGAAAACATTCCTCTCCATGAATTGGATATAATCCTACTCACCTAGAAACTCCTCTAAGTGAGTCATCACTTCCTACATTCTAAGAAAACTCCTCTTTTACACACCTTGTAGACTTGGGCTCAAAATTTGCTTTAGTTTCTCATAAAAATAAATTAAATGTAGTTTATTACACTTTTAAATACCCTCCATGGATTTATAATCATTAGGCACACCTTAAAAAGGTTCTCACTTGGAGTTCACACTTCTCACCATCTTGCTCACTATGCCAGTTTTGACTAGATGAGATGAGATCTCTTTTTGAAACACTTATTATTTTTTATAAGTCATGAAATGTATATGGGGAGTTATATTAAGTCTCAATATTAATTTAAAAGTTTATTTCATCTCTTGAAACCTCCTAGAACCTACAAAATACACAAAATAGTTAAAATACCATATTTTATACCCCATCAGTAAAATTTTGTAACACTAATCTTGATTGTATGGAGCCTAACTAATTATTATACAATCTCCAATCACTTTCATGGTAAAAAATGTCTACTTTTATTCATCTCTAACCTTATTTTCCCAATTAGGCCCTTTTAAGGGTTTAATAACAGTTTTAGGTCATTTGTGCTCTTAAAGTTTGTTCACAAAGGTTGGAAGCTATATTTTAAAAATAATTACATAAATGTGATATTTATGGCCCCTGATAGCACCTATAACCCTCATATATTCACATTAAAATAATTCAAGTAGATATGAGCATTTAAACTTCTCTTATCGAGCTTGTTTCTCCATTCCCTACAAGTCTGAGTTGGTTTTGAGCTCAAAAAAGGATTATTTTCAACCTCTATACCTTCCAAAAGATTTATAACCACTTTTATTCCCCTATTAACATTCCAAAATACATTTAAATAATATTCTAAAATTTTAATTGAAAATGACCTTTTATTTGGCCTCTAGGCCTAAACCTGCCTAATAGGCCTACTTGTAAACTTAAGGGCTTGGGACCACATATTGAGTTTGACCATTTATTGATTGGTATATTATGATTTTATAATTTTATAAAACTCTATAAACCTATTTTCAAGGTTATTTTTACTCTTGTCCCACCCTTTTCACCTTATTTACCAAAACCTGTCAGTTTACACTCAAGGGGAGTGCCCTCTATCTAAGACAAAATAGAGGGAACTTCCCCTATTTTTCTAGACAAAAAAAAAGTTTTATGGACCTCTAAAATAAATTAATATTATTTTTACAAAAAAAATACTTTGATTATGTCATTTTACCCTTCAAAATCTTCAAATTCCAAGACATACTTGTGTAAAATGGACTGTACACAAGGTTTCTTCCAATAGACTATATATTGCTTGTTTGGGGATATCCTTATCTATTTACATTCCATTGGTGTACCATATAGAATACATAATAATTTAATAATAACATATCATTATTTTTAACCTTTGATAACACTCTTAAAATCATACCCTTGAGTTGACTGCTTAAAGTGTTGACTGTCTTTCCTGCACTCTTCCTCAACAGTGAGTCATGTAGGTGGTTATGCTTGTAACTAGTACATGAAAATTAAATATTATGTATAAATATCTAATTATATACTATTATTATTATTTTAAACTTTTTTGACCCATTTTCCTCATCCTCGTGCTGTACCAACACTCAGACTTTAGCTATCAGTCCACTACTTCCTACAATCAACTACAATTGACTGTATTGGAACAAGTAGAGGCCTATGGGTGAGAATTCATCTTGGGGAATGTATCACCTTACATTTTGGTTATTTTTACCACTTTAAATCATAATTATTTTTAAAAAAAATCTAATTTCATGTTTAATCCTTTGCTATAGATGATATAGAAAATGGCTTTTGGCTGTAGGTGCATAGTTCAAGAAGTAAACACTTGTAGGTGTATATGGGGGTCTAAAACACACCATAAAAACCCATTAAAACATGAAGGTATGTTTTAAATTATCAACTTGGAACATAAAGGTCACTTAGTCATCTAAATCTTGTAGATAATTATGAAGGAATTCAGTGCATAAAAGTGTGATTTTGGTCCCTTTAATAACCAATCATCAACCTTCCAAAATATTCATGGTTATTATCCCATGTATGAGATAATATATTTATTCATTTATATTCCTAAAAACTATTGATAAACATGTTACAATACCTTGACAAAATGACTTTAAGCCTTTGTTTTCCTATTTTAGGGATTTGGTCCCTAAACACATAGTCATGATTTTGAAGGTATTCCAGATCTCCATTTTCTCTTTTGACAATTTAATAAGATATATTATGATTAATTAAACATACCAATATTATAAGTAATGGTTTTTTCATGTTACAACCTCCCATACAAGGACTTATATACCTCTACTAGTGCCACTTGTAGGTGGTTATTGTCACATATAGGTAGAGAATGCAAAACTATAGGTAGTGAATGATGGTTATAAATAATGAACTTATTTTTTTCCTTTCATGAATTTTAGATATCTCTAAAGGATTTAAACTAGACTCTCCTCTTTATCATTACTCCCTTCCAACATGACTAGTCCTATGAGGGCACTTATAGATGAACATTTTCATATATACAAGTAATGAGCAGGATTGGTGTAATGGGCATAGTATTTGGCCTTCAATAGGTTATAGGATTCTATCCATAACTAAAAATAAACTATTAAAATTATAAAAAAAATATTAAACAAGGTTCAATACCTTTTTTTTAATGTGAACTCTTCCTTCATGGCACCTATGGATGTACATTCATCGTTGCCTGACTGGTAAGTTGTATATGACTATAATTACATATAAATTACTTTGGGAAAATATATTGAAAGGTGAATGTGACCAAGATAACATTGATAAAATGTAAAAAAAAACCTATATTAACCCTCAAAAACCACTATCAAGTCATGAAGATCTTATAAATGCTAAAATTCTACCTACATTATAGAATGGTGCTTTCTCCTACAACTTGAGATACTTATATTATAAAACATCTTGAAACACTAAAAAAATATTTGGGATACTTTGAAGAGGGATTATACATCATTTGGTAACAACATCACTAATTAGATTGTATGGACCTATCCAAAATAGAGCAAAACCTATAGGGTGCAGGAAATAGTGAGAAAAAAAAACATAGCTAACTTGTAAAGGATGGTTCATAAATCATGGTTAACCAATCTTAAAAAAATTGTTATGTAAATGGATATATCTAGGTGAAATACTACCTCCCAAAATAATTTGACCTAAAACTCCTTCAACTGTCTATACCAAGCACAAACTTGCTGACCACTTCTATGTGTCTAAAAAGGTAAAGAAGGAGCAAAACAATTTTATATCAAAAATGGAACTTCTAGAGCATATCAAGCATGGAAATTAAACTAAGGAATATGAAGATATGTTCATGTCCTTCTCCCATGCTTCTCCTTCCCTCATGGGTCATACAAGTACCAAACTCCCCTTTTTCAATTGATTACTTGATCTTTAGTTAGATAACCTACAAGTTTCAAATGAGACTGACATTCTTGATAGGAAATCTTACTTCTTGGACATTTTATAGGAAATAAGTACACTTGGGCAAATTAAAAATTGTTCCACTTATATTTATGACCCCTAAAATCCTTTTAAATGACTCAAAGTTACATATAAATTAATTAGACCATGATTAAGGATAATATAGCCTTAAATGACATAAAAATACCTATAATACACCCTATGAAAAAATATTAGACCCATAAAAACACCTAAAAGTCAAGTTTTTACCTATAGGGTGCCCAATTTGACCTATAGGGTCAAATTTGGTCAACCCACATTATAATTAAGGATAAGTTCTTGATCCCTATTATTGATGAGCTTCATGGTGCTTATTTTTTCTCCATGTTAGATCTTTGCTCTAGATATCACTAGATCTAGCTTCATGAGGATGATATCTCTAAGATAAATTTTTGCACACATAATGGCCACTATGAGTTTCTGGTCATTCCCTTTGGCCTCACTAATGCTCCTTCAACATTATAGGAATTGACGAATAAAATATTCCAGCCCTACCTATGGAAATTCATTTTGGTCTTCTTTGATGACATCCTCATCTATATCAAAATATGGTCTAAGCATCTCCAACATCTAGAGCTTACACTGTAACTTCTCTTTGACCATTATATTTGTGAAAAATAGTCCAAATGTTCTTTTGGCCAGGATGAAGTGGAGTATCTCAAGCATATTATTTTATCCCAAGGGGTTCAAGTGGATCCTTAAAAAATAGTTCTCATGAAAAATTGGCCTCATACTCAGACACTCAAGAGCCTCTATGGTTTTTTGGAGCTAACTAGATACTATCATAAGTTTCTCAAGGATTACAAGAATATTGTAGCTCTACTAATAGATATATTGAAAAAGGATGATTTTACATGGACAGATGATACTAAGTGTGCATTTGAATAATTAAAAAAAGCTATTTGTACTACACCTATTCTAGCTATGCTAGATTTTTCCAAGACCTTCACTATCGAGAGTTATGCTTGTAGTAATGAACTTGTTATTGTTCTCCTCCAAGAAGGATGCCCTATTTTGTTCACTAGAAAAGCTTTTTTTGGAAATAATTTATTACTCTCTACTTATCAAAAAGAAATGATGGCCATTTTGCATGTAGTATAGAAGTGATAGCCATACCTACTAGGGAATCTTTTTTAGTTCAAAACTGATCACCAAAGTCTAAAATATTTCCTAGAAAAACAAGTCTCCACCTCATCACAATAGAAATGGGTTAGTAAACTCATGGTTGATCCTATAACTATTAGATCACTTACAACAAGGGTAAATACAATATTATGGTCGATGCTCTGTCTCGCACATTTACAAACCAAGCTTCCCTTTTATCTATTTTCATGCCTATTCTAAATTGGTCGGATGGCATACAATAGGGGTATGTCAATGATTCCTCATTCTCTCAAATCATTCAATAATTGGCCACTAATCCCTCTATTATACCGCATTATTCTTGGGATGGTGATTCTTTATGATATAAGGGTTGTCTAGTACTTCCCCAAAGCACAAATCTTCAATAGACTATATTTTATGAATTCTATGCTTCTCTATCTGTAGGACACTTAGGGTTTCTCAAAACTTATGAGTGGTAATGACATAAATTCTTTTGGAAGGGAATTAAAAAATCAATTCAATATATGATGGTTAAATGTGATACCTACCAATGTAACAAGGGTGAAACCACACTTATCCTTAGGTTTCTCGAACCCTTACCCATCCTTACTAGGATTTGGATAGATATTTCTATGTATTTAATTGAGTGGATCCCTAAATCTAGAGGGAAAATAGTGATGTTGGTTGTGTTGATTTCCTCTCCAAATATAGTAATTTTTGTGCCCTCTACTATCCCTATACTACCTCTAAACTTGTTCAAATTTTCTTGGACTAGATTTTCCATCTTTATGGCATTCCTTCATCCATTATCTCAGATCATGATGTAACCTTCACTAGCCATTTTTAGATATAACTATTTTGATGCACTGACACCCAACTAAAGATGAGATCTGGGTATCATCCATAAATGGATGGCTAGACTAAAATTATCAACAAATACTTGTAAAATTTCTTTTGTTACTTCACCTTAGAATAACAACATCAGTGGGAAAAGAGGCTGCCCCCAAATAAATGGTGGTATAATACCTCCTACCACACTTCAACTAAAATAACTTCATGTGAAGTAGTCTATGGTTAAGCACCACTAATGCTCCTTCAATACACCCCCAATAATTTATTAGTCTAAATAGTTGACATGATTCTTTAAACCTAGGATCAAATCCTTAGCACCCTATGGGACAATATTCATATGGCACAAAATCAATTGAAACAATAGGCTAATCAAAACCATTCTAAATGCACTTTTGAAGTAGGTGATATGGTTTTAATTTTATTACATCCATACAAACAATCCTCCCTAAAACTCAAAGGGTGTCATAAGCTAGCTCCCAAGTTCTATGAGACCTATAAGGTTCTTTAGAATATTGGGTCAATTTCTTATAAGTTAGATCTCCCACCTTCTTCCCAAGTTCACCCTATATTTCATATCTCTTTTCTAAATTTTTTTATTGGCAAAAACATTAGAGTGAAGACTATTTTACCATATCTTGATAATAAAAGATCTATCCCTCTTGAGTTAGAGGTAATCCTAGATAGGCACACACACTAACTTCACTCTCAATCTACCACACAAGTTTTAATTTAGTGGCATAGAATGAAACTAGATGATGCCACATTAGAAACATTATTGTATATTCAACACCAATTCCCACATCTTAAGCTTTGAGGATAAATCTTTTTCTTAGAGGGAGGGGATGTTAGGAACCTATGCTAACTCTTCTCTTTACTTTGTTAGTATAATAGTTGTTATGGATGCATATGCTTTGTAAATCATCCCATGAGCATTTTGTTTTATCCCAAATTCATGGGAAGTAGTAGTTTCTAAGATTAGACTTAGTATATAAGTAAGTGTTGAGGTTAATGAAGTTATCTATGAATTTATTGTATTGAACTTACTCAAAGGAGGTTTCCCCTTGAAGAGGCCAGTAATTCTACAATTCAGCCATTGTAATTTAGTTCTTCTTATCTAAGTTAATATATTGATAATTTTCATAGTTTATTTCTTGTATTTGAAATTATTTTCTAACTTGTTCAAGAAGGATCCTCTTAGTTATTCTTATAATAATTTACTAATATTTTTACAAAAATATACCAAGATAAGATCTTGTAATAAATATGGACAAACCAACACAATATTCAAAATAGAAAGGTTTTTCTTGATCAAAATTATCCTGAGATCTACCTTATCAATTTGAAAATATCAAATAGTAAACAAAATATCCCCAAAAATGACCAAATTATAATATCACAACTATAAGTGCAATATCACTATTCTCAAGTCAATACCACAACTATGTGATTAGCAATTTTGTAGAAGATAAGAAAAATGTTAAGGCTATGATGTTATAATTTTAGATGCTCCTACCTGGGACATTTTATTGACCTTATCAATTAACACACAATATATCACATAAATAAAACCCCTTTCACAAAATGTGGCTAGAAAAGATGTATGTTTTAAGACCCAAAATCTTAAAATGTGTTTAACAAAAATATTCCTAGGTCTAAGATAGTTAAGTAAGCTTTCAAGAGTGTCTTATAAGATTAATTATTTTCCTTGCAAAATAGAAAATGACTAGATTGATCCTAAAAGTAAGGTACCAAAAGATAACAATTAGCAAATTTGAACAAAATTATAATATCACAACTGTAGTTACAATATCAAAACTTTCAAGGCAATGTCATCAATCTCAAATTCATGATTTTTTACATGGCCAAAAAACTTATCACAGTGAGAAAACCATTAACTATCAAGGGTTAGACAAAATTACTAATTGGCATGCAAAACTATGATTTTTAATACAAAAATGGTACTTATGAATCATGGTATTGTAGAAGGGTAAAAATACTATCAAAGAAAACTATTATTAGTAAAAAATTAGTAGTTAGTGTAAAACCACAATTTCTAGGGATAAAATTATAACTACAATGTTGGAACTTACAAAATGATGTCACCATTTTCACTTGTGCATGAAATTTCCTTCAAAATCTGGTACTTTTATTTCCACCATTCAATCCTGTAACTTCCAAAAACACTCCTTGAAATCAAAAAAAATAAATTGGGAGTAATTTCCCACTATGGTCACCAAAATGTAGTAGTAATTTGAGAAAATGGATTAAATCATGTAATTTAAAAACCCAAAATGTCCAACTACCTAAGTAAGATCTAGAGTCATTAGAATCAAATGTAAATATATTAATGAAAAATTTAAACCACCATTCTAATCCTAAAGCTAATTACTTTAAACCATGACTAAATAGATATGAAAAATAAGAAGATTAGATTGAGATTACCATAAACTCAAAATTTTGGCATTATGTTGCTTGATCAAGGATGTTAATGATGGATTCAAGGATTTGTTTGGCATGGAGCTGTTATGGATTCCTATCTTGGTTTCTATAGAGGAGTGGATTTGTTTATATAGAATATAGATTGAAGAATCAATGGTTAGAATTCAACATTAGATTGTGGACATCTATGGTGGAGGATTATCCAGGGAATTATAAATTCCTTGGAGGGTTCTAGAGGATAAAAGTTTCTAGAGGTAGAAACCTCTAGAATCTCTTTGGTAGGGTTAATCGTGATTAGGGATAGATTAGATAGGTGATTAGGGGATTATATATAATGTAGGGGGTAAGATTGTAGGAATTCCTAGGAATAGGTAGGTAGGTGGGCTTTGGGAATTCAAAATTCCCAAATAATGAATAAGATAGATTAAGATAGGATTAAGAGATGATTAAAAGAATTAATGAATAAGTGGGATAGGACTAAGGTTAGTAACTGGAGATGAATGAAGGTGATGTTAGATAAATGATTGGAAACGGGTGATATCAGGATAGAATTAGAGGGATAAATTAGATAATTGGAAGTAGTGTCGACTAATATTAGTATTAGTGATGTTAAATGAAGTGAGCAAATTTACATGCATACAAGAACCATCTTTGAAAATATAGATAAATACAAGGAAACTATTGGCCATATGATGGTCATTGATTTCAAAAAGGGAATTATAGATGTCATTAATGTTTAATGATCAAGTAGGATTGATGGAGAGAAGAACATGTTTTAAAGTTGCATAGTGAAAAGTTGTCATGCTTTTATAGAGACCATTTCTAGACCACTTGAAGAGAAATTAATATAATATTTGTTATGGTTTTTTCAAGATCATCTTAAATATATGGTCTATAGGTTTGGTTGAGAAGAATAAGCTTATAATTGATTTATATTTGCTCTCAAACATTACTATGGTTTCATAGTAAAACCTTATGAGTTTTAGTTATGGTGTTCACAAGCATGTTTTATTTTAATGTTGACTAGATATAGAGAGGAACTAGTTACTTAATTTCTATCTTAAGCCCTTATCATCATTGTGAAACTAGTTCTTTTGACCTAGTAATTACCAACTTTAGCAATGTTCTAAGACTTTATATTTTCTAAGTCCTTGACTTAAGATTTATCCCAACTTGATCAATGATTAATGCTTAATAATATCAAAGTAAATATGTCAAATGTACCCTAAAATGAATGTGAGGATGCCAAATGTATCAATAGCTGGAATTGACAATAATGTATAAAAGGCACATGAGGATGCCAAATGTCACAAGTAAAAACATTGATAATAAGTGTATAAAAGTCACATGAGGGTGCCAAGTATCACATTCATGGGATCTTATCATAAAATCAAATGGTGAGTGTGTGATCATGAAATGGAGATATAACAGAATGAGTGGACTCAATAGGATCAAGTGTTTGATGTTTCACAACACAAAGGTGAGTTAAAGATCAAGCTACTTTGAGGAGATCGATAGAGTGTATTCATTATAAAGTCTTAAGAAGTAATGAGATTAGACAAAGTGCTTGAAGTTTAATGTTAGATATAGGTAAAATTAATGATTCTTTAAAGATCTAATGGCATATGAGATCTCAAATCAAAATATCCAATGAATGTGTTTTAAAGCTAAAACATTAAAGCCTAGAAGAATATAAGAATCCAATAGAGCATGTGATATTGTCAAAACTTGATCTAATGGATGAATTTTAAAGTTGATAAAATTGAATGAGGATCATCAAATGATGGCACAAAACTTAAGATCAATGGTTAGTATTTAAAAATTTATTCATCACAATGGTCAAGTAGAGGACCATGCAAGAGAGATGCATTATATGACACAAATAATTATATAGATCACTTTGATCAATATAAATTGTGTAATATGGCATGTGCATCAAAATGAAATCCTAATATATGATAAATATAGCAATAAGATAGAGAATCATGGTAGTGGAGCATGAATTCAAGAAGTGGGAAACCTATTGATTGAATTAAGTCCAAAGATGGATCGTGATGTGTCATAGACCAAGTGTGAACATAGAGAAGGTATGAAATATAGATCAAATTATTATATATATGTCATCTAGGATACATGCCAAAGCTATTGAAGTGGTTGAATTGTGTCAAATAGAAAATATAGAGACACAGAGGAAGAGGAGAAGATTAGAAGAGAAGAGAAAGATGAAGACTAGAGTTTGAGTAGTTATAAAATATACTTGTAAAAAAAATTATAATTAGATTCATTTATGAATCAATATTATAATCCAGAGTTGTATCTCCATCAATCTGACTAGTAGGTGCTCTTAAATTAAGGGATTAGTGTCTCCTTAGGGTCAGTGCCCTTAAAAATTATAACTAGTGAGGTTTTGAATATGAGGCTAGATTAGAATAGTGTATTTTATCAACTATTCTCACTATGGTTTTTCTCATATTGGGTTTTCAATGTACATATGGTGTTGTGTCTCTTTATGTGTATGTGATCTTTGCATATATTTTTAATCAGCATTAAAAGTTTTTAAAAGGACTAAGTTAGTCAATATACTAATTCAAAGCCCCCTTTAGTAGATAGTTGTGTTTCAAAAATTAGTATTAGATCCCTAGTTCTTTACAAAAATCTTAATCAACTCAAGTCGATCTTCGACAATGAACACAAAATGGCTAGTCAAGAAGGTTCTTCCTTAAACAAATCACCTCTCTTTTATGGATCAAATTATGTATTTTAGAACATTAAAATGGAAGCATATTTATCTTCATTAGGGTTTGATGTATGGATGTCTATTATAAATGGATATATAACTCCTGCTATAACTCCTAATGATTAGGCTACCAAGAAAGCATATGAGAGCAATGTCAAGGATAAGAATGTTATTCTATGTGGATTGTTTAATTTAGAGTTTATTAAAGTGATGTATTGTAAAAATTAATAAGATATATGGAAAAAATTTAATATCATCTATGAATTTGATGATAAGATAAATTAGGCCAAGTTACAAACATACAAAGGCAAGTTTGAAAGCCTTAAAATGAATGAAGAAGAGAAAATTGCAGACTACCTCCTCAGAGTAGATGAAATAGTAAATGTAATTAGAGACCTTGGAGAAGAGATGAAAGATTTGGTTATTATAAAAAATGTCTTAATATCTCTACCATCAAGGTATGACTCAAAAATCTCTACAATAGAAGAAGAAAGAGATCTGTATAAAATCACTTTTGATGAGTTGCATGGAACATTCATAGACTATGAGATGAGAATGGGAGAAATAGATACCTTCAAGAGAGAAGTTGCATTCAAAGCATGCAAACCAGTAAAGGTAGAAGAACCTACATCTAGATCTAAGGAGACTAATGATTAGGAAGCCAACTTTTTTAAAATATTAAGAAGAGGGTTTGGAAAGTACAAGGGTGAGCTACCCTTTAAATTCTTTAACTATGGTAAAGTAGAGTATTTTATTATTAAATACCCTTATAACAAAAATGATAAATATGATCAAGAAGAGGATAGTAAAAAGGTGAAACCCCACTACTCCAAGAAGAAGAACTTCTTTAAAAATAAGAAGGTCATGTACACAAGAGAAGATAGTGATTTATTAGATGACAATGATAGTTATGATGATGACCATAACTATGATTTTATGGCTGAGGAAAAGGGAATCCTATTCATGACATTAAGATCAGCTTCTATGGATCAAGAAGAATTTGAAGACTCAGATGAAGAAGAGGAAGGATATGTGTATATAGGGTGTGAACTCATCTGTGCTCTAGATGATATTGATAAGATGAGAAAATAGAACTCAAAAAAGAAGCTTGGACAAAAAGAGATTGAAAAAATGTCTAAAAGTCTTGAAAAATCTAATTAGATGGTGGTTAGCCTAAATACACAAGTTGAAGAGGCCAAAATAATAGAAAATGTAGTCAAACTTGAACTACAATTTAAATATGATGAGTGCATGAAATTAGAAGCAAAAATAGTGGCTTTGAAAAAATGACTTGATAAAACTAAAAAACAAATATACAAAGGTCTAAAGTTGAAAGGAAGATTAGACATTCTTGATGAATTGATCAACTCTCAAAATCCTTTAAAGAAGAGATATGGTCTTGGTTATAAAAAAGGAAAAAATTGCATAACTAGTACATCTACTAACCTATAGGATAACTTCAAAGTTGAAAGAGAATCAGGAGAAAAGAAAGAGAAATCTTGAAAAAATACAATGACAGACATAAGCACTATTGATGTGAAGAAAGTTTAAGGAGAAAATAATCCAAAAGAAAGGAAGAAGAGAAACAATTAAATCTTTGAAAACTCGAAGAAGATGTAAAACATAAAGGTAGATGATGCAGATGGTTACATAAGAGTGCGAGACTTTAAGAAGCTAGAGTTTAGAAGAGCTCCTAATCTTGCACAAAGAAATGCTATGACCAGGTATTCTTCATCTTTCTATAGTTATTATTATACATGTAATCATTTTGGTCATAGGGATATTGAATGCAAGGTTGTACCTAAAAGGATAACAACATTTTTAAGCATAAATACATTTTCTCCCTTGTTAGATACAAATGTAATATGATATAATTGAAATACTTTTGGTCATAAAGCTAAACAATGTAGAATAAAATTTGTAAGACCAAAAACATAAAGTAATAAGAAAGGCATGCCTCTTAGTATGAACAAAGGTTAAAAAATCTCTAAATAAGGAAAAATAAGCCAAATAAGAGACCTAAGGATGTGTGGAAAGTGAAAGATCAATCTATGATTGCTTAAACTACACTCCATGCCAAGGAACATAATTTATGGGTAATAGATAGTGGTTTCTCAAAACACATGACTGGTGAAAAGAGCAATTTTATCAAACTAAGCAAATGTAAGGAAGGATCTATTAGGTTGGGAGACAACACTATAGTAAATGTCCAAGGTAAATAAATTGTCTACACATGATGACCTTTATGTTGAAGGATTGAAGCATAATCTACTAAGTGTTAGCCAAATGTGTGATAATGGATATAAGGTCAAATTTAATGTAGAAGGATTTAATATAAGGAGATCTAGAATATTAGTTATAGAAGGTAATATAACTAAAAGCAACATTTATAATCTTAGTGAAGTGAATGGTAATAGCTACCTGATAGGAAAGATTGATGAGAGTTGTTTATGGCATATAAGAATGAGTCATGTCAACTTTGATAACCTTTTCAAAGTGAGCTCAAATAACTATGTTAGACGCATTCCTAAGATAACCAAAACTATAGACAAAACTTGCAAGGAATGTCAACAAGGCAAGAAGATAAGGGTCAAATTTCAAACAAAAGAGGATGCAACTACAAAGCCTCTAGAGTTAGTTCATATTGATCTTTGTGGTCCTACTAAGACAAAATAATATAAAGGAGAGAGATACTTCATGTTATCCATAGATGATTACTCAAGAATGACATGGGTAGCCTTTTTGAAGGATAAGTCTCAAACATTTGAAAGATTCAAGATCTTTAGGGCCATGGTAGACAATGAGATTAGATGAAAAATTAAATGCTTAAGACAGGTAAAGGTGGATAATTCACCTCAAATGAGTTCATAGAATACTATGAGAAGCATGGAATTAGAAGTCATTACTCTATAGCAAGGACTCCATAGTAGAATTGAGTTATAGAGATAAAGAACATGACAGTTAAGGAGATGGATAGAAAAATGATAAAAGAGGCCAAGTTACCTGATAGATATGGAGAGTAGTCCAAATAATAGTATATGTCTTAAATAGATTCAATTGAGGGTAAACACTGATAAAACTCCCTATGAACTATGGTATGAAAAACCTACCTCTATTATGTATTTTAGAGTGTTTGAAAACAAAAGCTACATTAGGAGAAAAGAAGACAAATTAGGAAGCTTTAAATCAAGGTGTGATGAAGGAGTATTTCTTGGTTATTCCACCTAGAGTAAAACCTACATATGTTACAACAAAAGGCTACACAAGATTATAGAGAGAATAAATGCCAATGTTGAATAAGGATTGAAACATGTTAAACATGATAGAGAAATATATAATGAAGAATCATATTATGAAGAGGAAGCAGTTAATGAAGAGCATGAGGAAGTAAATTGAAAGGCACCTGCAAGATTTATTTGAAAGGATCATCCTCTAGAGAATATCGTTGGTAATAAAAATGAATGATTTTAGACAAGGAGAAGGATTGAAATGAACAAAGAGCAAGTAAGTTTTGCTTTAATATCTGAAATTGAGCCTAAGAGCTATGTTGAAGCTAGTAAGGATGTGAATTAGCTAAAAGCCTTAGAAGAATAACTGAGCTAAATTGAAAAGAACAAAACTTGGGAATTAGTTCCAAGACTTCAAACAAGAATGTAATAGGTACAAAATGGGTCTTTAGAAATAAGCTCAATGAGGATGGAACTATTATAAATAATAAGGCAAGGTTGGTATACAAAGGATATGCACAAGTTGAGGGAGTAGAATTTGAGGAAACATTTAATCTAGTTTCTATATTGGAATCCATTATAATGTTTCTAGCATTATCTATTTATAATAAGTTCAAATTCTATCAAATGGATGTTAAGTCTACTTTCTTGAATGGGAACCTAGAAGAGGAAGTCTACATAAAACAACCTCAAAGTTTTTAGTTGTTAGAGGAATAAGATTTTGTGTGCAAATTAAATAAATCTCTGTATGGTCTAAAATAGGAACCTAGGTCATGGTATTAAAGATTAGACTAATACCTACAACAATAAGGATTCAATAAAGGATGTATAGATAATAATCTAGACATCAAATCACAAGGTGAGCATATGTTGATTGTTATTGTTTATGTAGATGATATAATTTTTGATGGTAGAAATAATATAATTTGCAAACAATTTACTACTCAAATACAAAATGAGTTTGAGATGTCTATGATTGAAGAACTTTATTTCTCCCTAGGTTTATAGATTGCATAAACTAATGAATGGATATTTATATCACATACCAGTATGCTAAGGAAATGCTCAAGAAGTTTGGAATAAAGGACAACAAACCAGTAGGTACTCCCATGATAACTAGTTGTAAGTTGAGTAAAGAGGATGAGTCCCTTGATGCAAATAAAACTATGTATAGATCAATGATAGGTAACTTGTTATACCTAACTACATCAAGACTTGATATCATGAAATCAATATGCATGGTTGAAAGATTTCAAGCTGATCCTAAAGATTTACATGTCAATGTAGTGAAAAGATATTTAGATATATCAAGAGCATAATTGACTATCGCCTATGGTATCCTAAAAGTGAAGATTTCACTTGGATAGTATATAAATATGTTGATTGGGAAGGAAGTGTGGATGATATAATAAGCACTAGTGGTGGTGTATTTTTCCTTATAAACATATTGGTTGAGTAAAAAACAATAGTCAGTTACTCTTTCTACAATATAAGCATAATATGTGGCAGTGATGGCATGTTACACTCAAGTCTTATGGATGAATCAAACACTAAAATACATCAAGTTAGAATACAAATCACCTATCTTTATTATTTGTGACAATTCAAGTACTATTAATATATCAAAGAATCTAGTGATGTATTCCATAACTAAGCACATATCAATCAAGTATCACTTCTTAAGACAAAAGGCTAAAAATCAAGAGGTCACAATGGAGTATGTGCCAACTCAGGATCAAGTTATAGTCATATTCACCAAACCTCTTCCCAAGGAATAATTTGAGTATCTGAGATAGAAATTGGGAGTGGTGGCTCCTAAATCACATCACTAAATCCTAGTGATAGGGCATGAGTCTAGGGGGAAGATCATACAAATTTTGTTAATCCCTAAAAGAAGAGAGAAAAGGCAAATTAGGTGTGCATATTTTTTGAAAATTTCTAATGAGTTAATGGTTTTAAATTCTTGGAAAAACTCCTTTATCTGATAAAGGGGGAGAAATTTTTGGACAAATTGTGAGAAAGCTAGAGTCCCTTTGCCATTGATGTCAAAGGGGAAGAAAAGTTGCAACTGGTCTCTACAAAAATTTGAAAGAGTAGAACATGTGTCCAAGTTAATTTTTTGGTAAAATTTCCATTTCTTAAGGGGGAGAAAGTTGGTATGAATAGCTTCAACTCACATTCATCAAAATCCAAGATAGTCAATGTCATAGAAGGATCATAATTTGCCATCATTGAACAAGATCAGAGTATTTATTTTATAGATCAGAGTATTTAATTTTCCATCAATGCCAAAGGGGGAGATTGTTGGCCATATGGATGCCATTGATGTCAGAAGGTGCATTATGAATGCCATTAATGTCAGAGGATCAAGCAAGATTGATCAAGAAAAGAGCATGTTCTAAAGCTTCATAGTCTAAAGTTATCATTTTTTTACAGAGACCATTTTTGGACCACTTGAAGAGAAATTAATAGATCTATTATGGGTTTTTAAAGAGTGTTTTAAATATATGGTCCGTAGGTTAAGTTGAGAATAAATGAGCTCATAATTTATTTATCTTTGATCTCAAACATTACCAAGGTTTCATAGTAAAACCCTATGAGCTTTAGTCATGGAGTTCATAGGCATGTTCTATTTTAATGTTAACTGGATATAGGTAGGAACTAGTTACTTAAGTTATATAGTAATCCCTTGTCATCATTTTGAAACTAACCCATTTGACTTAGTAATTACCATCTTGAGCAATATTCTAAGACTTTATATTTCCTAAGTCCTCAACTTAAGATTTTTCCCAACTTGATCAATAGTTATCACTTAATTATATATTAAATATCCAATGAATCATATAAAATTCAATATGTCAAATGTACTTGAGAATGAATGTGAGGATTCCAAATGTCTCAATAGTGGGCACTGATAGTAATGTATATAAGGTATGTAAGGATGTCAAATGTCACAATCATGGGCACTGACAGTAAGTCTATAGAAGTCATGTAAGGTTACCAAGTGTCACATTCATGAGAGATTATTAGATATAAAGTTTAATATTGTTATAATATCTAATAGTGAGTGTGTGATCATGTAATGAAGATCTAACAGATCAAGTGGTCTCAATCGGATCAAGTGATAGATGTTTAATGACATAGAGGTAAATTAAATACCAAGCTATTTTGATGAGATCAACTGAGCGTATTCATTCCAAAGTCTCAGGAAGAAATGAGATAGAAAAATTTATCAAAATTTAACATTATACAAAGGTAAATTTGATTATGCTTTGAAGATATAATAACATGCAAGAGTTCAGATAAAAATATCCAATGGATGCATTTTAAAGTTGAAACATTAAATCCCAGAAGTATACAAGGATCTAATAGAGCACATGATCCTATCATAACTTGATCTAATAGATGCATTTTAAGGTTAAGTAAATTTAATGAGGATAATTCTATCATGGCATGAAACTTAAGATCAATGGTCAATATTTAAATTGTTTTCATCACAACAATCAAGCATAGGACCATGCAAGAAAGATACATTATACAACACAGACAATGATATAGATCATTGTGATCGATATAAATTTTGTAATATGGAATGTGCATCAAAACCATATCCTAGTATATGATAAATATATTAATAATATAGATAATCATGTTGGTGGATCATGAATTCAAGAAGTGGGAAACCTATCGATTGAATTGAGTCTAAGGATGGAGCATGATGTGTTACAAACCAAGTGTGAACATAGAGAAGATATGAAAACTAGATAAAATTCTTATATATATATATATATATATATATATATATGTCATATAGGATATAGGACAAAGCTACTAAAGTGGTTAAATTATGTCAAATAGAAAATATAGAGACACAGAGGAAGAAGGGTAGAGTGGAAGAGAAGAGAGAGATGAAGAGTAGAGTTTGAGCAATTACAGAATAGACTTGTAACAAAGAATTAGAATTGGATTCATTTATGAATCAATATTTTAATCTAGATTTTTATATCCATAAATTATATTGATAGGTGTCATCGAAAGAGCTTATTTGGTGCTCAATTAGAGAGCCAGTACTTCTTTAGTGCAGGTGCTCTTAAATCAAGGGATTGGTGTCTCTTTAGGTTCAATGCCCTTAATCAATGTAACCAGTGAGTTTTTGACTATGAGGATGGATTAGAATAGTATATTATAGTATTTATTCTCATCATGGTTTTTCCCATATTTTTTTTCCATGTACATATGGCATTGTATCTATTTGTGTGTATGTGATCTCTGCATATATTTTTAATCTACATTAAAAATTTTCAAAAGGACCAAGTTAGTCAATCTACTAATTAAAACCCCACCTTAATATATAGTTGTGTTCCAAAAATTATGAAAGATAAATTGAAAGAAAAGGTAAAACAATTGAACTCAATAATATATAGATTGATTAGTCTAATTCAACTAGCTATCGCTTCATCAATTCTTCATGCCGAAACACTGGAAAAGTGAGAAAAGTAGCCCAAATGGGTAATGTAGTAAAATATTGGATTGAAAACATTATTGATCAAGGGGCCTCAATATTTCTTGCCTCAATGATGATGTTCTCTAAAATTCAATCACAATATGAACAACTAGTAATAAAAGAAAATGCATACGCTTAGGAGAAATAAAATTGGGAGAAACTCATTCTAGGGTTGGTTGAATTCTCAAAATTTCCTTATCTTTATTTTATTAAAAAAGGAGTAATCAATAAGGATGAAATTATCTATCAGATTGAATTTATTTGGGCTACTAAATTCAAAATCCAATCCCTTTAAGAGTGTGTTTAAAAATTCAATGATGCAAGGTCACTTGAAAGTGAAATAATGATGGAAATTGATATTGAAGTCAATAAGTTGGATTGTCATTTTGTCAATGACAAGGATCAAGAAGGAAATTTGATTTTAATTGAGACCATAATGGGAGAAATCAAAGATAAAATTTAGTACATTACCAATTCTACATCTATATTTGGTTATGAATAACTTCATCATTTGTCTAAATGCTAAGTGAATGTGGATAATTTGGATATCAAAATAAATAATCTTTGAGGCAAGCTTTAGGAAATTAAAGAGTTATACTAATCAGTAGACATTGCCTATGGGTACACAACTAGACTAGATGAAGACTTAATCAGGGTATTTATCTAGATATTTGATGACTAATTGAAATGGAAAGAATTTTAAATATAATAGTAAGAAGAATTGAAATGGAAAGAATTCTCTTCTCTTATTTCTTTGTACCTAACTTGTGTTGTTGCACTCTTTTTACCCTTATAAATGTGCATTGTAATTCTACAAATTATCTTTGTAATTTTTCCAACTTACTTTTTCAAGTTGTGCAAGTTGATAATGTGCTCTTGCAAGTAGTGTAAAAACCCCAATTATTTTCTCAAGTGGTGTTAAATGCTTAAAAAGTTTTTTCACCATTTCAATTTGTAATTTCTCATTAGTGTTTTAGCAATTATATAAAAAGACAAAATAGGTAGTTTTATACCATAAACACCCATTTTATCTTATAAATACAAGTCAGGGATTCATAATAAGGGTTTGAAATAGATAGAATTTTTGGAAAAACATTGTAAAAGGAGATCAATGTTTCTACTCTTCATAATCAATACAAAAAAGGTATTTCTAAACTTTGCATTAGTGATATCTTTTGAATAATGTATTTTACTTAATTTAATGTATCTAATTTTCATTTCCATTGTTACAAATTTCAAACTTTTGAGAATAGGATATTAGATTACAAAGTTTCTATTTAGAGTTGTAATTTACATTTCTAACACATGTGGAAATCTCAGTGGGAATAGAGATAATTTCTTAGTTATTTCTGTTAGAAAATATAGAAGGATATTAGTTATTGTTATCAAAGTCAAATAGTCTTTTGGTGTATGTTTCATCTCCCTAAGGCTATTATTATGTCTTTTAAACCCATTGAATGAGAGAGATTTTCCTCTTTTGAAAGTCAAAATTTTCTCTCAACGCTTTCATCTAGTTTGAGTTTTCTAACTTGATGAGTTTGTTGCTCAAAAAACTTCTCCCTTCTCTCTCTGCTCTATATATTCCTTTCTAAAAAATATTTTTCAAACTTTCAGGTTAAAATTACTACCCTATGATTTGCATTCCTTTTTTGTAAATATTTCTTACTTTCCTGTTTTATCTTTCAATAAAGGTAACTCTACCTACTAATAGAAGAGGGACTTTGTTCCCTACACTTTGGACGTGAAGTCACCAATTTGTCCTCCTAACAAATTTTCATGCCAACACCTTTCAAAAAAAACATTTATTTTCATTAACTTTCAACTATTTTTTCTTTCTTACTTTATTATAAATTGTGTTCTATTAGTTTTAAACTCATGGAAGTTATCATTCTAGGCAAAGTTGTCTTCAATTTACCTAAGTCATGGTGAGAAGGTTATTACTTAAATACTCAAGCCATTAGAAAATATTATATATGAATTTTAGTTTCAACATACATCATGGTATATCAAAAATACCTTAGTAAGCCATAGCCCTAGGAAGTTATTCTCGATATACCCTAGAGATAGGATAGTTCAACTATGGGATAGTGGAATCTTCCATAGTTAGTTCCCTTTGGGCCATGTTTACTATTTTAAAACTAGGATCAATACATTTGAGAGCCTATAAATAAAACATATGTTATCTATTTACATCCATTTTTTTTTCTACACCTTTGTAGGCCACTTGAGAAGGTTATCTCATTTATTCCTCTAATGTGTAGTCTTATATTAAGTGTAAATCCTATAGATCATATTCATATTCCTTTGGTCTATTCTGAAATGCATAACATAAACACTTTTAATCAATATGAGAATATAACTCTTCAAAATTATGTCCACACTAAAGATGATGTTAGTGACAAATATGATAATCAATATAATGAAATTATGCATGATAATCAATATAATCCTAAAAACTCTAATAGAATTGATCCCAATGAACTCAATGGGGTAAATACTAAGCAAGTTAAATATTTTTCCAATTTCCATCAAAGATTTTAATGATGTCATGAACAAGTGAATAAATATATCTAGTTATTTCTAGTATTTAAGACTAAACATCAAGTAAATATTGCCTCATATCAAGAAAAATAAAAATATGTACATTTCAGATTTGTTAATCCTCCAATTTCAAGTATTAAAATTTAAACCATTGATTATATTCCTATATAAACACCTACATTTACATATGTATCATCATCCTTAGGTATCAGGGCATCACAATAAGTTTAATAGATTCATTTGCATATTTATATAAGGGCATCATACACACCTCCTTTGATTATTATGCATGGTCCACCACCAACCTCTCTTATTGCACACTCTCTTGATAAAATTATCATAGCCTTACATGATAAAATGTTACTATTAAATAAAGGTGATTCTAGATCAAATCACTCAATGTATTCTGTAATCTACTTCTTAATCCTTTGGGACATGAAATAGCCTCTTTCCCACTACCAACAAGATTTGTAGCATCTAAACTACCAATTTATGAAGGTAAATTGATCCTAAATATAATCTTCGATCATTTCATGCAACATGTTTGGATTATGCTTAAAATGAAAAATTACTAAGCAGTCTCTTTCCAAGAAGCTTCAAAGACTATGCCCTATGATGGTTCTATGATCTTCCACTCTAATCAATTAGATAATTCAAACCTTTAGAAAACAAATTTCTAGAACACTTCTCTATCAACATTGATGAAAATATATCTTATGCATAAATTTCTAAACTCAAGCAAGGGTCACATGAACTAATCAATGAATATGTTATTAGTTACAAAATTATGGTAGTTATGAAGAAAACATTTATGGTATATAATGAATTACAAGATATCTTATAACAAAGTTTACTATCACCACTCCATGAATCTCTCATGTTTAAAAAATTCAAATATTTTTATGATTTATGACATATAGTCAAATAAATATAAGTCAAGTTCATAGCTTTGAACAAGCTAAAGTATGCACCAAGTGCTCCATCTACTTCAAATCTCTATTTTCAAAGAAAACCAAATTACAAGGTCAAATTTAATGAAAGTAAGATTGAAGTAAAAGTAATGCTTAATGTAGTAACACAACCAACAAGTAAACTTAAATTAACAGCTCTATCAAGAAGATAATTTTCAAGGTTACCACAACATACTCATGTTCTATTACAAAAATTCCTTGATTGTAATCTCATATATTTTTCTCCACCACAATAGGTTGATATGACCAAGCATAAACATAAAATCTTTGACACTAACACATATTTTGACTACCATAAATGTATCGGGGATTATATAAACAAATGTTTTAGGCTAAGGCATAAGATACAAGATCTTATCGATAATTATACCATTGAGCTAAGCACACCAATAGACAAAGCTAGACCATATAAAAATGACAATGTAAAGTTAAAAAACTTTAATAATCCATTTACAAACCCTAGTTTAGTATAAAATAAAAACAAATCAGAGGTATAACATGTGTACAATGTGCATCCTCCTCTTAAGATATATCGACATGCAATAGGTGTAATTATTGGTATATTTACAAGAACATTACCCTCATGCCTAATGATCACATTTGATGATACTAAAATTGATTATCAAGATTTAGATAGACATGCACTCTTTCTTTGATTTTATATAAAAAAACCTATTCATAATGTCATGATTGACAATGGGTCAAGTGAAAATTCATGTACAATGACATTCTTTGAGAGTCTTGGCTACACAAATTACTATTTACAAGATACATAGAGAATATTCAAATAATTGATGTACATATACAAAATACTCTTGGGAATATAGGGTTAATTCTCCAAGTTAGATTAGCAATAGTGGTTATGCCATTTCTAGTCTTATTAAACATAATGATATTTAATATTCTATTAGGAAGCCCTTGGATATGTAATATTAGTGCAATACCATAAATAGTTCATTGGTGTCTCATGTACATACATTATAATAAAGTGGTAAAAATTTAAGGCATTTAATATGAGTACTCTATATAGTCAATGGCAACTCCTCCTCCTCGCCCACCACCACTGCATGGTTGTGACACCTATTTAGGAGCACATTACAAAGATAATCTATGAACCCATTTAAGAGAATAGTGTATAATTAGTTGTTTCACCTATATAAAATATTTATATATTAATACAAAGGAAAGTGGTATATATTCCTATGCAACAAACATCACATCAATAAGTTACTTAAGGTTCAAATAATTCTAAATCTTATATAGTGCATCCTAATCCATAACTTCAGATAGTCTAGCATGTCTATATAAAACATAAATAATGATATCTTATCCTACTATATAATAGACTCCACCAAGTATTGTATCTTCTTGAGTTATACATATTACAACATATTTTATGAGTAATGATAAAGATAGTTACAATACAACACATGATGCCTTTTTAGATTTAGATTCATCTACATGTAGCACTTTTAATGCATGCAATTCATCTTCAACATCTATGATATAAGCATGCACTATGGTCTTCCCATTGATGGGATCATAGACTAAGTTTCCTTTAAATTTTGCTCCAAAGAGGGAACATTAGTCTATTGTCTTCACATGCAATGGAGAAGACACAGGGCATGAAGACACAGGGCATGCATTAGTCTATGGATTCTATTGTTTTCTTCCAGTTCAGGATCTCAGAGTTGGAATTTTGCTCCTATGAATAGGCATAAACTTTGCTTTCTCTAAGGTCTTAGGGATCCTCCACAAGGTCTAGAAGTTTTATCTCTCTTTCATGAAGCAATCTCATCTTAGCCTCTAAATCTTCAATTTGTTTGGCTAGATTATCCTAAAAGAGTTTTTCTTAGAGTTCACCAGCATCATCATGTTGAGTAGGAGTAGTTTCGAGAGAGATGTGCTAGTTCGTAATGCTCCCCCCAAAGGAAGATTCATGATCTAAGGAATTTAGAAGGTTCATCTCCATGGGAGGCTATTATAGTTCCCTTTGATTCTTGAAGGCTAGGTGCACGGGGTCAATAGCAGGGGTGATTGATGCATCGGATGAGCCAAAATGAGCAAGTGCCATTTGGTAGAAAGGATTTGGTGCACAAGAGGGGGCTTTCTTTAAGATAAGAGGGAGAGCACAAGGCTAACTACCTTACATGAATGGATTCCTCCACTTTGCTATGTCTTCCTCCATGGATTACAAGGCCTGAGCTTGCCTAAACAAACATGCCTCTTTGTACATCAAGTCCTGCTGAGAACCATACTGCTCATCCAGTCTGTCTATTTCCATTACTTACTTCTCAAACTCCAAAACCACCTCCCTTATTGTTGAAGGGTAACTAAGAGAGCTACTTGAGGTGATTCCTTGAATATCTTGAGTTTGATCGAAGTGATATGAAGGAAAACAAGGTCCATGATTTTGTGCAAAGGAATTATACATACAAAAGTGATTTCTAATGGCACCAAGCTGCTTAACCAGTTGATTCAATTTAGAGTCACCATTGGTGTTGATGCAAAATCCTCCAAAGGCTGGTTGGTTGAAGAACACACCAAAAATTCTTTAACTCTTTAGACATAAATTGTCCTAGTTGGTCCCACTAGGTGTGCCAAAAACTATTAACGCAGTGGATTACACTCAGGGTAGGATGCCTAGCTCCCACCCTTCCACATGCAACAATGGAAACTCCCCTCTCACTTGTGGGACCGACGAAGCTAGAGGGGAGAGTCTCTAGATAAGAGATAGCTCCCTCTGATGTATCTTTTAGGCCCTAATTTATCCTACTACTAACATATAAAATGAAAAAAGGGGAGATGAAAAGAGAGAGAGAGAGATGCTAAAACAAAACCTAAACCTAAAAAAATGAAAAGGTGATACATTGAAAAAGTTTGATCCACTCAAGCCCGAAACATACACTTTTCACCAAGAAGAAGTGCCCATACACTTCATTTGATGTGGGAGAACTCTTTTGTGTTAGTGAATCAGGGGTCCATGGAGATATAGGGAGGAAGGAACTATCAAAGGTGTTTTGAGACACACTTTGACAACCTATTCACATGCACCTATATTCTTACTGTAGACACTTATGACAAACCTATAGAAAAGAAACTCACAATGTGCTAGACATGTTGGAATCGATCTGTGAGAAGCATAAAAGGAAATGACTTAACACAAAAAGAAAACATAGACATGTGCTTGAGTGTAAGTCCAGATGGAGGTAAAAATTCTAAGTCTTGATTCAAGGTAAAATTTGGTAAAGTTCTGCCTTATAAGCCCAAGAGATTTCTAGGTAGAGTTTTACCTTAAGTCTGAGAGATGGATCCTTCTCAAATGAGAAATTTTAGAATATATAGAAAGAGGAAGAGAACTTGGCGCTTCCTGGGAAAGATTTTGGTGCTCTTTTTGCAAGTTGGCCCATGTGCACTCTAAGCCTTGGGAAAAGGGAGCCATTTGATTGTCAGTTCCCACCTTGACTTTGGCATCCCACATTAATGTGAAAACATGGCCATGCCTCTTTTTTGCAAATAGACAACTCCCTTCAAGGCATTTATGTGGCTTGTCCACTATTTGCACTATTTGGTGACCACCTGGCAAACGCTATTCCAACTATAGGAATAAATCCCTGAGTTGACACCTCCTTTCACCACTTGGATGCTTTATCTCTTTATGCACCTTATCTCATCCTAGTTTTGTCTCCTTCTACTCTTTTAGCCCTTGAGGGCGATCTTTTGGTGGGTCACTGTGTTCCTTGGGCTCTTTTCATGGTTGGTGCTCAGGCAATTCAAGAGCAAATGGCTATTTCATTGTCTTAAATTTGACGTTTGTGCACCTGTCATTGCCTTAAAAATAATAGCTAATTTGTCTCCTTGAAATTGACAACTTTTGGGATGTCACCATCCTTGGCAAATTTTTTGGGCTTTTTCTTTGCACCTTCTCAAAGGGAAGGTGACCCTTCAGCCTTTGGAATGTGCCCTTCATTTTGGCTGAGAGTCCCCCACAAGGGCACCTGCCCTTCAGGGTCCTTTAGCTCCTTTGTATTTGAAAACCTTTAAACTTTTCCCCATGGATTCTTTCTTGTAGACTTTCTCACAGACATTTTTTGTGGACTTTTGTTCACAGACATTTTCCTGCGAACAAAAAGTCTACAAGAATTGCCTTTTGGCCACTTGCTTTCCCTTTGGGAATTCTCACCAGGTTTTTTGGTGCAACCTCCTTCCAAATTTCTTTAGACTTTTTATCTAAAGAAATTCCTTCAGACAGAAAGTCTGAAGGAATTATGCCTTAAACAAAATCTTGAAAAAACCTACCCTTTGTAGCTTTCTTTCCTTGTGGCCCTTTTGAAGTGCTAACTACCTTCTGCAAGGGCTCTTGAACCTGGAACTACCCTCTACAAGGGCACTTGTCCTTTGGTTTTGGGGCACTCCTTTAAACCAAGCCATTGATTCAACCAATTGAACCAGAAATGGTTCAATGGTTCAATGGTTCAACACTACGCACCAATCCTTGTTGAACCAAGCCGTTGAACCATTCGCTTGAACCAACCATTGAACCAATCCATTGAACCAATTCAATAGTGCAAGCATTTGTTGAACCAAATCTTTGAATTGAGCATTGAACTGAGCTCATTGAACCAACCGTTGAACCCTTTGATTGAACCAAAAGCTGCTGAAATGCACTGAATGAACTTAGGCTTTGAACCAAGTGATGAACTTTGCCGATTGAACCAAGTGATTGAACTGAGCTGATGAACTTGAGCTTTGAACCAAAGCATTAAACCGAAGGTATTGAATTAGTTCAATGGATCAATGGTTCAATGATGCCAACCTTCCTTATGAATTTCTTCATACAGGAGCCCGAAGAAGCCTTGTAAAACCCAGCACTCTCTGAATTGATTCTTCATGCACCAAAAGACTAACCTGTAGAGTCCATAGAAAAACTTGTGAAGTCTATAAAAACCTATAGAGTCTGTAGAAAACCTCACTACTGAGTTCATAGAAATCCAAGCTCTACAGAGTCTGTAGAAATGGACTTGTAGAGTCCATAGAAATAGACCTACAGATGTCATAAAAATTCCTAGACTTGTGCAAAATCAAAAAATGAATTAGCCTAGAATAGTAGGGGAAGAAGGGACCAATTTTTGGCCTGTTGGGCAAAAAATGGTCAACAAATTGGTGAATCCTAGGGGAAGCATGCTTGCTATGCTTAGAGACCAGTTGCCTTGTAGTCTATTAGGCACAGAGTCAGAATGTAGCTTTGAAGAAAGGTTAGCAATAGCCCAAAAGATCCAAGAATCAAACATGAACCTTTTTACCCTAGACAAAAGGGAAAAACACACACAAGACTAAAAACACTACTTGTGCAAACTACACTTAGGGAAAGTAGGAAAAGGAACTGAAAGCAAACTACTATATATAGCTAACCGAGAATATTTGCCTCCATCTTGGATCAAAGGGAAAACTTCTTAAGTCCCCTCCTTGGCAAGGAAACTTATGGTGCTAAACAAGTGGCTGAATGAAAAGGAGATTTGGTGACTTGCTCCTCTTGCCTGTCACCTAGATTGGCTTGTATCCAAGTGGATCAGATTAGAACATGCTTCTAACATACATGTATTCCTTTTGTTCTTGGAATCTTGTTGAATGTTGGTCCTTTATGCTAGTGCATTTCACCAAGAAATCAATGGTTGCTAGCTCATCACCATAAGCCATTTGATATGTATAGCTCCCTTATAGTGCATCATGGTCTGACCTGTTTCCTTCTACTTTATTGAAGACTCTGTTAGACTCATCCTCTACTTCTTCTTGGCCTTCTTGAAGAAGGGTGACTATGGTGATGTCTAAAATGGAATCACAAACTGATTGCTCATCCCACAAAACATCACCTCTCTATTTAAAACTTTCTTCTTCAAGGCTTTCCTCAAGGAAGACAGACCTCTCCTTTTCCTCCTCAAAGGTCAGGATCTTTAGATGTTCAAAGATGTTCTCCTAATCCTCCTCCAACTCAAGCTCCTCGACATAGTAGTCTTCCTCATCAAAACAATAAAGAAGTTCATCAAACAAAGAGGGAGAGAGCTCACCATGCTTATGTTCCTCCTCGTATTGTTGAAACATCTGCACGCATGCATGCCTTGTGTCTTCTCCATTGCTGATGAGGTCTTCACAAGGAGCATTGATGATGATTTCTTCTCCATTTTTGATCATGATAGCCTCTGGGGAAACTATAGATTGGGTCTTCTACTCCTCATTTGCCTCTCATATAATAGGTTCCTCCTTGAGAAGGAATGAAGTGGGAAAACCATGTGGAAGAGGAGGTAGTCCTTGAGCTAGAATCGAATGATTCTCCTCCTTCCACTTGGTTAGCACTTCATCTATATCAGGTGTGACTTGATAGCCCTCTTAGAGGTGTATGGATGGGGTATTTTTAGACATAAAATGTGCCATTGGGTCTGAACCATCCATCACACACTGGTTGAGGAATCTCTCTCTAGATTCTAACTCTACAATTATCCTAGCTATGTTTTCTTGGAAGAGCCTTTCTTGGAGGTCACTAACATTATCATGAGTAGGGGTAGCCTCATCTTCTTCAAGTTTTTGAGCAAAACCTTTCTTCTCCTCTTTCCTGCCCCATGATTCTACTATTTTCTTCTAGTTTAGGATCTTAGAGTTGGAATTTTTCTCTTGTGAATAGGCAACAACTTTGCTTTCTCCAAGGTCTTAGGGCTCCTCCACAATGTCTAGAAGTTCTATCTCTCTTTCATGAAGTAGTCTCATCTTAGTCTTTAAATCGTTAATTTTCTTGGCTAGATTATCCTAAAAGAGATTTTATTAGAGGTCACTAGCATCATCATGTTGAGTAGGAGCAGTTTCAAGAGAGATGAGCTAGTTCATAATGCTCCCCCCAAAGGAAGATTCATGATCTAAGGAATTTAGAAGGTTTATCTCCATGGGAGGTTGTTCCAATTCCCCTTTATTCTTGAAGGCTAGGTGCATGGGATCAATAGTAGGGTTGATTGATGCATTGAATGAGCCAAAATGAGCAAGTGCCATCAGGTAGAAAGGATTTGGTGCACAAGAGGGGGCTTTATTTAGGATAGGAGGGATAGTGCAAGGCTGATTGCCTCGTATGAATGGATTCCTCCACTTTACTACCTCTTCCTCCATGGATTTCAAGGCCTGAGCTTGCTTGAACAAACATGCCTCTTTGTACATTAGGTCTTGCTGATAACCATATTGCTCATCCAGTCTGTCTATATCCATTACCTGCTTCTCAAACTCCAATGCCACCTCCCTTATCATTGAAGAGCAACTAGGAGAGCTGATTGAGGTGATTCCTTAAATATCTTGAGTTTGATCAAAGTGATATGAAGGAAAACAAGGTCCATGATTTTGTGTAAAGGAATTATACATACAAAAGTGATTTTTAATGGCACTAGGTTGCTTAACCAACTAATTCAATCCAGAGTCACCATTGGTGTTTGATGCAAAAGCCTCCAAAGGCTAGTTGGAGTAAAAACACACCAAAAATTCTTTAACTCTTTAGACACAACTTGTCCTATTTGGTCCCACTAGGCATGCCAATTTTTTTTGATGTAGTAGATTGCACCTGGGGTAGGATGCCTAGCTCTCACCCTTCCACATGCAATAATGGAAGCTCCCCTCTCACCTGTGGGACCGATGAAGCTAGAGGGGAGAGTCTCTAGATAAGGGCTATCTCCCTCTGATGTATCTTTTAAGCCCTAGTTTCTCCTACTGCTAAAAAATAAAATGAAAAAAGGGGGGAATGAAAAGAGAGAGAGATGATAAAATAGAACCTAAACCTAAAAAAATGAAAAGGTGATACACCAAAAAAGTTTGATCCACTCAAGCCTAAAACATACACTTTTCACCAAGAAGAATCACCCATACAATTCATCTAATGTAGGAAAACTCTTTTGTGCCAGCGAGTCAGGGGTTCATAGAGATATAGGGAGGAAGGAACTATCAAAGGTGTTTTGAGACACACTTTGATAGCCTATTCACATGTGCCTATATTCCTACTATAGACACTTCTAGCAGACCTACAAAAAAGAAACTCACAATGTGCTAGACATGCTAGAGTTGATTTGTGAGAAGCATAAAAGGAAATGACTTAACACAAAAAGAAAACATAGACATGTGCTTGAGTGCAAGTCTAGATGGAGGTAAAAATGCCAAGTCCTGATTCAAGGTAAAATCTGGCTGAGTTTTGCCTTACAAGCCTGAGAGATTTTTGGGCAGATTTTTGCCTTAAGGTTGAGAGATGGATCCTTCTCAAATGAGAAATGTTACAATATATAGAAAAAGGAAGAGAACTTGGTGCTTCTTGGGAAAGATTTTAGCACTCTTTTTGCAAGCTGGCCTATGTGCACTCTGAGCCTTGGGCAAAGGGAGCCATTTGATTATTGGTTCCCACTTTGACTTTGGAATCCCACATTAATGTGAAAACATGGCCACACCTCTTTTCTACAAATAGACTACTCCCTTCAAGGCATTTACACTATTTGGTGACCGCCTAGCAAGCATTATTCCAACTGCAAGAATAAATCCCTGAGTTAACACCTCCTTTTGCCACTTGGATGCTTTGTCTCTTTATGCACCTTGTCTCATCTTGGTTTTGTCTCCTTCTACTCCTTCAGCCCTTGGGGGTGATCTTTTGGTGGGTCATTATGTTCCTTGGGCTCTTTTCATGGTTAGCACTCCGATAATTCAAAAGCAAACAACTATTTCACTATCTTAAATTTGATGTTTGTGCACCCGTCATCACCTAAAAAATAATGGCTAATTTGTCTCCTTGAAATTGATGGGTTTTGGGATGTCACCATCCTTGGAAAATTTTGTGGGCTTTTTCTTTGCACCTTCCCTAAGGGAAGGTGACCCTTCGGCCTTTGGAATGTACCCTTCATTTTGGCTAAGAGTCCCCCATAAGGGCACCTACCCTTCAGGGTCCTTCAGCTCCTTTGTCTTTGAAAACCTTTAGAACTTTCCTCATGAATTCTTTCTTGTGGACATTTTCCATGGACTTTTGTCTGCAAACATTTTCTCACAGACAAAAAGTCTGCAGGAATTGCCTTTTGGCCACTTGCTTTCCCTTTAGGAATTCTCACCAGGTTTTTTGGTACAGCCTCCTTCCAAATTTCTTCAAAAATTTTGTCCTAAGGAATTCCTTTAGACAAAAAGTCTAAAGTAATTATGCCTTAAACAAAATCTTGAAAAAACTTACCCTTTATAGCTTTCTTTCCTTGTGGCCCTTTTGAAGTGCTAACTGCCCTCTGCAAGGGCTCTTAAACCTAGAACTACCCTCTGCAAGGGCACTTGTCCTTTGGTTTTCATTTTCTCCTTTGAACCAAGCCATTAAATTGATCGATTGAACTAGAAATGGTTTAACAGTTCAATGGTTCAACACTGCGTGCCAATCCTTGTTGAACCGTTCGCTTGAAACAACCGTTGAACCAATCCATTGAACTGGTTCAATAGTTCAAGCATTTGTTGAAATGAAGCTTTAAAGCAAGCATTGAACCAACCATTGAACCCTTCAATTAAACCAAAATCCACTGAAATGTGCCAATTGAACTTAGGCTTTGAACCAGATGATGAACTTTACTGATTGAACCAAGTGATTGAATCGAGCTGATGAACTTGAGCTTTGAACCAAAGCATTAAACTAAAGGCATTGAACCAATTCAATGGTTTAATGGTTCAACGATGCCAACCTTCCTTGTGAATTTCTTTAGACAACATCCTGAAGGAGCCTTGTAAAACCCAGCACTCTCTGAACTGATTCTTCATGTGCCAAAAGACTAACCTACAGAGTCCGTAGAAAAACTTGTGAAGTCTATAGAAACCAACAGATTCTATAGAAAATCTCACTACTGAGTCTGTAGAAATCCAAGCTCTACAGAGTCTATAGAAATGGACCTATAGATTCCATAGAAATAGACCTGTAGAGTCCGTAAAAATTCTTGGACTTGTGTAAAATTAAAAAAATGAATTGGCCTAGAACAACAGGGGAAGAAGGGGACCAATTTTTGGCCTGTTGGGCAAAAAATGGTCAACAGGTATAATTTTTATGATGTGATATTGCACCCTTGTGGAATATTTTTTTAGGCTCCTCCACTCCCAGTCACAATATGGGAACAACACTAAGTTGTGGGTAACCTATGATGGGGCTAAACCTCCAGAGAAGGCCATATTCTTCTTGATGGATCATCTAAACTAATGTTGTCATAGGGAAAAGGGTTATAAAGGGGAAAGGGATACTAATAAGGATAAAAAGGTGATTCACCAAATAAAAATGGAAAACTCCCATAAGCTTTAACCCATACTAGATATGCAAAAGGCAATGTTAGCTCACATAACCTCATAATATAGCTCAATGCGTAAGTGTTTCATTTACTAAGTTTAGGAAGAATAATATTATAAACCTAAAATAGCTTGAAAACACCCTAAAGGATGTCATAAATGAGGATAATGGATGAGTAAGATTTTCATTCACATAATGCCATCATGCACAACTCACTAAACACTGATCCAAGGCAAGAGATAGGTAAATAGAGTCTTTTATTGCATCAAGAGATAGTTCATATAAATGCTTGACAAGGTTTAGCCTAATCAAGAAGATCATATTTTTAAATATCTCAAAGATTCATGTGTTCTTCAAGATCAAATATTCCTTATGAGAGTCTAGAATTTGAGAGCCCCTCTTTAAAATGGAAAGAATGGGTGATATACAGAAAGGGTGAAGTGAGAGAGTTCTATAAACATACAAAAAATGATCAATGAATTACCACCACATTTTTTAAATTCTAAACCATCTTTGATCTAATCAGGACTAATATTTCATTAATGAGCTAAACCTTATTTGCTCCATTAGTCTTTAAGCTCTTCTCATTAGTTGATAAATACATTAAAAGAAAAGAATCTATTTTAAATATGATGGGTCATGATCTTTTTGAGGAAGAATTATCCTTAAGATTTGAACAACATTCAATGATCCAACTACTTCTCTAATTTCTAGATCTCTTTACTATGATCTTCCACACCATCTCCCACTTGCTTTCACTATAAGGACAAAGTTTTGATACCTTGAATCCAAACATAGCCATGTTATGTCTACTTTTAGTAGCTACATATACATGCTTTTTGATAAGATGAGTATGTTGATAGATGAGATATTTCTCCATAATCACATATATGTCCTTATTTCAATATCTAAGCATAGGTTTACTATACATGAAAACCAATCCCATTTATTGGTTTTCATATAGCTATATTATTGATGAAAACCTATAGGGTGTATGGTCCTATCTTGAAATATATTAGGTTTCAATAAACCTATTCTACCTCTAAACCTTGTAGAAGCTGAGGACTCATTATTTGTATAGATCTTATTTAAAGAGTAGTGATCATAGTCATGAAACAATACTATGACCCTTGAAAATGGGCCCTGTAAGTTCTAAATCTTTGAACTAGAGGTCAAGACTAAACTTTAATGGTGAAAAAAATTCATCATAACCATCCTAACTATATGTTTGTGTCCCATGTTTAATGGTGTTTGACTAATCTATAATGGAGGCATATGCCTTTTGAAATATTTACCTTAGTTTGACCTATGGTCACATTTGTTCTCTATTTGAAGTCTCTTGGCTTCAAATTTTAATATCAATTTCGATCTTGGCTTCTCAAATCATGCAATCTGTTAGCTCTTCATTCTTCTTATGGATCTTATAGTCTTTCCTAACATGTTCCTATGTTTGTGCCATGTGGTGGCCTCATGTTCATCCTTAGGAACATTGAATCTTTGACCTTACATGCACTTTTGATATACTTTTGCAAGGCTTGAATGCACTTCATTGATTTATCTAGTAGTTACCATAGTTGTGACACTCAATAGCTTCTCATTATATTTCAAGATTCATTGTCTTCCTAACTTCTCACTCACCATCAATCTACTTTGGTATGATTAAATGTACTCTATTGATCTATTTGGTCCTACTAGCCTTGTCAATTGATGTGTGTCATTACATATTCATTCATTCACCCAAGATATTGACACTTATTAACTCTACATTCATCCTTGGTAACTTTTAAATCCAAATATCTATTTTATGAGGCTTAAACTTGATGTTTACATGCACGTTTCACTCTAAAAGTCTAAATTTAAAGGTTTATAACTTGAGATAGTAAGATCATCAAGATACAAAATTTATAGAGGATGATCTTGGCACTAAATGTATCATTTCCACATGATCCTTTGGTCTTGAGAGGATTCCTAATCATACTTATAAAATTCATAATCAAACTGGTATGTTCATTTCTCTATGACGTGTGATGATAGTTTGGTTCTTATAGACTTGTGCTTGAACTATTGTTTAAATATCCAAGGCTCGAATGAAATTCTGAGGCTTGTGTAAACCTACCTCATGTTCCTAAATGTTATGATTACCATGGAAACCTACTTTATAAAATTTTGACAAATTACACTTTAAGTTTACTTAAAGTGTTTCAAAATATTTGCAAGATGTATGTGATCTTTAGACCACTCATTTCATCTAAAAATCTATTCACCTCATCCATCTAAGCAAAAGCTTTGTATGTAGGCCAAACTTGGCCAACATTTATATTGACATATTAGGGTTACATGCCTACTATGAAATAGATTGATTGCCTTAAGTGATCCATTAGGTATGGATCCATAAGTTGATATAAATTGATACAAGGCTGTCCCTATAGATAACTCCTCTTGAAATAATAAGGACCAAAAAATAAAACAACAACTATGCCCAAGGCAGTTATTTAAGGGAACACATAATAGGAAGGAAATGTGCACAAGACATGTTGAGGAAATCATAAAATCTACCTACCCTAAACTAACCAATTAGAATAGAACCTATACAAAACCATTGACTAGTTGTACAACATAGCTACCCTTTTTCACTAATCTAATATGCTTTACATGCTTGAGGGAAGCCAACCAAAGATGGAGATGGAGTGGATATTTAACATAATGGTGATATAATTCACTAGTAATAAGAAAAAAATAGACTCACCTATGATAACTGATTGATTATATATACAAGCATCTTGGAGTAGATAGGCAAGATGATTTAGCTCTTTTTGATGTTCAACTTTGTGCTATGAATTAAGCACAACCTGTGATAACTCTTCCTTGTCATCTTCTAACCAAGCTAGGTACCTGATAAGACATCCTCTTTTAAATATAAACATTGGTCAATCAAATTTTACCTCACTGATAAAATTTATTTCCGCATCATTATGCTCCTTAGGTATAATCAGATCATAGTCTCCTTGGAGAGGAACATAGCTTTCTCCAAAGATCTCAAACAAGCCCTCTAACTCCCTTTCACTTAATAGTGTATGAAATTTGATCTTGAGTTGATTAAGATCTTCTCCTTCAATCACATTCTTAGATTGAAATATTTTTTCACCCTCAAGGTCCTCGTCCATCACATACAGTGGTATCTCATTAAACTGTCACCTAAGCACTCAAGATGTCTTCTTCATCAACCTCACTCAAGATTTCATCTCATTATTTAGCTATAAATTAGGGTTGATTTAACCATATAAGGTCTACAAAGACACATTTGTCTTTCTCAAGGTTTGATTTATCTTCCTTCAACTCCAATCTATGAAGGTTATCTTCATTTGGCACCTCATCTTGAAGTGGACCGACCTCTAGTTCCTAGTTCTAATCCTCTTCTTCATTTATGTAGAATGGACCTTCAGTATTCCATTCAAGGTCTGATCTATTTTTAACTTAAATATTTTCCTCATTAGCATCTATTTCACTAGTGTTAAATCTATGCCAATAAGGCTAGTCCAAACTTGATTCTTCCCCTTCTGAATGAAGTGGGCTTCCTATCATGATTTCCTCATCATAGACACTTGCATTGTCCTCTTCAAGTTCACCTATGATTACAAACCCCTCCTCTATCCCTTATAGAATAGGTTTTTTCTCCAAGAGGGAGATGGTGGGAAGGTGAAGAAGTTAACCTTGATTATATCTTATGAGATTATCCTTTCAACTAAGGACTTTGAATGATCTCTTTGGTGGCTCTTGAACTAGTACTTGGGCTACTTTAAATAGCACATTCTCCTTCTGGAAACCTTTTTTAATTAACTTCTATGAGGGGAATGTGTAAGAAATAGCTAACTCTTCTTGATTTTAACTCTCTTTCTCTTTCCTCATATTCATCTCTAACTCTTTGATTTGCCTATCTATATTCTCTTGGAATAGATTCTCTTAAAGGTGGTTAGGGGCTTTATGAAGATAAGGAGCATAAGAGGGTTGGTATGAGCTACAAGAGGATTCTTAAGGAATATAAGTGAAATCTTGGGTCTCAAAAATAGGCTGATCCATAACAGTTTCCTTCTTTCTTTGAAGGCTCTCTTAGATTGAATTCCAAGAAGGGAAGGTCTAAGGAACACATGAAAGGTCACTTGGAATGGTCTCTTAGGGAAGAATGGGTGGTATATATGAGGGATAAGGTGTTGTATATGAAGATACATAAGGTTGATGGAGTTAGACCTATTATTCTTCAAGTATTCTTAGCTTATCCTCAATGCTTTGAATGTAACCACTTACATCCATCATGTCACTTGATAGGTTTTTCCAATTTACTCCCTCAATAGGTTCCCATTCTTCCTTCATTAGCTATAATGCATTTCTCATGTCATGAATGATATGATTAGGGATTTATTGGCCATATCACCATTATATATTAAGGTCTATCATGTACCTTTGATATCCTAAGATAATTTTCTTCCAACTTGAAATGGATCATTTTAAGGAATAACTATGGACATCTTGATCTTGAGAAGGATGTTGTAATAAATCTTGAGAACCACATGGGGTGAAGCCATAAACATTTATAATCTAATATGAATAATGTTGAGGTAGAGAATAAGCATATTGATCAAAATATGGTTGATTATACATACCAAATTATTATGATTAGGTACTTAGTTAAGCTATTTAAACCAAATGATAGATGCTCAGAGTCACCATTGATGTTTGAAAACTTGCCTCCAAAGGCTGATTGGATGAAGAGAACATCAAAAATCTTCACTAGTGAAAAATGTAATAACTCCCACCAAGCATGACAAAATATTATAACATGAGATTACACCCTTATGTTGGATTTCTTCAAGTTCCCCCACTCCCAATCACAATATGGGAAAAACCCTAGGCTGTGGGTAACCTATGATGGGGTTGAACCTCTGGAAGTTGGTTTCCTCTTAATTTATCACCTAAACTAATGTTGTCATAAGGAAAAGGGTTAAAAAGGTGGAAAGGGATCCTAAGAAGGCTAAGAGGTGCTACACCAAATAAAATTGGAAAATACCATAAGATTTAACCCAGACTAAATCTATAGAAGATAATACTAGATCACACAACCTCACAATCTAGTTTAGTGCATAAGTGTTTCATGGACTAGATTCAAATAGAACACTAATCCAAACCTGCAATACATTGAAAACACCCTAAAATAGGTGGGAAAGGAGGAAAATGGATGAGTAATATTATCCTTCACACAATGCCATCATGCACAACTCACTAAACATTTATCCAAGGCAAGAGATAGGTAAAGAAAGACTTTTATTGCATCAAGAGGTAGTTCTTACAAATGCTTTATAGGGTTTAGCCTAATCAATATGTGTATATTTTACAATATCTCAAAGATTCCCCTACTCTTTAAGATCAAAGTGTCCTTATGAGAGTATAGAATCTAAGATCCCCTCTTCAAAATGGAAAAAATGGGTGATATAAAGAAATGGAGAAGAGAGAGGGAGTTGTGCAAGCGTATAAAAAATAATCAATAAACTACCACCACATTTCTTGAATTTTAAACCATCCTAGATCTAATCATGACTAATCCTTCATAAAAAATCTAACCATTTCTTTCTCTAATAGTCTTCAATGTCTTCTCATTGGCTAAAAAATACACTAGAAGACAAGAATCTATTTTGAAGATGATGGGTCATGATCCTTTTGAGGAAGAAAGATTTTTAAGATCTAAATAGCATTGAATGCTCCAACTACTTCTCTAACCACTAGACATCTTTACTTTGATCTTCCACACCATCTCCCACTTGATTTCACTATAAGGACAAAGTCTTCATACCTTGAATCTAGAAATAGCCATGTTATGTTTGCTTTTAGTGGCTATAGGTACCTACTTGTTGAGAAGATGATATGTTGATAGATGAGACATTTATCCATAATCACACTATCCCCATTTCAATATCTAAGCAAGGTTTAATATAGATGAAAACCAATCCCATTTATTGGTTTTCATATAGCTACAATAATGATGAAAACCTATAGGCTATATATTCCTATCTTAAACTATATTAGGTTTGAACAAGCCTATTCTACCTTTGAACCTTGTGGAAGCTGAGGATTCATTATTTGCATAGATATTCTATAAAAAGAAATGATCATAGTCATGAAACAATACTGTAACCCCAAAAAATAGACCTCGTAAGTTATAAATCTTCAAACTAGAGGTTAAGACTATGCTTAAATGGTGATGAAAATTCATCATAACCATCCTGACTATATGACTATGTCCCATGTTTAATGGTGCTTCGCTGATCTCTAATGGTGGCATATGCCATTTGAAATATTTACCCTGGTTCAACCTATGGTCACATTTATTCTCCATTTGAAGTCTCTTGACTTTGAATTTTAAAATCAACCATTGATATCAATCTAGACTTCTCAAATTATGCCATCTATCAGCTCCTCATTCATCTTATGTGTTGGTTGAATATTTTTTTGATCAGCGTACTGATAAACAAAATAGGTCTGATTAGCCAAAGTAGGAAGATTAGTAGTCCAAATGTGTAGGTTTACCACATCAGAAGGGGACTGATCTCTCCTCTCATCAAGAGGAGGATCCCTATAGATAAGCTATATATATATATATATATATATATAGAAAATAATACCTAGGGGTAGGACAAACCATCCATCTCTCTTTTTTCAGAGATGATGCATTTGGATCAAAGGAAAAACTCAAGGGAAATGACATACAGTACTCTTCTTCTTTCAAAAGTACTATTTAGAAAACCATAAGAATACTCTTGGTAGTAACAGTAAAATGTAGCAAAGGATGTAATAACCAGCAAATCAAGATGCAGCACAAAGTCTCCACCTGAATTGCTCAAGAGTAAGATACGAAGGACAATGAGGGCACAAAGTCATCCCAAAGTCCTTTACACAAAAATTAAAAGAAAACACACTAAAGGCAATTATGGGGGCACAAAGTCTCTCCACACTTGACTCTTCAGGACACCTTCCTGATTGCTATCACTAATTCTAATTATTGAATTAAAGGAATAAAAGATATATTAAGGAAAAATACATAAGAACAGTTTCCCCAACAACAAAGATATTACAGCACAAAGTCTAAAAAACAATTTTCTTTCTTATTCCAATAACAAAATATGATAAATAAATTGAGCTCAAAGTCTTAGAAGTGCCTTTCAATTTGGGCAGAGTTTCGTTCTAATTGTCAAAAAAGAGATCCCTTTACAATAGAAGAGAGTCCCTTATATAGCCATTTCAAGAAGGACTCAAAAATAGTAACACATCATGTTGTATTGGAATCTATTAAGAGGATAGGCTAGAACTTAGGGGCATTTTTACCCATTTGATTTTATCAATGCAGGGAAACAAGTCACGCTTATTGAAAGTTTGCAACTTTCAATGTCTATCTAGCAATCTGATCTTACCTTCATCGTTCCTCCTTTTTTGGTTAATTAAATTAGGTCTTGGATTTAATTTGTTGTTTTTTTATTTCTTCACTTTCTACTGGTCTTGGCCTTGAAGTCTGTGAATGCATTCTAGTCTATAAGTTCAAAGGATCAATGGTTATTTTGTTGTCTTTAATTTGACATTCGTGCACCTATCACTATGTTTTCAACGGTTAGTTCACTGTGTTGAATTTGACATCTTCAGGTGCATCACCCCTTAGTCCTCTTTTGGCTCTCTATTTGGCACTTTTTTGGATTGGACTTGCCCTTTTGGGCCTTAATAAATGATCCATGAATGGCCTTCGGGCTTCTTGTTTTACATCCTTCCCGAAGGGAAGGTGACCCTTCAGCTTCAGGAAGTGCCCTTTAAGTTGGCAGCTGAGAGTCCCTTGTAAGGGCACCTATCCTTTGGGGTCCTTTGGTGGCCCTTTGTAAATTCTCATAGATAATTCCCGTGGGTATTTTCTTTGGGCTTTTCCCTGGGTAAATTCTCGCAAATAATTCCTGCGGACAAATTGTCTGTAGAAATTTCCCGTGGACAAAAAGTCCATGAAAATTGTTCCACTTGCCAATACATGAATTCCTTTAAGTTTCTTGATTCCACAACTTCTCATAATTCTTTTAGACTTTTTTTATGAAATAATTGTGCCTTATACTTGCCTTGGTCTTTTTGAAAATGACCCTTTTGAAGGGTATTTTCATTGACCAAGTACCCTCCGCAAGGGCACTTGTCCTTCAGGAGGCCCTTTAAACTTTTGCATTTTGAACTGATCCTTTAAACTTTGGTAATGAACCAACTCTTGAAATATTCCATTGAACTAAGGCTTTGAACCACTTGTTGAACCTAGGCTTTGAACCAAAATGGTTGCAAGCCAATGAACCCTTTATTTGAACCAACCATTGAACCACTTCAAGTTGAACCAAGCTTTGAACCAAAATGGTTTAAGCTAATGGTTCAATCTGATGGTTCAATTGAATGAACCAAGCTGATGAAATGCTCCATTGAACTAAGGCATTGAACCTTTTCGTTGAACTAAGACATTAAACCAACTGTTGAACCAAGTTTTGGTTTAACGGTTTAAACAAAGCTTTAGACTGACTGATGAACCATTTGACATTGAACCAAAGGATGAATGAAAACATTGAAACAAAGTGGATGAACCAAATGAGTGAAACAAAGTGTTGAACCAATTGATTGAACCTACCTTTGAACCATTTGACATTGAACCAAAAGATGAACAAAACATTGAACCTACTGTTGATGCTTGCCGATGGAGATTTTTGTTTAAACCAAGGCATTGAACCAATCTTATAGAGTCTGTAGCAACCAAGTCCATAGTTTTCTCTAACCTTGAAAGAGTCCATAGATTTCAACCTGTAAAGCCCATTGAACTTGACCTGTAAAGTCCATAGATTTCCTCTTCCTACTGAGTCCGTAGATTTAAGCCTATAGAGTCAATAGATTTAAGCCTACAGAGTTCGTAGATTTTTGAGAAGCTTAAAATATGAGGATTTTGAATTCCCAAGACAAATTTTGAAAAGGGAAGAGAAAATTTTGGTTTGTAGGACCAAAATAGTTCAAATGTTGTCGCAAAAATGAGTGATATTTTTGGGGGACAACAGCTAGCTCCAGTTGGGGAACTTCTGTCAATTGCAAAAAGAATTAAAAGGAGTAAAATCCAAAATCTCCAGTGTCTTCATGTGTACCATTAGGTTATGGAGTCATGTTACCCAAAAATGAAAGGAATCAAAAATGGAAACAAACAAAACAAAATAGGATTAAAAAGTATACAAATATACATATGTATAGATGATATGATCTGATACTTCAAGAATTGAAGTATTTCAGATACTGCTTTCTCCTGGTAGACCATGAAAATAGTGTGCCATCTTGGTAAACTAGCAAGAAAACATTTTTCCCCTAGAAACGGTGATAGGTGAATGGATCTCTCCACCAGGAAATGAATTTTCTATGTCTTCTTCTTGGCCTTTTCTTCTTCTTGTTCCAAGGCAAGATGTGGTCTTCAAACCGGAAACCATAACTCCTTACTCTCTTAGTGAAGGATTCCTTTGCTTGATTTTGATTTTCAGTAGCATGGTCCACCATCATAACTTGTTCTACTGGTCCAGTCTAGCACATGATTGGATTGTCCATATCAAACTCGTAAAAAACTATCAGATTAACATCTCCTTTGATGTGAAGGAGTTTGACTTCTTCATCTTGAGCAATCTTCAATTTAAGCAATAGAGATTCACATCTAGCTATGTTGTTGGTGTTGTTATCTTGCAAATTACATGAAGGAATAATATCTCCTTTAGGAGATATCAACATAGTTCCAACTTCATCATTGGTGGAAGAATTGTTGTCATCATTAGAAGCTGATCTCCTATCAGATTTCTCTCCATTAGAGATGGAAGATCCTTCTTT
The DNA here is from genome assembly GCA_037957365.1 of Torreya grandis. Lineage (NCBI taxonomy): Eukaryota > Viridiplantae > Streptophyta > Pinopsida > Cupressales > Taxaceae > Torreya > Torreya grandis. The sequence goes on from JARHVA010002000.1 coordinate 1,461,614, forward strand.
GTTTATACTGCACCCTACCAATTCTCCTAAAGTCTTGTTTGGATCAATTCCTAATTTTTAGTTATAGGACTTTCATCTATAGAAACATGAACATCCTCTATGGTAAAGAAATAATTACCCCTACCTGAAGACTCAAATAGAATTTGTGTTATAGGGGCTGATGTTTGGATGACCATGTATTTTGCCTCTTTTTCAAGGAGCAATCTCTTCATTACACCTTGGATAGGGATCCTTGCTTCAGATAGGTCCATGCTTAGTTCTCTTCCCATGTATTTGTAAAAATTTCATCTAAGCAAAATGCCATAGGATGCTAGGATGTCATCCACTAAGATAGTCATCCTAATTCTCTTATCTGGAAAGGCTGCCAATGCAAATTAGGCATCTTTAATTTGCCCCAGTAATGGTACTTGCTTGTTCTCCATGGAGAAACATCTCACAAATGTCTTGGTTAGTGTGAGACCTAGAAACTTAGCTACTTTAGCAAGCATGACATTATCAGATGCTCCAAAACCAATGATGCAATTGTTGAGCTAATAACCATTTATCAATAAGGAAACATAGAAAGGTTTTATTTTCCCAAGGGTAGTTAGAGGAGTAATAAAAAGATTATTTGGGATGGGCATGTTCTTTGGGGAATCAGGAATTATCTTTTTAGCTTTTTTCCCTACAAGAATCATTTGGTTCTTGATACATTAGACCAACTTATCCAATTGATCAAGATTGCACTGTAAGTATTCAAATTCAGACATTTGTATTTTTGTCTTTTTGACATGATCAATTATGTCAAATGGCTGAATTAGACTAGGAATAGAAGAAACCATTTCAACCTTTTGGGTTTTAGGAGGGATGGGAGGAGGGCTAGTTTATGAAATGGGAGTACAAAGGGAAGGCAAAATTGATGTATTTGCCTTTTGGGTGATTATCGAATCCTTTGACTGAAAAAGGAAGAGGGGTTCCACACTTAGAAATCATAACTATTGGTTGAGGTTGCTCCTTTGTCTTCCCTTTATCATCTTGCTAGACTAATTGGTTCTTAGATCTGGTAAACACTGCATATGATCCATCAATAGCTTCTTCTTTGCTTTCAGGTTCATCCTGGTAATTTAGGAAACCAATGTGGGAGTCGCTAGCTGATTCTTCTTGATCATCTTCAAGGAGATCAACATCATTTTCTTGATTCAATTCAAGCTGGAAAGAGAACTCAGATTCTGCTTCAAGATATCCCATTGTTGAATTGGTTGGAGGAGCTTCCAGGGCAAGTTTCCCTTGTAGGGGAGGAAGGTGATTCTATTGCCCTTGATTCTTGGCAGCATTGCCTTGATATGATTGATTTGGAAATGTCCTTATTGGCATATCTTTGTATGAAGGAGCAGAAGACATTCCTTGCACCATTTGTTTTTTCAAGGCTAGCACTTCATTTGCCATGTTTTGCACCATTGGATCAATGGTGCATGTAGATGCATATTCAGAAGATGATGAAGCTTTATATTTGGATCTCTTCTTATCTTCCCTACTAAGATGAGATCATCTTCTACCTCAGTGGCCAAAAGTTGAGTTGCAGCAAGATCTATTTGACTAACACATCTTAAGAGAAAACTTACTTCAGGTAACTAAGAATTAATGAAAAAGCATTTGAGATTCTCAGGTAATTTTGTTCCTCAATTTATCAAATTTGGCTATGAAATCTCTCATAGGCTCATAAGGCTTTTTCTTCATCTATGTAAGTTGAGCCAGAAGTGCATGTGCATATTCTATAGGTTTGAATCTAGCTTCAAACTTATCTTTGAGAGTATTTTAATCAGTCACTGACCGAGCTTGTAGATGATAAAACCAATCTACAGTAGCACCTTGTAATGTTTCTAAAAATAGCCTAACTACTACATCTTTGAATTCTACTCTGATTACTCCATAAGCTATGCTAAAGGCTGTAATGTGCTCATCAGGATGAACTTTCCCATCACCATAGAATTTGGGGAAGTTCTTCCTTGAACTACGTGGAAGCTCATGTAGAGGTAAAATAAGATTGAGAGGACCAAAAGCATTACCCCAAGAGCCTTGAACTACCATTGTAGGATTATGAAAAGGAGGGATAAAAAATATCAGAGGGGTAACTATAGGCAAAGCTTTATCAATAGCAAAAGTAGATACTTTGTCTGGCAATGGAGATTTGACTTTAGTAGGAGGAAAACTCTTAGTTCATTGGAGACGAGATGGTGAAGGAAATAGATCAAAATCACTTTGTTGTACCAACTCGAATACAGGGTCAATAATACCTTTAGCCCTTTGACTTTGTGTATACCTTGAATCTACTAGATTGTGAAACAAAAATGGAAAAGAATTGACCTTGCTTCAGTTAAAGCTTGAGGCTTTAAACTGTGCATTCTTTCCCAGTTAGTGTGGAGGTGAATGGATAGATTATAAATGGATAATGGGTAAGACATGAAATGGAGTCACCAATGTCTATAATGGATAAGGGTTATAATTATAATGGGTTACATCCAAGTGATGTTTCAATCTAAAACTTGAGGTTTCAGAATGCACATAACTATATCCCCAGCAGAGTCCCCAAAAACTGTTGGTTGAATATTTTGTCGATCAATGTAATGATAAACAAAATAAGTCTAATCAGGCAAAGTAGGAAGATTAGTAGTCCAAATATGTAGGTTTACCACATCAGAAGGGGACTGATCTCTTCTCTCATCAAGGGGAGGTTCCCTATATATATATATATATATATATATATATATATATATATATATATATATATATATATATATATAAAATAATACTTATGGGTAGGACAAACCATCCATCTCTCTTTTTTCAGAGATGATGTGGGTGGATCAAAGGAAAAACTCAAGGGAAATGATAGATAGTACTCCTCTTCTTTTAGAAGTATTATTTAGCAAACCATAAGAATACTCCTGGTAGTAACAGCAAAATATAGCAAAGGATGTAATAACCAGTAAATCGAGATGCAGCACAAAGTCTCCACCTGAATTTCTCAAGAGTAAGATACGAAGGACAATGAGGCACAAATTCATCCCAAATTCCTTTACATAAAAATGAAAATTAAACACACTAAAGGCAATTATGGGGTCAAAAAGTCTCTCCACACTTGACTCTTTAGGACACCTTCCTGACTGATGTCACTAATTCTGCTTGTTGAATTAAAGGAACAGAAGATATATTAAGGAAAAAGACATAAGAATAGTTTCCCCAACAACAAAGATATTACAGCACAAAGTTTGAAAAACCATTTTCTTTCTTATTCCAATAACAAAATATGATAAACAAACTGAGCTCAAAGTCTCAGAAGTGCCTTTCAATTTGGGCAGAGTTTTGTTTTGATTGTCAAAAAAGAGATCCCTTTACAATAGAAGAGAGTCCCTTATATATCCATTTCAAGAAGGACTCAGGAATGGTAACACATCATGTTGCATTGAAATCTATTAAGAGGATAGGCTATAACTTAGGGGCATTTTTACCCATTTGATTTTATCAATGCAGGGAAACAAGTCATGCTTATTGAAAGTTTGCAACTTTTAACGTCTACCTGGCGATCTGATCTTACCTTCATCATTCTTCCTTTTTTGGTTAATTAAATTGGGTCTTCAATTCAATTTGTTGTTTTGTTCCTTCTTCGCTTTCTATTGGTCTTGGCCTTGAAGTCTGTGAATGCATTCTGTGTTGGAAATATTGTCATTGATGTTAAAGGTCTAGCATTATTGGTGATAAAGGCCCCATTGCATTTAATGTTGTTTGTAATAAATATATCTTGGCTAATATGAGTTAATATTTATTTAATATTAAAATATATATTTTTGGTTGCATATGAGATAAAATAAGGGCCCATGGAGAAGTTGAAGAGGCACGGGGTAAAGACAAATGAAGGATGGGACACATTTTCCCATGAAGAGTCATCTTGGGGAATACCAAGAGTCACCAAGTGAAGACAAAAGAGTAAGGGCACAATTTATCATGAAGGGACACTTTGAGGAATACGAAGAGTCACCAAAGATAAGGACAAAAGTGGGAAGGATGTTTTTAGTTATGAAGGGTCACCACATGACTTTTTAAAGGTTTGAATATGAAGGGTCATCCAAGATTGGTGCCATTTTCCATGAGGATTGAAAGGTCACAAAGGGGGAAGGCCAAAGGTCATTTGGAAAGCTATAAATAAAGGCTTGAGAAACCATTTGTAATATGAGAGATATAGGTTAGTTTGATATTGTAATATCTAGCTTAGAAGAGCAATTGTGAGAGATGAATATGATTTGTGTTTGTTATATCTAGCTTAGAAGAGCAAAAGTGAGAGAGAGGAAAGAGATGTTGTATTGATCTATCATTTTCTGAGATAGCAACATTGAGAGATAGGTGTGTGGTATACACAAAGGGGTTGGTGTTCCTATGGGTTGGTACTCATGAATGTAGCTGGGTTGGTGCTTGGCAAAGGGGTTTGAAGATCCTATGGGTTAGTGCTCATGAATTGTAGCTATGGTTGATACTCAGCAAAGGAGTGCGGTGCTCCTATGGGTTTGTTCTCACAAATATACTTGAGATTGTTCTCCATGGTTTTTCCCACATTAGGTTTCCATGTTATATCTAGTGTCTCTCTCTATCTCGTGTGATGTTTATTGTTTGAGTTTTATTGCATATCTTGAATGTTTGATTAAGTGGAATTTGATAAATGAAAAGTTTTATAAGATATATAATATACTGATTCACCCCCCTCTCATTATATCAGTGCTTAACATTCTGGTCTGTAGGTTCAAAGGATCAATAGTTATTTTGTTGTCTTGAATTTGACATTTGTGCACCTGTCACTATGTTTTCAATGGTTAGTTTGTTGTGTTGAATTTGATGTCTTCAAATGCGTCACCCCTTGGTCCTCTTTTGGCTCTCTTTTTGGCACTTTTTTGGATTGGACTTGCCCTTTCAGGCCTTAAGAAATGATCCATGAATGGCCTTCAGGATTCTTTTTTTACATCCTTCCCAAAGGGAAGGTGACCCTTTAGCTTCAAGAAGTTCCCTTTAAGTTGGAATCCAAGAGTCCCCCACAAGGGCACCTGCCCTTTAGGGTCATTTGGTGGCCCTTCGCAAATTCTCATAGATAATTCCCGTGGGTATTTTCCTTGGGCTTTTCCCTAGGTAAATTCTTGCAGATAATTCCTGCGGATAAATTGTCTGCAAAAATTTCCCGTGGACAAAAAGTCTACGTAAATTGTTCTGCTTGCCAATACGTGAATTCCTTTGGGTTTCTTACTTCCGTGACTTCTCATAATTCTTTCAGACTTTCTATCCAAAATAATTGTGCCTTAGACTTGCCTTAGTCTTTTTGAAAATGACCCTTTTGAAGGGTATTTTCATTGACCAAGTGCCCTCCACAAGGGCACTTGTCCTTTGAGAGGCCCTTTAAACTTTTGCATTTTGAACTACTCCTTTGAACTTTGGTGATGAACCAAGTGTTGAACTGTTTTATTGAACCAAGGCTTTGAACCACTTGTTGAACCTAGGCTTTAAACCAAAATGGTTCAAGCTGATGGTTCAATTGAATGAACTAAGACAATGAAATGCTCCATTGAACCAAGATGTTGAACCAAGATGTTGAACCAAGACATTGAACCAACCGTTGAACCAAGTTTTGGTTTAACGGTTCAAACAAAGCCTTGAACCAACTGATGAACCATTTGACATTGAACCAAAAGATGAATGAAAGTGTTGAAGCAAAGTGGATGAACCAAATGAGTGAAATAAAGCATTAAACCACTTGATTGAACCTACCTTTGAACCATTTAATGTTGAACCAAAATATGAACCAAACATTGAACCTGCTGTTGATGCTTGTCGATGGAGATTTTTGTTTGAAACAAGGCACTGAACCGATCCTGTAGAGTTTGTAGAAGCCAAGTCCATAGTTTTCTCTAACCTTGAAAGAGTCCATAGATTTCAACCTGTAAATCCCATTAAACTTGACCTACAAAGTTTGTAGATTTCCTCTTCTTGCTGAGTCCATAGATTTAAGCCTGCAGAGTCCGTAGATTTAAGCCTGCAGAGTCCGTAGATTTCTGAGAAGCTTAAAAAATGAGGAATTTGAATGCCTCAAACAAATTTTGAAAAGGGAAGAGAAAATTATAGTTTGTAGGACCAAAATAGTTCAAATTTTGTTCTAAAAATGAGTGATATTTTTGGGGGACAACATTATGGATCCTACAATCTATCTTGATAGGCTCTTGTGCTCATACCACATGATGGCCTTATATTCATCCTTAGGAACATTGATTATTTAACCTTATCCACATTTTTGATCTAATTTTACATGGATTGAATGCACTTTATTGATTTATCTAGTAGTTACTATGGTTGTGACATTTGGTAGCTTCTCATTAGCTTTAAATATTCACTAATTGGCTAACTTATCACTCGTCATTGATCTACTTTGGTAAGATTAAACACACTCTATTGTTCTATTTTGGCCCAATGGCCTTGTTAGATGATACACACCATTATATATTCATTCAAGAACCCAATATCTTGACACTTGTTAGCTCCACATTCATCCTTGGGAACATTTGAACCTAAATGGCTATTTTATTAGTTTTAGAATTGACATCTGCATGCACGTTTCACTCTACAAGTCTAACTTTAAATGCTTATATTTTGAGATAGAAATATCATCAAGATACAAAATTTATAGAGGATAATACCAGCTATAAATTCATTATTTCCACATGATCCTTTGGGCTTGAGAGGATTCCTGAGCATACTTATAAAATGCATAAGCAAACTGGTATGTTCATTTCTCTATAATGTGTGACGACGATCCAATTCTTCTAAACTTGTGATTAAACTATTGATTAAATCTCCAAGGATTGAATGAAATTATGAAGCTTTTGAAAACCTAATTCATGTTCTTGAATTCTATGATCATCATGAAAACCTACTTTCTCAAAATTTTGACAAACTACACTTTAAGTTTACTTAAAGTGTTTCAAAAGCTTTGAAAGTTGTATGTGATATTTGGACCACTTATTCCATCCATTAATCTATTCATCTCATCCATATAATTAGAAGCTTTGTATATAGGCTAAAATTTTCCAACAATAACATTTGAGCACATCCATTGCTTCTAATACTTGTCCCTATGTGTGTGATATTTACTTATCTACACAACATTTGAACATGTCCCTTATGTGTAGCCCTTGTCATTATATGTTATATTATGTGACATTATATGATGTGATTGTTTTTTTCTTAATATTTATTAGTGGTTCCATGTTACATTTCATGCATTTTTATTATGTAGCCTAAGTTAGATAAGGTTACTATATTACATGACTAATTTTTATATCTATCTAGACATGACATTTGTATGCCTCACATTCAATATTTTACATACATGATTTAATGACAATTACATTCTTATCATGAAATATTCTCCACATGATTACATATTTATCACATGATAAATTTAACTCTTATTTTGATATGATTAACTTATAGGCTACTTTACTCATCTCATAAAGGTGGCATCATAGTGGACTTTTCTTAGATATCTAAGCCCCCATAAACTAAAAAAATATATTTTTAAAAGAGTATAAATTATAAATATATAGAGTAAAAGGTTCAAATATTATAAATAATTCAAATATCAAATTCTATAATAGTGTACAAGTTGTCAAAGATTCAAAATAAGTTAAATATCAAGCACATGATAGATATTGGCACATTGGTATAGATTATGGGGGAATATGACATGAATATGCACTCACTTTTCAAAGACTAAAAGTAAAAATTGGTACACACTTAATGCATGTGAATATGAAAAATAGGTACAATATCAAAATTATAGGATAAAAATATAGTTACAATTGAGCATATAAAGGCATAACATTCTATATTATTTGACAAAATTCAAGATGCATGATACTTTTTCATTCTATTATATACATGTTTTAAAGTTAAATATAGCATGATACTTGTTAATACACATTATCAAAGGTAAAATATCAAAGATTAGATTTTAAAAAGTAATGATACTTGTTCATGTGTAAATTTTCAAAATTTACAATTTCAAAGTTCAAAGGGCATGATACTTGTTCATGTAAAATTTAAAAGTTAAAAATTTAAAAGTTTAAAAGGCATGATATGTGTTCATATACATTTTCAAAACTCAAGGTTACAATTTTAAAATTAAATGATTTTTATATTTAATTCAACTCTATGATCAATACAGATGGGGCAATGAATATTATTCATTCTCTTTTGATCATGAAAATATAATCTAGATTCATCTAGATTAGTGTGATTCAAATTCATTATAGGTAATGTAAATTCAATCCTAGTGACACTCAATGACCTTGGCATTACTTCTAGTGAACCCATTTTGTAAATCATCTTCTATTACAAGTGGTGTATATTCTATTATAATGACACTCAATGGACTTGGCATCACTTCTAGCGAACTTGTGGTATTTTCATCTTTTTGGATTAGTACATTTGGTATTATTTCCCCATTAATGAGATTTGGAATATTCATATTTTCAACTTAAAGGACTGATTAGTTATTAAAAATATGGACTTGATCACTTTAAATTTTCCATTGGTTCAAATTTTTCAAGTGCTTCGATAAGGGGTCATAGTTTCCCATCATCAGTTATGTGTTATAAATAAATTTGGTTCCATCTCCATATAAATGTATTACTTTATCTCTTTTCAATGCCTCAATTTTAAAAGTTCATCTTTTTCAAATTTCTAAATGGACAAATGAATACTTCATTCATTATTGTAAAACTTGTTAAATTGGAGTACCTCACTAAATTTGTACACACTCAGGGTCAATTATTTTTCCTTTACTCTATAAATTTATTTACTGTAATAATTTGATGGGGCTGTAAACACATAAATATAATCATATGTGCTTCAAAATTCTAATTCTTGACACATCTTGAACCACATGACTTGCACCCAAATACATGACTCTTATTCATAATTACTCTAATTCATTTATTTATATGCAGGTTTGACCTTTTCTTTAACATTAATAATACACATAACCTTACAATTTAAATTATCAAATTTATTCACTATCCTCATATTGTCTCTAGATAAGGATATACACCCTTAATCTTATAGGATAGGTCTTTTTTCATGGGCCTATCCACCTAGAGCGGTCGCATCCAACATTAAATAACAAATATTTAAAAAAAATTGAATCATTATTTTGGGAATTCTCACACATTTAATAAATTTAGATAAAATTATAAAAATGTTCAATTTTAAATACACATCAGAGGTCATTCATTATTCCTAGCTTGGAACTATCTATTGAGCACTTTCACACTATTGCACATTGAGAAAATATGCCTTATTTTTTCCAAATTCAAGATCATTCACAAGCACCATCCATAAGCCAAATCTAAATAATATAAAAGGAATTAAAGATATATCATTGTCAAGTATCAAATCCATATTTATAACTGCATACATATATAAAATTAACATAATTTCATAATCACTCTAGGTGGGAAAACTTTATGGGCTTAATTTATCTATTTGGAGTGTTAGATATGTAGGCAACAATCAATCATCAAGGGATTCTTGAGGTAATCTCATCCCATTACACTCCCATATTTTTATATAAGTTATAATATTTTAATATACCATTAGGGTTTCAAATTAAAATTAAGGAAAATAAAAAAAATTGTGTGGCATAATCAGAATCACAATATCTTGGCCTACTTAACTAACCTTGGTGCAGAAGGTATAATATTATAATTTTTTTAGAGTTAGTACAAATAATTTTGTGTTCAATGGACTTGATAATCCTACCTTTTATCTATTTACAATGGTATTTTTTTATTAATATTCTAATATTATTCTTCTAATTTTTCATCATTAGAATTTTTCTTCTTTCTATCTTTTCTTATCAGTCATTTGCCATAGTCAAATAGGACAAGTCCACAATAAATAGACTTGAATAGTCTACACTACAACCCAAAAATGGTGCTTTTATCCAAGATTAATTTAGTATTTTATTCCTTTTCCTAAGGAATCATAGTCACATCTTTTTCTAATTTCCACTTTCTTTTGTCTATAATAGTCAATAGAAATCCTAGGTTGAGCTAAGTACATGTATTCTCAATTTTTTTCAAAAATAGTAGTTTTTCATATTTATCAATTTCCAAAATCATATTTTTGTATTATTGTACATATTTAATATTATGATATATATCTATTTTTACACTTATTAATTATAACACATTTATTTATTTTATCAAACCTATGGTAAAATAATATTAAAAAACCAGTAATGTATTTATTAATAAAAATTTATTCAACCCCTATTAATGGGCCAAAAGTTATTTTGAAAGCTTCCCATAAGGAATAAAATTTGGTTTGGGTTCCCCCACCCCTAGGATTCTTAAAATTAAATTTTTATGGAGCTGTACAAGGAAACCCTAGTGCTTATGGGGATGGTTGCATCATTAGTTATTATGCATGTTCCCTGATCAGGGCAACCTCTCTCAAGCTGAGTGATGGGACCAATAATGAGGTAAAAATGTAATACTTGGTTTTGGTTTAGATCTAATTATTCAAATTATAATTGAGAAGGTTATTTTATAAGGATATTCAATGGTTATGATCCAAAGACTACATAATTAAGGGGCTTATGCTTATATTGGGCCAAATTTAGGATATTCTTAATTCCCTCAATCTTGGGAGGCATATCACTATTATTTTGAGGATAGTGTGGTAGTAGATTCTCTATGCAATCAATTTATCTTGCAATATCTTGAGCATGTTATGGACAATACTTGGGATGCTTGACCTAAGACTAATATGGATAGTTATTAGTGCTTTCATCTCAAATTCTTAGTTTATTCCCATGGCCATCATGTTAAGTGTTTTAAGAACGAGGGATTATCTATCTAATCATTTAATACATCAATATTGGCATCCCACACGCATGGAATATTTAAATAAGGTGATATGCCATTAAGAGGGATGTGTTTTTTTCTTTAGGTCAAGGGTATTCATTTGATTAACTTCATGAGCAAAGGCGTGAGTGTTGAGTGACATTTATAATGGATCACATGGTTCAAACCACTAGAAATGGGCCTATGTTATGGGTTTTTACTAAGAATCAAGAAATGTCTTTCGAAGGCAATATTAGTGAGGCCTAGCTCAAAAATGACTTTGTGATTTAATTTGGGCCAGTGTTGGAAGTAATCAATGAAATTATGAGTTTAATTTTATTGGAGACCCCCTACATGGTTAATAAGAATGTTGAAATTATGTCTCTTTTCATTAAAAAAATGTTGTTAACTATGGAGGATAAGGCATTGTTCATGGAGGTAGTGGAATGGTTGATAAAGCCTCATTTTAGGATTGGGTGGTGAGAGGCAATTGAGGATTTTTCAATCAAGGGCATGAAAAAATTTCCCCTCTCAAGGAAGGAGGCTTATGGAATTTTTCCCCTATATATCTTCAAGAGATAAAACAAAGGATATGTATGGATTTTACTATAATGGAAAAATTATAGGACTATATTTTTGTACCCACTTGAAGATTAATTACTTTTCTAGAAGTGAGCACCCTACAAACTCCCCTAACTTTTATTTGAGTTATCATATTGCTATAATAGTCTTTACAGGTGATCATGGATACTTGAATATTATAATATATGTATGGGGGTGTCCATCCTCTACTACCCCTATTAAGGCCTTTGGAAATAAATATTAATGGAACTAAGGTGGCTCATACTTTATTGGCATCTTCCTCGACCATGTATTTTTAGATGGATTCAAACCTTTGAGCCCCAACATTAGGTGGTTACCTAGTTTCCCTCTTGAGGATGAAATAGGGAAATTTTATATAGTGGCATTGGATCTATCCGTGAGTATAAATTGATAAAGTAGGTCAGTGGGGAACATTCTAGTCTAAGCCTATGGGTAAATTAAGATCTTTTTTTACATGTAATTTGGCTTTGTGCATGTTATTGATGTAAGTAATGGTTTTTTTTTATATTGTTTAGTCTTGGATAGTTTTTATTTTTTGTGATGTTGACCCCTATGTTAGTAGGCTATGTGATTGGGCTTGGTTGGTTTGATGTCAAGTTTTTAGGCTATTTTTTGTATCTCCCACATTCTTATGGATTTTATTTGAGATTTGGCTTTTGTATCTAGTTTAGATTAATATATAGGGTGACAAACCCTTAACCCTAACTTATCTATCAAAAAAATAAAAATTATATTCATATATATATATATATATATATATATATGGGTTAGTTAAAGGACTCATTTGGTGCTTGCTAAATGGAGGCTGACTGAGACTCAACTAGCCTTCATAATTTTATTTTATTTTACTTTTATAATACATTTATAAAAGTATATACATGTGTGTGTGTGTGTGTGTGTGTGTGTGTGTGTGTGTGTGTGTGTATTTATATGTATATGTATATGTATATATATGCATATTCATATGTATATACACATATATGTGTATATATGTATGTATGTATGTATTTATGTATACTTGCACACATGAATCTATGTAAATATTATAAATTAAGGGATATATACACATAATCATATGAAAATTTAATTTGACGTATATATTATGCATATGCCTTCATACTCACCCTCCATTTAAGCTTAACCTAATAAACCTTAACCTACAAACACAAACTATAAAAACTAAAATGAATAAAATAGAATAAATACACACACACACACACACACACACACACACACACACACACACACACACATAGAGAGAGAGAGAGAGTTTACTTGTGGTTTCTAATTTGAGGGTTGGGCATTGTTCTAATCTAATGGGTGAGATTAATTTCTCAAATAGATTTTAATTTTTACTTAGTAAATAATTTTTAATGACACTCTCATCATTTTTAACTTTATTTGTTAATAGTCTTCTTCTTGTTTATAAGGCCTAGTATAAAGATCGAAATTATTGTAATAGACATACTTTATTTATGCTCTTTTAATTTATACATAAATGGGATGAGTAGTTCTAATTCTATTTTTGGATAATCAATGAATTCCCCTTGAGATGGATATCATCCTTGAAAACTATTTACACTTGAATTTAAATCCAAAATATACTTTTCACATAATGAAATGGTTCAAGGAAGTCTAGAATAGCCATGTCATATAACTAGCATTGAATTCATAACCTAGAAAAAAACTTGAGACTTAAATAAGGGCCATGACATTTTTTTGATGTAAAATGAAATTAAAATTTAAAAATATTTTATTCCCTTTTATTATTGTAAATTATATAAAATTTAAATCATTTTTGTATGTAAATAAATCACTTTTTTATGTAAACACTTTTTACTGCAAAAATAGTTTTCATGTTAAAGATAAACTAAAAGTAATGTGAGAAATGTAAGCTCAACAACAAAGAAAAATTAGAATTTTATTACCACTCATTTATTAACCTATAAAACTAGTAATATATTCAAACAAGTTCCACTATCACAATGCAATAAGTTAAAACTTTAACTCTAAGCAAGCCAATAGAAGCAACCAAGAAGTTGAACAGAATAAATGTCCATTATTAAAATATTTATAAATCAAGAAATTGAAATACTTTCCAAATGAATTAGAAATACTATATATATTATTAAAAAAAATTGTCACTAGTAATAACAACTAAAATATGTTGAATTTAAAAAGCATTTTCACAAGCAACTTATTAGTGTCTTTCTAGTTCATAAAAATCAGTTTGGAACTAATGTAAAATAAATATCCAATAATTAAATTTACCAAATCCAAGAATTGAAAGACTTTTAAAATGGATTAAAATTACCATTTAAATAATAAAATAATTTTATTATTTATTTTTACATTTAAAATTGGATAAATTCTAAAACTATTTTCATGTGTAATTTTTTACTGAAATTTCTACTTGTAAAAATCACTCGAGAATGTTAGGTATTTTTTTACGTAATAATTCCACAAAAAATTATATGATGCTACATTTTTTATTTCATTAGATTATAAAATATGACCAAACCATTATAATAATTTAGTGCTTGAATGGCAAATTCATTTATTAGTGATTTTGGATACATGTCATTAACTTGGAATTTGTGCAAAAAATATTATTTTGAAATTATTATTTACTTGTGTGATTATTTAGTGTTTCCTTTATAGATAAAATATGTAGGTGACTAATTTATGATTTCAATAGTATAAAATTGAATCAAAATCATATAATAGACCCATTAACCAAATATGTTATATCATTAGGCATTATTTCATTTGTATTTTACTAACCTAGAATTAATGTACAAAAAAATTGTTTATAATAGTCATTTAATTTTGTTAATTGCTTAATGCATAATTCTATGAATAAAATTGGTTGTTGACTTATATAAACTCTTTTTATCCCAATAAATGTATTTAAGACATTATTTTATTTTTTAAGTAGTGTTTTAGTTGCCTTATGTAAGCCTAGGGAAAATAGTGTTGGTTATAGAGTTAGAGAGTGTTCTAGAAATTAAATATACATTAACTTGCTCAGACTTGGGAAGCCTAAATGAGATATAGTGTTTGGGTATATATTATTAATAATTTTTTAATAATAAATATCATATGGGTTAGTTAGTTTCCATATTCAACCTTGGGAATAACTATGAAAGCAAAAATTGAGTGGCTAAGAGGCAAAGGTTTGTTGCCTTTACAGTAAAACTAACACTTTTTTGATTAATAGGTGAAATACAACCTACCTTGATTTTGATTATAAATATATTCATAATCATATATGTAGTTATCTTAATATTTGAATACGTGAATTAATTACTAACCTTTATGGCACTTTCCATTATATGCAAATCATAATTTCCTACCTTGATAACCTTGTAGGACATAAGGATAATCAGAGTGCGGCTCTAATTTTATAACTAGTTTGTAATATTAATGTGAGATTAAAAGTGTTTTAACTTAAAAATAATTTATAATTAAGATAAGATAATTTTATTATTGATTCTAATATCACCATATTGTAATATTGTTAGATGGGTTTTTTCATGAGAGCATAATGGACTGGGATGTTGTAATTGCTTGCATCTCTCTCGCTAACACCTAAGGTTAGAATAAATGTTGAGGGATTTTGTTATCAATTGGTTAAGGTTCTAGTGTTTATGTATATATATTTATAAAATATTTTATTATTATGTATAAAGACCCTAATTTGGTTAAGCAACCACAAGTAATGTGTATTTTTTTGCTCTTTCACATGAAGGTCTTAGTGATGATTATAATCCTTGTTTACATGGTCATTTTCAATCTTTTAATATTTATTGTCTCATTTTCCTTATTTATGATACTCCTAGTAGTCACAAGTCACCTTTTCCTAGTCACATGGGACCTAGCCTATATTTCCTAAGTTTAGCTCTATTTTAGGCCTTAGGACACTAGTGGCACTTTTAGGACAGTATCATCACATGGTGTTAGTGTCTACTTCTAGATCTAGTGTTTGATGGGCCCTTTATCCTATGTTTGAGTCCTTACCCCTTCATGATCCTTCTCTTATGTTTTTTATCCCTCTTTTTATGGTTTTTTTAACCAATAAAAAAGGTCTTATATTCAAAACAAAGCTATTTCTATATAGAGAGCCTCACAAGGAATTTTACATCTAGCATATACTATTCTAGCACATATTTACATAAAATCAATCAATAGTATAGCTCAATACTCTATATACTACTCAGTCATCACACCTAGACATTGCATACTTGATCAAAGAAGGTCCTAAGCAAAAATTATTCTAGCATACCATGCAAGTTGATGGTGTACATTCCTTAAGGGAGAAATACATGTGATCTAAGACCCATAACATTAGGGTTAATGTAGGCATCATCTAGGACAATAAGGGTTCTACTCCATGTTATTGTAACATCGTATAAACCAATTTTTCCTTTCCTTTTTGCATTTGATCCATTTATTATTTCATGTGTGCAAGTATTCATTAGGGTTCGGAAGGATATTCAACCAAAATAGTGACAAATACTAGCCCCTAAATGACACAAAACCACATATAAGACCTCTATAACCTCTTAAAACTTCCCTAAAAGTTTTAAATAGTCTTTATATTAAGGACATTAAAAGTATAATTGGAAACTAGTGACACATGGTGCTACTATCCTGAGCCCAATTTCAATAAATAGTCAAAAGATGAAAGATTCTTACATGCCTGCTCAGTCATTTCCAGTATCCTAATCCACATAAAAAAAATATCTAGATAAGTTAATTTTATCTTTTCCCTTTTTATTTTGGGAAAATTAAATTAAATAAATAATTTTTAGTTTTATCTCATATTTAATAACATAATTAGCCCTTTAACTACATAGGATTTACACTAGTAAAATCCTAAAAGGTCAAAACATTTGGTAAACCTGACTTTGAATATTTCTTAAAACCCTAATTTTCCTTAAGGTTTACCTTTTCCAAATTTTATACGTTAAATTAGGGTTAAAATTTTATATTTTTCTTATTTTTTGGCATAATCTAGCTATTTGAATCAATCCTACATTAGGGTTTTATTTATTTAATGTAATTTAAATTTTTACAACATAACGCTAAGTCCAAACCCTAGATCCACATACTATCTCCATATACATAAAAATATTATCAAAAATCTTATTTTATATTATATAATTCATTCAAAATTCCTCAAATTGCACATATACTTATGTTAGATTATATTCTACATTGTGTGTGTTTATTATTCCTTGTTTACATTATATTCTTTAGTAAGTTTAAAATTGCATCTAAAAATTCTTCTACCCCTCACCCAATTGATTCAATATTGAATTTCTCCCATGATTATGACAATGAATGAACTAGTTTTCAAGATTTTACATTAGAGCATAATAATGACTTCATTTATAATGATGATGATGACTATTGTTATAATGATGGATATGAGGATTACAATGAGCATGACAATGAAAATGAATATGAGGATATATTATATACATCATATTATCTTTCCTCTCATTCTTCTCTTACTCCTCAAGATCAAACTAACAATATAATACCAAAAGAACCTCTTGTTGATAGTGTTTTATTCCAATGTGATCCTAGATTTTCAATTACTTTTACTACCTCATTATTCAAATTAAATCAATATAAGTGTAATACACAAAATCCACTTTTACATGATGCAATTAAAGTAGATAATAAAAATGAATCTTCTTTACCTTTCTCAATTAAATTTGAAAAATCAAATACTGATGATATTACACCTTTTAGTAATGCAAAAACTAGGGTAGATGAAATTATTTTATCACCTTGATTTACATTCCAAGCTCAATGAAATAATTATTTACAACAAATTGATAATTTATTTATCTCTAACTCTTCTCCTATATGTAATAATATGCAGAAATAAAACATGTTTATTACTTCTCCTACCCTTGCTTCCAAAATTAAAAGTGATAATAATGGTTGTATTCCACAAGTAGCTAGTAAACCAATGCCTTGGATTACACTTACATATCATGACACATTACATAGTAGTAAAAAGTTAAAATCTTCCCCTTCTCTCTCTCTTGATGAGCATATGGATGATACTTCTTCTACTCTTACTTCTACAAATGAATTAAAGTATAATTTTGATGAACCATGGGATAATGATGATTATTGTAAGTATGATGAAGATGATATAGAATCTACACTTCTACTCCTCCTACCTCACCTATCTCTCTTGTTCAACCAAAAACTAGGTCACACATAAAAAGATACACACACACCAAAAAAAAAAAAATCTTATGTTTATAATTTACATTTACTTGAGAATAAAGTACCTTATATTCAAGTAACATGTGATACTTCTTTACAACTTAATAATATAAGATATGCCAATGAATTTCCATTAACCCACCTTAATAGAGTAGAACATGATTATCAAACTAAACTAAACAAGGGTGGTAGCTCATTTACCTCTAACCAAGTCCAAACTATCACACCTCTAAAGGTTATTGAGAGAAAACCAACCCTCTCTAAAATAGATTTCCAATACAATGTACCAATGGCTAAGATAAATAACAAAATACAATCATTAGATGAATCCCTTGATGATGATAATATACCTTCACAAGTATTAATTTATTTGATGCATTTTGTGGGCTTTTTTCCACAACAAGTACACCATATCACTTTGGAGAATAAAGCATATGAATCTTGGGTTGATGTCAATGTTATACATGGAAACCTTATTCCATGCAAAATCTCAACTACAAGGTTGGTACATAACTTTTAGATACCAATGTTACATATATTTGATGGGCATGGAGATACTTACTTTCACCTCCAAGATTATGATAAATCCATGTCCCATATCACAAATAAGTCAACTCTACTACAATTTTCTCTAAATTCCTTAGATGGGGAATCACTAAATTGGTTCCATCATACAATCCCTAGTGGATCTCTACACACATATGAGGATCTATAGATAATCTTTATCAAGCATTATATATAGAATAAGAGACCTCTAATCACACATGAAAGGTTACCTTCATCACATTAGGGTGAGACAAAGCCAACATTTGAGTAAATTGTAGCACACAGATCTTTTTTATATCAATTGATATATTTAGAAGTATAATACATCTTTTTCACAATTTTAATCTACCCTCTCAAGGAGAGATTACTATATCAAACATAAAAATCATTCATTAATCTATTTAATGCTACTATAACATTAGAGGTAGATTTGGGATTAGTCATTACACAGTCAAAGGTATATTTGGCTATAGACCCCTCAGAGCCTCAATCATCTAATATAGTTAAAGAGCCTACTCCACTTCAAATTAAGAACTCAGTATAATAAATACCCCTCATAAAGATACTTAATAAGGGTAAATAACCACTCTACACAGCACCTCCTATAGTGAGAAAAACATATGATATACATAGATGGGTTGTACAAAATTTTAGAAAAGGTTGGACCTCATGACATTTTGATTCAACTATTAAATAAGGGTCTGATCACACTTTCTTCTACTCATCATCATATATCACACCATTTGAATTTGGTACCACATAAGCCATATTTTCATTTTCAAAAGATAAATGGACATTTAGATGATCATTATTATGCATTTTTAGTTTGTATTAACTAGTATGTTACTTGAGACATCATAGAATTTACATAGGGGGCACCAAGATATAATTCTCCACACTCTCATAGATCACACTCCTCTAAAATAGAATTATCCCAAGATGTTCCTTTTAAATAACCATTGGTTACTCATCATACGAGCTTTATGACTTATATGACACCTATTTATGAGTAATCTTGTACACCATAGTTTTAGTAGTGATGGAAAATAGTTCAAAAAGATAAGAAAGTAGCTCTAGTGTGCACTCCAATTAAGATATATAGAAATAACTATAGAAATCATAATGTAGTTCTAGTATGTACACCAATCAAGATATATGGGAACAAATACAAAACCAAGGGCACATTTTTAGTTCAAACACCAATAAATATATATGGGAATAATTACGAAGATCAAAATATACCTCCAATTTTTACATTGATCAATATATTTTCAAAAAACCATACAACTTAGAGTAAAGTTTTATCATGTCAACCAATCAAGCATTTTACACCAGAGTCTACATATCTACAAACTATTAGTGCATCACATGTAATTCCAATTTCAAAGTCTCTTTCTACACTGGCATAACATGAGTAATATGGTCATTGGTTTTCCATGTCCAATTTTAGATAGGGCATACCATCAACACATGATATGCATGCATAAGTATTATTAAATACAAAAAAAACAAAATCCTACACAAAGAAATGCAAAATCCTAATTCACTACACATAAGCCTAAACATTTATACAAATTCATTAATTTTATTCAAATCAAAATAAATTACAAATATTATCATTTCAAACAATCAAACCAATTAAACAAATATCAATATGTATAATATAACAAGATCCATTTACAAATACACATAGTGCGAAGTTAAAAAACAAACATCTATATATATAACTAAGAATATGGTTTCAATATAAATATAGTCCATCACTCAATGATGTGGACATGACTATTGGGACCAGCTCCCTCACTATCACTCTCAAATATATCAAAGCTAGAACTAGAGGCTTTGCTATCTCTACATGACCTAGATTGATGAATCCATCTACTCTCTCTCTCTCATGATACATGCCCAACTCATCCATACACTTGGTATGCTCTCACTAAAGATGTATGTAGCTATATAATATTTAAATACTATCCCCACCTAGAGAATTAGGTGTGGGCATGGTACACTTATGTAACTTAGCATGTTCCGCATCTCTATCTATTATATCTCATTAGTATGTTATAATATCTATCACATCTTGGTTAAATAAATGGGCATGCACCCCACTCACATTGGTGGACCTCTCCACCAATACATGCTCCACATCATCATTAGAAATATTTTTTTTCAACTTGTAAATCACTAACTCAATGGTGATCTCCCAATACTCTTCATCCCCTAAACTTGAAAATGTCCACATAGTTTATAAGATTCCTCATCACATAAAGACATAATCAACTTTACATAGAGTATACAAAAATATTATATTAACTTACCATCAGCATTCCTTAGGGGATCTACATATAATACATCCTATGCAATCATCCCACCTCTTGAAAATAGAGGTGCCCATCTATGGTCACTCCACCAAGATATGTAGGCCTTAGTCACTCCCATGTCATCTATATATGGTATATCAATATTAGGGTTCTACTTTGTTAATGGAATAATAGATAAATCAGTAATAGACGACCTTGACATACTACCTAGCCTTTCATGATCTTAATAATTCCTCAACCATATCATAGGTTTTGGGGGCACATCTTACACCACAGTAAACTATCATGTGACCTTATCATAATAAAATCACTCATATATGTTGTCCCAATAATCATGAAGCCAAAAATTGACATGAATCTTCTTCATCTAAGTACTAGCCTTCATCCACCCCTTATAATCCATGTAGGGTCTCCAAATAAGATATCCTATTATAAAACTATCTAACAACTATCAGCATTGCTTAGTGCTCCTCCTAAGCACATGACCTATACCTTTTCATCTCTTTTCAAACAACTATGGATGATCCCATCCATCTTATGTGTATACCACTAGCCTGATCATAATCATATGCCCATATGATGAACAATGTTGATGCTCTGATACCCCTATCACACATCTCCTATGTAAAATAATATAGATCCCTATATAGGTGAGGTACCATTGTATGCCCCTAACAATACACATTACTATGTTCAATGATATCCTTCACTATATTATGCATCTTATAGGAAATCAAAACCCCATTCCAATATACAAGCACACATGAAGATACAAAAATAACTACAAGCTTACATAATTGTGAAACCTTGGCAGCCACAATCAAGGTCAACAATATGTCACTAAGACCTCCTACACAATGGGTCCCAACCACCATGGTAGATAAATATCTAAAATCTTGTTGTATGACCTAAGGACCTATAACCTCCTATAGTATAGCTCATTGCCCAGATATTAAAAATAATAGAATTTGATATACATCCTCTAGTGTAATAGTCATCTCCCTAATGGGTAACTAGAACATGTATGTATCTACATCCCATCTCTCACACAATATAGTCATCTTATGGTTATCCCAGGACATAGTTTATATGAATACAACATATCTCAAACCTGCTCTCTCAAGTACCTCTATCTTAGGATCTACCATGGGTAGATCCCACAAGATCTCCATCATTTATCCAATGAAAAACTCCGTCATATGGGTATAAATTTGCAAAAGTACAACCAAATTAGACATCAAAAAAATTAAAATTAAAGCCAATTGACAATAATAAACTTTAAGAACTAGTTATTTATAATCACCATCATGTCTCAAGACTATTGGACACTAACGCTACATACAAGATAGTAGTGTTGGATAGTAACACCACCCCTTGGATAGTAGCACTAGGCATTGGACAGTAGTGCCCAAGATTGGACACTAGTGCCATTATGTGTAAAATAGGCTCTAAACTAGTTCATTTTTAGTAAAAACAATAAACAAGCTAGCATAAACAATAAAAATATAAAATAGTTTGGGTTCTTTACTAGGCAAACATCCTCCTTGCCCTGAATCTATGCCTCAACCTCCTTATATTGCATCAATCTATCTCCTCATCTCCTCAACATATTTATCTCACTCAAACACAAAATAATTTCAATTAAAATTCTCCAAATGAATCAAATGACCTATTTAAGTCATACTTACCCAATGCCACCTTATTAAGGTTAATCTTTCATGCTAATTTCACTGACTAATATAAATCCCTCACTATCGCCATACCTCAAAAACTGTAGATCTAATTTACAAACCATTTCTTGCACATGGTACTTGACATTGGTAGATAACATCATATATTGGTTAAAGCAATCTTATAGTCATTATCAAATATACAAAATGACAATAATGATATCACTATAATTAACATAATAATTAGAAAAAACATCTATCCAATTACACATTCAATTATCAACTCTATCACAATAAATTCACTATTCAAACTTAAAAATAACATTAAACTTTCTAATTAACATTATTAAAACTGATCATTACCAATTTGGTTACATACCCTCACCAAAGTCTTGACTCTCTCACCAAAAAGGGGGCAAATATATGTAAATTGCTTCAGACATACAAAGTTTCATACAGATATAAACACATAGGTCTACACAAGTTTTTAAATATATAGACACATAGGTCTACATAGGTTTTTAGATATAGACACACAAGTTTTTAGATATACAGATATACAAGTCTACATAGGTTTTTAGATACTTAGATTCATAAGTTCTTAGACATACAGACACATAGGTTTACATGGATATTTAGATTCGTAGGTTCTCAAACATATAGATACATAGGTTTACATAAATATTTAGATTCATAAGTTTTTAGACATACATATATATAGTTTATATAGATATTCAAATTCATAGGTTCTCAGATATATAGACACATAGGTTCACATAGGTATTCAGACATACAGTCTACATAGATATATAGTTTTAACTCACGTATACTATTTTACTTAGATATTTAGATACACAACTACACTACTTAGATTTCAAGATTATGAGCATGATGTAAATCACACATATTTGGTCCTCATTTTTAGATTATCAGGTTACACTCAATATTATCACTAGCATCATCACCAGGTCTTCACCAATTTGGGTCATAGGACTATGTGCAATAGTTTATCCTCAGCATTCCACCAGACCCAAGTCACATACTCATATTTAGTTTAGATATTAGAGTGGGACCAAGTGAGCCTTGTTTCTTCACACATTCAGTTCACATACTCATATTCAGTCTAGATATCATAGTGGGGGCAAGTGAGCCTTGTTTCTCCACATATTTAATTTACATACTTAGATTCAATACAAATATTAGAGTGGGGGTAAGTGAGCCTTGTTTATCCACACATTTAATTTACATACTCATATTCGGTATAAGGGGCATCCACACCATGTTTTTCATCTTCGCATATTGCACTCCAATTCCTATCCACTTCTCTATCCAAGAAGTGGGCCAAATCTAGATTACATTCACAAAAGTAAGTATAGGTGTGTATTCCTCTTTTTATTTTACTCTAGTAATTTCATTTCATTGCATTTTAATAATAAAATTGGGGTAGATTTAAACATGCTAATTTGGTCAAGCAACCAAAAGTACTATGTCTTTGGTTTCTCTTTCACATGAAGGTCTTGGTAATGATTATAGTCCTTGTTTGCATGGACATTTTGAGTCTTTTGATCTTTCTTATGTCTTATTTTCATTATTTATGATAGTTATAATAATCACATGTCATTTTTTCTCAGTCATAAGGAACCCTAGCCTATCTTTCCTAATTTTATCTATGTTTTAGGCCTTATGACACTAGCACCACTTTAAGGACAATAGCATCACATGGTGCTAGTGTCTAGTTCTATCTCTAGTTTTTGACGAGCCCTTTCTCTCATGATTAAGTCCTAACCCCTCCATGAGCCTTATATTATGTTTTTTATCCCTTTTTTATGAATTTTTAGTGAGTGAACAATGTATTATATTAAAAAAAATCCTTCTATATAAAGATCCTCATAAGGCATTTTACATTTACCACTTACTATTTTAACTCATATTTACATAAAATCAATCAATAGTACAACTCAATACTCTACATACTACTTAATCATCACACCTAAAAATTTTATGCTTGATCAAAGAAGGGCCTAAGTGAAAATCATTCTAGCATACTATGTAATTTTATGGTGCACATTCCCTAAGGGAGAACAACATGGGATCTGAGACCCCTAGCATTGGGGCTAATGTAGGCAATGGCCTAGAAAAAGGGGTTATGCTCTTCATGACCATAGCATCCCAAAACCCAATTTTTTATTTCCTTTTTGCATTTGATATATTTAGTGTTTCATGTTTGTAGGTATTCATTAGGGTTTTAGAGGAGATTCATCTAAAATAGTGACAAATGATCTCTCGAATGACATAGAACTACCTATAAGACCTCAAGAACCTCCCATAACTTTTCTAAAAGTTTTAGACATTATCTATAAGAAGGACATTAACACCAAAATTGGACATTAGTACCATATGGTACTACTATCTTGATAGGGGTGCTACTTTCCTAAGTTAGATTTCAAAAAAATAGCAAAAAGATGTGTCATACTTACTTTGTGAATTATATTGTTGGGTAAAAATAGATAAATAATTATAATTAAATTAATAACTAAAAAAATTCCATATTTTACTTGGTTTTGGAACAAAAATTTATGGCATCACATTTACCTTGTGTTGACTTATGTGCACATCAATCTCCCCCTTAGATATAGTGGCACTTTGTAAGATATTTTTTATGTGAAAGCATAAAATGGAAATAATTAATACCTAAGTATCCCTAATTTTGGACTCCTAATATGAATGAGCACATCCTTTATTCAACTTCCTTACATTGAGCTTAAAAGACTTTGAGTAAGACTAGTCCTCCACAAGAATAAAATCCTATCTCCCAATTCCTCTTATATACTTAGAGTATAATTATATTTTACAAAAAAATATATGAACATTTATATCACATAAAATGAAATTTAGGAATAATATAATTACCTGTCACAGACATAAAATTTACCTAGCTAAAATGTTGATGGAAATGATCCAAATTGATTCAGTATAATGAATCAAGAATGAAAAAATATTGGGTTGGCCATGCTGATCTAGTATAAAAATGAAAAAAAATAAATGAATTAATATTGAATTATTAATAAATTATGATAGACAAGAAATATACTAAATCAATCGCAATCAATTTAGTAATAAATATAAGGGATGATATATAACTAGATAGATTTAATAATAAAAACTCAAGATACTAAGAAGAATGAGAGGAATGAAGGTAAAAGGGACCTAGATGATGCTAAATAAAGTTAATACATGATGGTGATGATATTAAAGTAAAATTTGATAGTGTGTACATATCTTGTGAATCACCATGAAAAAACCCCACCCCTTTTTTATTCACTCCTTAGTACATGCACTCTAGGAGATTGATGCACCAACAAGTCCCATGAGGGAAATCATCAATGACTGAAAATTATAGGTGTTCATAATTGGAATTTATAAACATGACCTAATTGTATTTTCTAGGGTATTATCATGCAACACATAAACTCAAAATCCAAGAGGTGTAATAATGAGATATATGAGTTAAATTTTAAGAAAATAGATATAAATGAGGGAGGTGATCATCTACAAATAATATCCATCAAGTGGATATTTGGGTTGATAATATGTATATTTAATAAATAGATGTGATACAATGGTGATGTAAAAATCCTTATAAATGATAAGATACTCTAATAATTGGGAAAGACTAAGATTTTTCAACATCAAGAATCTAGAGACCACCCTTAACAAGCATAAAATTTTAGAAAATAAGTGAAATGTATATATAATCCAATGAAGCTTAGATACATGAGAAAGGAATGGTTCCTACCTTCCCACTATTTACTTTTACAAAAACAAATTTTTCATGGTGTGGCATTTTGTGACAACTCCAATGACGATCTAAGGGTATCAACCAAAATATTCTCAAAGCTAGTTCTATCTTCTATTTATTGTATTTTACCCCTTCTTGGCCTTTTTTCTTGTCAACCTATCATTTTTATAAGTTTTTTTATTTTCATTTTAAAGGTATTAACTTGGTGATGAAACCACCATGAAAAAATATGACTATTTTGGTAGTTTTGTAAACTTAAATGTAATTATTATACTAGTTTCATCTTCACCACATGCATAAGGTAGTGGTTCCATAAAAATTTAAGCATTTTTTAAATTACCATCTGAGACATTAGTTTTCACATGTTTTTTATGATTTCAATTGTTTTTCTTGGTTTATTTAATTTTTTACCTTAAATATTTCCATACTAACACTTAATCCTATTTTTATACATCTTTACCAGGTTAACTTGACCAATCTCCCATTTAAGTTCCAATTAACTCCCACATGAAACCTCCTTTATTCCATTATAAGTATCTCAATTTTCCTATGTTTTAAATCTAAAAAATTGACTAGATATTGTATCTTTCAAGTTTTACAAAACTATAGAATACATTTTTTTTGTTTTATAGAATCTTTGCCTCAATCTAGAGTCATATTTGTGCCATTCTACACAAGTTTAGAGAATGGAATTCACTGAATTTGTAACTAGTTCTTTGTTATTCATAAATCAACCCAACTATTTTATTCTTAAAATTTGTGTTATCTCTTACTTATATTATATATATATATATATATATATATATATATATATATATATATATATATATATATATATATATATATATTCAAATTTCTCAATGTCAATATTGAGCAAAGGAGATAGTTATCTAAGGATCATATACTCACACTAATTACTTCTTCACCTTCACTTGATCTCACCATTATTTAATTTGGAGAATTTTATTGAAGTCATATTTTATTTATTATAATATATTATATTATCTTTCTCATTAATTATATAAATTCATATTCATAAAATTTCAAAATAAAATAAAATAAATTAGCCTCATCTCTTTCCTTTTGTGTAAAAAAATAGTTTTGATTCTTTAGTCATATTTACATATCAAAAGCTTCAAATAACATTAATATTGAATTGAATATAGGGTATATTAGTAAAATATTTATAATTAAATATAGAAACATAAATCCATTATATATTCAATTTTAATCTTGGCAGGTAGTCATAAAACAAGCACATGCGCACACACATACAAACACCCAAAAGCTAGAAAAAAAGAAATGTGCATACTACATATTATGTAAATAAAAAATGATAATTATAAAAATTCATTTAATCAATGATAAAATCATTCATAAATTCAAACAATCATTAAAAATCTCAAAAAAACTTGCACACTAGACTAGATCATAAGAAAAACTAGAAATTGCATAGCATAAAATAAATCCTAATTTTAATATTTTAGTTATTAATTTTAATGTTTAAATACTAAATTTCATATTATATTGTATTTATTTTCATTCAATAATAAAATTAAAATAACATTTTACTTAGTACATGTAGGTAAAACTTTATAAACAAGCTAGGAAAAACTAAAATCAGCACTTGCATCATTCATCTCAATTCAGTTTTTAGCACTTGCATTCCTAAAAATATTGAATACAAAAAAATAAAAAACATATTTATTTATTTATTTTTATTTTATTTATTCATTTCATTATTTCAAGAACTTTGTTTTCAAAAAGTAGTATAGTTTACTTTCCTTTACAAAGCATTACTAAATATATCAAAAATAAAATCAAACAAATCCTTGTCAAAATACATACAAGATTAAACCTTAATTTAACCACTCAAAAAATGAAGTAATTTTTTTATAATAATAATAAAAAAAATAAGCTATATGATTTTAAAATTCAATAAAATATTACCTTTTTCCTTGGATGACACTTCCAGAACGACCATACCTCCATAGATCAAACATCTTTCCCAGTGTTGGATCTCCCATTTATGTTAGTAACATCTAGAGTGGTATTAATATTGAGCTTAGAATTATATTTTTTCATTATAATCCATTTATACATCTTATCATTAACTATATTATTCTCTTGATAAGTAATCCCCTATAAAATAACCCACAATAATTAGACTCCCTCATATGTTACCCCATTAGTTCAATGATATCTAAGTCTAAATATTTATCTCTTCCTTTTATTCCTTGTCGAGACTATCCTTATCATATTTCATTCAATTAATAGATGATTGGTTGTACATATTCAACCTGATAGATTCAACAAATTACCTAGTGTTATTCATCCCAATTACATCAAATTCCCCATACCTAGTATTGAACAAGAGCTCTGATATATTGTCCTCACTCACACTAAGGGTTATTAGGATTATATCTCCTCTTAATACACCACTCTCAATGTGAAATGTGACATAATATATCTCTTCTAGTATCACCACAATCACCCTTTACCACCTATCATCCAAAACCCTATCCTTTCACCTCAATCTAATCAACCAAACACCTAAACATATCATCCTGTCATATTTTCATTGGTCATCTTGGCCAAACCTTAGGAAGTCAAGTTCACAAAGGTTAACATTAATTTATAGTGTTTCCCTCTCCTCAAGACCTATAATTATCCAATTTTCAACTACAAGGGTGAGGAACTTTCATGAAAATTTAGGTGGCATTAATGATATATACCTAAAGCCTCATATCTTAGTCTATTAGAATACCACACTCCAATAGACATTAGCTCTATCATGAGGATAAATATGGAGTTTGATATTCAAAAATCATAGGGATCATTCTAATGATATGATCACATCTTTTGGTTTGATTTTGCCTTTAAATTTTGCCTTTTTATTTTTCATTATTTTTTTTCTTGCTTTGATATTTTGACTCCTAAATATTTTAAATTTTCATATTATCCTCATCCATATTTATTTTAAATTATAAAAATATATGATGAATATGACTAACACAAGATATCTTACACTTAGCCACTAAATAGGATAACCTAGGGACCAATAAGCATAAAAACTCTTAGACCTACACTTTATAAGAGAGTGAAATCTAGTTACCGATCCAAAGTGTTCCTCAAGTGAAAGATAGGAAATGGAAAGATGGGGAATAAGATATATTCAAAAAATTAGTGATTCAATGAATGTATGCTATTATTTGACCACAAGAGGGGATATTTTTGCTTCAAAAATACTAGGCATATAGGAATCTTGAACTATATGAGAATGTAAGTCAAATTGCATAAAAAGTTTATAAAGGTGAGGATGAACCCACAAGAGAGGTTATATGAAGGCATAAATTAATGTCACTATAAAATCCACATAAATATATGATATGTCTAACACAAGTAGAGATAGTGGTAAAATCTATGGGGGAAGAAAGGGATAAACCTAAGAGGGAAAGATAATAGAAAAGATAAATATACTAAAGAATCATAGAGGACACAATGGTTGAATAAAACCAAGATGTAAATATTATAAAAGGAAGCTACTAAATAATCATAAAAGACACAATGATCGAACAAACATAGAAGGGAAAGACTATAAAGAAAATCTACCAAAGAATCATAAACACAATTGATGACTAAATATAATAGGTAAACATTTTTAAAATAATCTACTAAATAATCCAAAAAATAGAATTGTTGAATAAACCCAAGAGGGAGATACCATAAAAAATAAAAATATACCAAACATAACCTAGATCAAGTGATAATTAACAACAGGGCCTCCATTAATGAATTATGCCTCTAGAATTAAAACACCACAAGAAGGATACAAGAAGAGTAAGTAATGGGATTTTTAGGATGGTCATAACAAAAGAACTAGGGGAAGAAAAATAAATAGGTGGAATATGTATAGGATACTAAGGAGGTCTTTTTTAAAATCAACTTCAAACTCTAAATAATGAATGGGAGGTTGTAGAGGTCCTATATGATCTTTTTAATATGTGGTTTATGTTTATTTTTATTATGTCTTAGACACCCTTTCTAATGTTTTGGTGACAAGGTGTTATATTTAAGGTAAAAGTGAGTTTTTAAAGGTACTCGACCCATTACATAAAGCCACCTAAGTGACAAATACCAACCATCAAACCATAACAAAGTAACAAAAAATGAGAACAAAGACAAAAAATAGTAGATAAATAACACATACACAGTTGCTTCACAACACAATAATACAATTAATGATTATTTTTACACTCATGCATTTGTCCATTCATTGATCATACTTTGGAATTTATTCTTGTTTATTCTATAGCCTAATGGATTCCCTAATAGGTTTAATCTTCAGAATATATTGAGAGCCATTGCATATATTATTTTTAGTTTGACTTTTCCTTGTCTCTACAAGTGGAAATCATCCCTTTTTAATATGTGATCCAGTATATGGTTGCCTCTTAAAACCAACTAAAATAAAGTCCTTATTCTCTTTATTGCATTCCAATTTAAAGCTTGGATAACTACATGCATCATAAATTCTATTGGAAAATTCCTTACCATCCAACTTCTCCTTATTTAAAGCTAACTCAGAAAGATGTTCCTTTACTATGAAAAAATTTGAGCTGGTCATATATTCAACCTCCACTTCCTCCAAATTTTTCAAACACTAAAAAACATTCTTATTCTCAGGAGACTCCAATTGAGAAGCAATTATTGAATTTAACTCCAATTTTGATTTTTCTTCATCAGAGTTAGTTTCAATTTCATGTATCTTTTCTAAAATATTTCTTAAAGAAGGAACAATTACCTATAACCTTGAATCCAACCCTAAGTGTGGAATAATGTCCTTCTCTATTGATTCAAGTAAACTACCTACTTCAGGTAGACCCCTACCTTTTTTTGAAGTAGAATAATCTTTACAAGTAATTGAATCTTGAAATACTACCTCATTAGGAATAATATTCCATAAAACCTTTTCTATAACATTATTATTTTTCTTAGTTCAAATATTCTAATCTTTCTTAAGCATAAAAAGCATTCCCATTTTTATAAAGGAAGGGAAATTTTTGGTGACATGACCCAATTTCCTAGACCCTTGACATTTTAACAAATAATTATCATATTCTATTTTCTAAACTAGCTCTCCATTTGAGGAATTTAAAATAACTAATTCTAGCAATTCCAAATCCATTCTATCATTAACACAAAACCAAGCATACACCATTTGATTTATTGATTTAGAAATAAAATCAAATGCAATGAGATTTCCAAAAGTCTTTGTAATACTAATAAACAAAACCTGATCCCAAAATTCTAGTGGAAGCCTTGGTATCCATACCCATATAGGCGTCTTATGTATATCTTCTTGATTAGGATCAAATCCTGGAAACCATTTCTTTAAAAAAGATTAGATCTACCCCAAAACCATGGTCCTTCCATTAAGAACTACACGTGATCCTCCTCATTATTAAATTTAATAAATAAAAATCACTACAAAGGGCTGAAATCTACAAAGAGCCTCTGACCTTCCAATGAATCCTAGCCCAAGCTCTAAATCTTTTAACGTTAGGATGTTGTCCTAAAAAATTACACACCAAACTAGATTTATACCATAATGAAGCTTTGTTTTTGATAGAATCCAACATAGCAATTTGAAATCCTCTTGCATATTTTGAAAAAGGTAAATCCATCCCTGAAAATAAATCCTTATATTTCCATACCTTCCCTTTAAGCTTATCAGCCTAGGACAGGGGATCCATCAAAAGATTTTGAGAAGAAGTAGAAATATGTTCATTAAACTAAATAGAATCTTTAAAAATATTTTTTTCATAACTGACATTACTAGACACCTTAAAACACACTAAGTATTTTAAAGGAGACACCCCTAACACCACCCTCAGAACTTGTTAATCAACCACTCCATCTCCTAACATCAATAGACTAGTCACCATTTTCAACATGGGTTTTAAAGAAGGAAATAAAGGTTGTTCTCTCCTTAATAATGATCCATCTAGATCCTCTTCCACATCCCCTATAGCATAAATATCCATACCTTAACTTGTACCACAAAATCCCTCAACCTATACCAAAGGACCAAAGAAATCCATCGTAAGCCCTCAATGCACTATTTTGGGAGCAAACCCTTGATCAAACAAGCTATTTCTTGTACTTGTTTTCATTGTTGGTAGGCAAATTTTATTTTTTGGGCCTATAATTTGTTTTTTCATAGTTATTTGAGCTATTTTTCTATTTTATTCATTTTTTATAAGGGTATGAGCACTTTCTAAACCCATATTTTTACTAATTTAAAAAAAATCCAAATAATCCCAAAGATGTAATAGCCAAATAAAACCAAGAGGGAGATAAGATACTAAGAAATAAAGTGTAGTAAAGTAAACATGATATAGAAAAATTAAATAGTGATAAATGATAAAATGTTAAATATAGTGAATAATATCTAAAACATGATAAAATATGAGGTTAAATGTAAATAATAATATGTGATTGCTCACAAATGTCTTAGAATATCAATACATGTATTATCAACCACATCTAGATATTTCATTGAAATTGATATTTTGCCTTAACCATTTTATGTTATACTCTTTAAAATATGTAAAATAACAACCTTGTTAATGACCTCAATATAAAATTTTGGTGTGTTATAATTTAGAGGATGTTGATCCTCCAACTGTAAGGTACAAGGGGAATAAATCCTCTTATTAGAGAGGATGTTTTGCCTATAGGGTAATATTTTCTTCCATCCTATAAATATGGTGTGATAATATTCAAGGTTGGCACCCCTATATTTAAAAATAATGGATATGTTCTTGATACACTCTACATTAAGTTTTAGGGTGAATTTAACACTCAGGGCAAAGATAATAATGCTCTCATTTCTTTTAGACATGTGTAAGATAAATTTTCAAATGTTGAAAATCCAACCATAAAGATGAATGTGGTGACTCATGATTAATAATCTCTAAAAATTTGAATAAAGACAATCCAATATAAATCTACTGAGATCTTTCTCCAAGCTGTCAATTTCTTGAGAAATAAGGGAGACAAAATCGTCTACCTGAGCTTTTAATCTCTTCATTTTACCTGTTCTTTCCACAACTTCTGATAGCAAAGAGACTCCCTGATTGTGCATTCTTTCAACATATTCCTCCATGACTTTCCCCTTTAAATAGGTCTTTTCAGCTTTTTGAATGACTGAATCATCCATAGAAAAGGCCTCTCGAGTCGTTGCTTCAGGTGGAATAGTGAACCTTCTGATCACTGCTGTCAACTGCTCAGCTTTGGCTTTATAATAGTCCATCAGTCGACTGTGCTTGTCCCGGTGAGATGGGAGACCCAACACCTGGTCATTTTGAAGGTTGATCTTATGTCTTCATGGGTTGAGCTATTTATACCTCAAGGCTTTGACCTTTGGTTCCTTCAGCTGCTATTTCAGGCTCTCATGTTGACTTAGGCTTCTTGGACACAAAGATGATCCTAGGCTTATGAGGCTTTGAAGGCGAAACAACGTCACCTTTGTTTTTTGTTCAATTTTCTGCCTTCCTCTTCAACTCTGCTTGGTATTTAGCCTCTGATCTTGTAATGAATTCTTTTAGGGTGATCCCTTTGGCTGCTAACCAATCATTGGTGTTAGCTAATATTGGTTCAAATCTTTTTTTCAGTGAGGTCAATTCCTTTTGAGACCACTGAATTGGAGGGAGAGGGGAACTAGCAACCTTTTCTGTCAGATACCTACTATTTATGATATTCCCATCATCAATTAAACCAAAAGGGATCTTTGCAAGTCTTCGGTATTCTATCTGCTCTAGTGTGAGATGGCAATAGTCCATTTTTCTTATCTCATCAGCCATCCTCAGGTCCACCCAGATATCCTCAATCATGGTTTCGTGGAACTGAGTCTTTCTTCTGATATTTTCTCTGACTCCCCTGTAGTCAAATTTCTCCTATCTCTTGAATGGTTTAATGGTAACCATCTACATTTCTATTTTCATAACCTTGGCTTTGGTTGATGTAGCAAATGAAAACCTACCAATTTGGATAGGAAACTTGAAACTGGGTCTCTTAAGTTCCATCTGCTTTGTATGCATGACAACTAGTTGTCGGCAAAGCTCCATTAGGACTAACCTATCTGAAGGGAATTTGGGGAGCATATAAGGGTATCCTTGGTAAAAACCCACCCAAAGATAGCAAAAAGTAGAGAACTGGAGGAACATACAGCCATAACCATTCACTACCGTCCAGGCCTCATCTGATATTCTCTTCTGTTCCAACTGAGGATTGAAGAGACACAAAAATATGGTGAAAAAAACATCATTTACTCACCTAAAATGACGTGTTGACCCTTGAAGAGTTAGCTGTGGATAGTATGAGTAGACCAGAGTGGTCTTTCTATCTCCCTCTATTGTCAAACCTAGGAAAGATCGCATTACAGTAGTTATATAGACCAGGTACGAGGTCATGTAGAATTTGAAGGAGGTCTGTACTCTGGTCAATTGTTCGTGGATAGCGTTGATGATCTGTTCTCCCTAAAAGATAGTTTGCTTACCTTGAAGGATGATCTTAATGAATGGATACATCCATTCATGGAATTGTGAAGAGGATGGGAGGCCCCGTACTCTGCTGAGGAGGGTGATTAGGTCACCAACTTCAACAAAATCACTTCTGGGGAAGCTCTTTGGCCATCTAGAGAGACCGGTCTTTGGGGTCTTTAGCCATTTATAGTTCATGACCTTCTTTGCCCTTTCTGGGTCTTTGTCATACTCCTTTTGTGCATTTTTGAAGTCAATTTGGGTTACTTCAGTGGTTGGAGGACACAGAAAAACTTTGTCGATAAAATTGGGGTCCAACCGAATTATCATGCCGCCACTGGCGTCTACGACCGATCTGGTCTCTTTGTTGTAAAAATGCACGCACTGGAGGACAAATTCCACATGATGTGCTACTATCAAAAAGGCGGCCACCAGGTGGATGTTGTTCTCAATAATTCTTTTTATCTCAGTGTTGGGATTTATCGCTTTGGTTTGCGCCAGGAATTCGGCCATGTCTACGTGGCTGATCTCGATATCTCGAATGTCATCGACATTCAAGGTGATTGATGTGAGAAGGAAGATGCCTTGGTACTTGTATTTCATGCTCTTCACCTTTGAGGGAGATGCTTCTATCATAGAGGACAATCTTGATTGGACGGGAGTAGATGTACAAGAGCTCACTGAAGGTGCTACAGCTATGATCACAGATGAAAGGAGAGTGAGCGAGAGAGGGAGAGTGTAATTTAAGTGACATGGGTTACTGGAGGTCACTTAAATAGGCTAGGTCTAGTAAAGGAGTGAAAAATGAGGAAGAAAAAGTGCAAAAGGGACAACTCAAAAAAAATTCTAGGAGTTAGCTGAAAATTAAGAAAAAAATGCAGGGGCGGCGAAAATCGCTACCCTTGCATAAATTTGGAAGAAATAGCAGGGGCGGCAGAAATCACCACCCTTGTAGGAAGAATGCAGGGGCAGCAAATTTTGCCACCCTTGTGGGAAGGATGTAGGGGCGGTGAATTTCGCTGCCCTTACGAACAGGATGCAGGGGTGGCAAATTTCGCCGCCCTTGCGTGAAGGATGCAGGGGCGGTAAATTTTGCCGCCCTTGCAATGAAATTATAAAAATCATGCAGAGGTGGTGAAAATTGTCACCACTATGTAGAAGTTGCAAAAAAGTGTAGAGGCAGTGAAAATCACTGCCACTGTGCTGGACAAGGGAATAACGTGGAAGGGCGGCATTTTTTGTCGCCTTTGCACGAAAGGTAAAATAAAACATGGGTGGCAAAAAATGCCACCCGCATGAGGTCACAGTGGAAAAACCATGGGTAGAAGGGAGAAGAAAAAGAAATAAAACCATAACAACTAAAAGACTAAGCTAAAATAGAAAAAACATGAAATAAACTTAAAAACAAACCCTACCTAAGAAAACACGCGTGCCACGAAGTCGGATCCACGAGTTGGTGTTTCAAAACGTCACTTGAGGCACTCAGGTGTAAGAGGTAGGAGGAGAGGAGGAAGCAATGAGAAGAATGAGACTCAAATCAGAATATATAGGGTGAAAAACCCACCCCAACAACCCACCGCATGCAGCCATTAATGCCTTGTGCAAAAATTGAGACGTGCAAGGGCGGCAATTTTTGCTGCCCTTGCATGTAGTCGGTCTATTTACAGGGGCAACGAAAATCACTGCCCTTGCAGGTCAGAGTGCAGGGGCAGTGAAAATCACCGCCCTTGCAGGAAACATGCAGAGACGGTGAAAATCACCACTCTTGCACAAAAATAAGGGAAATGTAGAGGCAGCGTTTTTCACCGCCCTTGCATAGAAAAATAAAAAGAGACCAACTCTAAAAGGAGAAAAAAGGGGAAGGGAAAACTTGGCTTGGATGAGATAGTAACCACTCCTCATTTTGAGGCCAAGACGAAAATGAATTATAAAATTTGTATCAAAAAATGAACTTAGAGAGACAAAAGATGAAACGGATAAGTTTCGTAGGGGTTGTTTTCAAAAATGAGCTAAGCTGATTTTGGAAACAACAGCTGGCTCCTGTTGGGGAACTTTCATTTAATCAAAATGATTAGCAGAAGTAGAATCCAGTCTCTAAGTGCCTTCATCCAAGCCATTAGGCTATAGAGTTGAGCGAAAATTGAGGAAGAAAAATAGACAAAACATAAAAACTATACATATTTTACAAATGGACTCATCCAAGCTTCAAG
This sequence comes from Torreya grandis, assembly GCA_037957365.1. Classification (NCBI taxonomy): domain Eukaryota; kingdom Viridiplantae; phylum Streptophyta; class Pinopsida; order Cupressales; family Taxaceae; genus Torreya; species Torreya grandis. The sequence continues at coordinate 1,498,480 of JARHVA010002000.1, forward strand.
GGTTGAAAAGCTTTAGATGTTGTCCACTGTGAGGTAGTGTAAATGGTGTTCCATCTTTATACTCTAGCAAAAAGCTGGCCTCACCATAGAGCTATCGAATGGTGAATGGACCCCTCCACAGGGAGTCAAATTTGTCGTGCATCCCTTTTGATTCTCATCGCTTGTCCCATAACAAGACTTGATCTCTGACTTGGAACTCACGCACTCTATCTTTTTTATCAAAAAGCGCCTTCACCCAGTCCTAATGTTCCTTGATCCGATCCACCACCATAACTCATTGTTCATTTAGCTCAGTCAGACACATGATCCGCTTGTCAACTGAGCTTTCGAAGGTTGAGTCTTCGATTGCTCTGGTTAATCTGAGTGCTGGTAGTTCAAAGGTGATGGAAATTTTTGCATTTTGTCCATATAGGAGTTGGAAAGGTGACATACCTATGGCTCTTTTGGGTGTTATCCTGTCGGCCCATAAAGCGTCATATAAAGCTTTATGCCATGTTCTCTGATTGTCATCCACCAACTTCCTGATAATGGTGACCAGGTTCCTGTTGCTCGATTTTGCTTGTCCATTTCCTTGAGAGAAATAATCTAAAGTATGGAATAAGGTAATCCCATAATGGAAACAAAATTGAGTAATTTCATGTGATGAAAAATAGGCCACATTATCTGCCACAATTTTTAGTGGAACCCCAAACCTGGAGATGATATTTTCTTTGAGAAAGCTGCATACTACTTCAGATGTAGCATGCTTGGTTGGTATGGCCTCCACTCACTTAGTAAAATAATCCATCACGGTGAGGACATAATCATGTCTGGCACTTGAAGACAGGTTAACTGCACCAATGAAATCAATACCCCACTACTGAAATGGTTCCTCGATCACAACTGGCTTGAGGGGCAAAGCAAGGTAGCTTAGGCTTTCCAATGAATTGTTGACACAGCTCACACCTATGCAGCCAGTTGTAAGCATCCTAAAAAAGCATGGGCCAATAGTACCTTGCTCATAGAATTTTGTGTGCCATCACCAGTGTGGAGAAGTGTCTTCCATAGGCCAAATTGTGGAAAGATTCTAAAAGTCTTTCTTGTTGAGCTTTGTCAACACAACGAAGAAATGCCCCATCCAGGTTTCTCTTATAAAGACCATTGTCCCATAGAACATAACCAACTGCTTTTAATTTAACATTTCATTTTTCTTTAAAAAAAAGATGAGCAGGACACTCGCCATATGTTAAGAAATGAGCAATGTTAGAATACCACTCATCAGTAGTGGTGATAAAGAGAACTATGGGCACGCTTTTGATATCTGGTTCTTCACTTTTTACTCTATCTAGAATGTTGTTGGTGATCAATTAGCAGAGACCCCTTCCTTGTACAAGCTTGGTTGGTTTGATGTCCAGATCGAATTCCTGAGTTTTGGCAATCCAGTTACCTCTCTTTATACCAAACTCTTGCTGAGTTAAAATAGATTTTATTGTTGTATCTGGTATGAGAACTTTGGTGTGAGAATTCAGGATATAAAACCTAAAATGCTTGACAGCCTTGACCACGACGTATGCATGTTTCTCCATAAGGGAATATTTCAATTCATGATTTTTGAGTGGGCAACTCATGAATGAAATATGAGATTCTGCATTTTTTGAATTTGGTTGAACCAGAATAGTTAATAGTGTATGCTCAGAGGCATAACTATATATCTTGAAACCTTTAGTATAGTCCAGACAGACCAGGACTGGTGCCCGAGTAATTACTTCTTTAATTTCTTTGAACGCTGATTTGCCCTCAGCAGTCCACCTAAATGTGACATTGCTCTTCATCATGTTGATAATGTGACGGGTTTTCTCAGTGAATTCAGGAACAAATCTCCTAAAGAAATTCACCTTTCCAAAGAAAGAATGAACTGTGGTCTTGCTGGTAGGCAGAGTAAGTTCCTGGATGGACCTAACTCTTTCTGAATTAATTCTAATGCCTTCTCGAGACACTATGTGTCCGAGAAGTTTCCCTTCAGTTACTCTGAAGATGTATTTCTTTGGGTTTAATGAGATGCTGTTTTGATGACAGCGCTCCAGTACCTTTTGCAAATGGTGAACATGCTCAGAACGCTATTTTGAAAATATCGTCAGATCATCTAGGTACACTACAATGAATTTTTCCATCACATCTTTGAAAGCAAGATCCATGGCCCTTTGAAAAGTGGTGCCTGCATTTATCAGACCGAAAGGCATCCTATGGTAAGCGAAAGTACCCCAGGGTGTGGTGAATGTTGTCTTGTGTTGATCTGCTTTCCCAACCTCAACTTGATTGTACCCCAAAAAATCGTCAAGTATTGATAACATTTCTAAACCTGTTACCATCTGTAAAACTTGATCCATAATGGGAAGGGGGTAGTTATCTTTTAAGGATAACTAATTCAAGTTCTTGAAATCTATACAGATTCGAATCTCACCATTTTTCTTTCTGACGAGTACTATGTTAGCAACCCATGTTGAGTGATGGATTAGAAAAATTATCTGAGCATCCAGCATCTTTTGTATCTCAGCTAAAATAGTACCTGAGATTTTTGTATTATATTGCCTGGATTTTTATTTGTAAGGCACAGAGTTGGCTTTCAGGGGGATGTCATGACGGATGTCATGTGGTCTAAGAGATTTCAAGTCATTGTAAGAATAGGCCAACACATCCTATATTGGCAGAGTAAACTAGCAAGCTCAAACCTTTCTTTGGAAGTGCAGCATTTTCCAATGTTTACCATCTTAGGATTGTGCTTGGTCCCCAAGTTGACTTGATCAAACTCTTGAGAATAATTTGAATCTGTTCGTTGTTGTTTGACAAACCTGTCATGGTTATCAAATAGCTTTTCTAGGGAAACCAAACCTTTGGGAATTTTATTCCCCTTGAGCTGTAGAAAATCTTCACCTGTATTAACCTGGGTTTAAGGGGTTAATCCACACTCTCGGGGCTCACTACCTTCAAAACACAGTTGTTTGAAGGCGTCCTTTTGCTCCAAGAAGGTGATGATTTGATCATCATTGTTAAACACTTGCCAGTGGTCGGCATTGTCTGGTACACTTGGTCGGAAAACCAGCGCAATAGTATACTTATCTCCCTTAAAATTTGGGTGGAGAATTAGGAGAGTGGCAGAGACAGCCAATGCGTTTGCTCGATCATTGAATTCTCTCAGAACGACAGAGATATTGAAGGCATCAAAATTTTTTATCTGATCCCATACCAGATTGTGATAATGGCACAACCTCTCATTCTTGGTCTGATAGAGGTTCCTTACCTGACAGACTATCAACTCAGCGTCTCTTTTAGCATGGAGTTTCCTAATGCCCTTTTCTTTGGTAGCCTGTAGTCCAAGCAATAGAGATTCGTATTCGGTCATGTTATTAGTATTGTTGAATTGCAATTTGTAGGAAAAAAGAGGTAATCTCTCCCTGAGGGGATACCAACACAACTCTGGCTCCTGATCCAGTAGAAGAGCAACTGCCGTTGAACTCCAAGGTCTATGGCTCATCAGGTATTGCTTTTTCCATAAAAACTTTTCCATTTTGGGGAAAGGGTTGTTTCATGTGTTCATTTTGCTTGGGCATTTTGCCCTTCACGTCAGCTGAAATTAAACCCGAATCACCACCCATAGGAGTTTCATCTAATGCACCGTGGATCTCGTCTGTGGATAAGAAATAAGTGCCCATGCTTGAAGACTCAAATATAATTTGAGCTTCAGGTGCTGCAGAACAGGTAACTACATACCTGGCTTCTTTTTCAAGAAGTAATTTCTTCATGATGCCTTGAACTGAATCCTTGCTTTTGATAGGTCCATGCTTAACTCGCCCCCAACATCTTTACAAAAATTTCACCCAAGCAGGATGCCGTAAGATGCTGGAACATCAGCTACTAGAACCGTCATTTTTATCTGCTTTTCCAGAAAAACTACAAAGGTGTATTGGGCATCTTTTATTTGGCCAAGGAGGGGAACCTGCTTGTTTTCCATGAAAAAACACCTCCCAAAAGTTTTGGTCAAAGTTAGGCCGAGAGAATCTGCCACTTTTACAGGCATGACATTATCTGAAGCCCCAGAGTCTATAATACAATTACTCAGTTTGTAGCCATTTATAAGCAGGGAAACATAGAAAGGTTCTATTTTCCTGGGAGCGACAGGAGGAGTCACAACTAGATTATTTTGGGTTGGTTTGTCTTTGGGGGGATCAGGAACAACTTTTAAAGAATCTTGTCCTATAGGGACAACTTTATTTTTAACATATTCTGCTAACCTATCAAACTGTTCTGGGTTAGCTCTTAAATACTCAACCTCTATCATTTGAATCTTAGTCTTTCTAACATGATCAATTATATCAAATGATTGAAAAGAAGTTGTAATAGAAGAAGAGATTCCATCATCAGAGGCTTTGAAAGGTACTCCACTGGCCTGAGTAGCAGAAGAGGGGGATATTGGGTGATTGGGAGTATTTACTTTTTTATGAGTTACTTGATCTTTTAATTGCAGAGGTAATCGAGTCCCGCGTTTGGTAATAGAAACTGTTGGCTGGGGCTCTTCATCTGCCTTTCCTTTGTCAATTTGTGAAGCTAACTAATTTTGAGATCTGATAAAAACAGCGTAAGTTCCCTCCAAATCTTCCCTTTTACTCCCAGCTTCATCTTGGTAATCTAGGAAACCGATATTGGAGTCACCAGCTAATTCCTCATCCTATTCATCAAAGAGGTTAGTATTTTCTTGTTGGTCTAGCTATGGTTGAAAGGAGTTGTCGTGCTCAGCCTCTAGGTATCTGATCACTGAATGGGTAGGTGTTACTTTAATGGCTAATATTTCTGAAGGGGGAGGTAGGCGGATTGATTGCCCTTGGGTTTGAGCAGTATTACCTTGATATTGCTGATTTTGGAATGTCTTTCTGGGTGCATCTCGATAGGTAGGAGTGGACGTACCTTAGGCAATTTATCTTTTCAAAGCTATCAGTTCATTTGTTAATTTTTGCACCATAGGATCTGTAGTGCCCATAGAAGAGCTTTCAGCAGATGAAGGGAATTTATTTTTACTAGAATATTTCCTGATCTTGCCTTCCAGGATAAGATCATCTTCAATCTCGGTATCCGAACCTTGAGCCAAGGCTAGGTCCATAGGGCCAGATCATCTCAATAAGAAACTTACTTCGAGAAGTTGTGAGTTGATGGAAAACACTTGAGATTTTTCAGTGTGGGCTGAGCCACAGTCAAAATTTGGTTCCTCAACTTGTTGAATTTAGCTATGAAATCCCTCATGGGTTCCTGGGATTCTTTCTTCAGTTGTGTTAACTACACCAACAAAGCATGTGCATCCTCAATGGGTTTAAATTTAGCTTTGAATTTGGACTTGAGCGTATCCCAACTTGTTACTGACCTAGCCTGCAAGTGATAAAACCAATCCGTAGTAGCTCCTTGTAAAGTTTCTACAAAGAGTCTTACTACCACATCTTCAAATTTGACCCCAATTACACCACATGCTATGGAGAAGGCGGCAATATGTTCGTCAGGATGAACTTTCCCATCACCAAAAAACTTAGGAAAATTTTTCCTAGAACTACGGGGTAGTTCATGCAGAGGTGGGGTCAAGTTAAGAGGGCCGAAGGAATTACCCCATGGGCCTTGAGCCATTATGATAAGAGGATTAAAATGTGGGATAACAAACTTTGGTGGAGTGTTTATAGGTAGGCGGTGATTAACAGTGGGAAAAGGAGTTCTACCTTGTGTTGGTGACCTGACAAGGCTAGAAAAAAAACTCTTAGACCGTCGAAGAGAAGCTGATGGAGGAAACAGATCAAAATTACTCTGTTGCACCAACTCAAAAACAAGGTCAAAAATGCCTTTAGATCTCTGACTTCTGGTATAGCATGGAGTTGCCAAGTTTTTAAAACAAAAATGGGATCGAAACTATTTTAAATTGAAGCTTGAGGCTTCAAAACGCACGTTCTTCCCAGCAGCTCTGGTATGGCAGACTAGATAATATAATAGAGATGGAGGGAGATGGTAAGGCTATAATGATAATGCGTAAGATATAGAATGGAGTCGCCAGACTATGCAATGGAGAAAGGTAGGGGCTGCTTCAATCTAAAACTTGAGGTTTTAGACTGCACATTCGTTCCCCAATGGAGTCACAAAAAAACTGTTGGGTGAATATTTTGTCATCAACTAACTGATGACAAAATGGGGATATCAGCCACAGCATAAGGGAGATTTACACCACGATGAGTATGGCTTTACCAGATCTAGATGAGGTAAATCTCTCTTCTCATCAAGGAGAGGTTCCCTATTAAAACTTACGTGTCGGATATATAACTAAGTAGAAAATAACACATGAGGGTGGTATAACAGCATCTACCTCTCTTTTTTTAGAGGTAATGTATGAAGAACAAAAGAGAAAAAATCCTGGTCTAAAGCTAACAACACTCCTCTTCTTTCAGGAATGGTATCAAACGAAGAGCAAGAGATCACCTGAAGTAACAAAGTTCACAAGAATGCTCACACAAGCACAAAGTCTTTCGTAGCTTCTCCACAGATTTGGAACAAGTACAATCGTAGAGTGAAATTAAGCACAAAGTCTTCACCTAAAACTACAAAAGATAACTGAATCTCTAAGATAAAAGTAGCACAAATTCTATCTTCTACCTTTCAGAAACAACATCAGATAATAATAACACACCCACTTGCTTATTAAATCAGATAAACAAGATGTTACCAGGAAAAAGACATAAGAACTATTTCCTAAATAACACAGATAATCTCAACACAAAGTTTGAAATAAACTGCTTCTCATTTATTTAATCAAAATATGATTTACAAGTTTGAGCACAAAAGCTCAAAAGTTGCTTCAATTTCAACAAAGTGTTTGCTATTAATTTTTCCAAGCCCTTTTTACAAATGAGGTCTCCACTATATATAGGGAGAAAATCCTCAAAAATAGAAAATAATAAAAAATATATAATATCTTGGTCAAAAATGACTCATCTTTGACTTTTAGATATTTTCCAAAATATTTACATATAATTACATATTACAAAATTCCATGCATTCTGCACAAAACAAAAATGCATAAGGATAGAAGAAGAGAGAAGGGGAGAGAGAGAGTCAATTCTTGCTGTCAGACTTCTTCAGATGAGCATCGTACATGGCGATCGATGCCTGAATTCTTATGTTGTCTAGTGCAACTACATTCTTAAAGATGACTCTTGCTCTAATCAACATGTCTTTCAATGCTGTGATGGCTTTAGAGTGGCCAGTTAACCTGGATTTCAAATTCTCCAAAGTTAACTGAGCATCCAGAATGCTGTCCATCAAAGTCATTGAGAAAGATGCTTCTTCAAAATCCTTCCGGATCATCCCTTTGAAACCCTGAATCATTTCCTCTGCCAAAAAGAATTGATGGTCCTTGGAGGTCAAGTTGCATGGCAGCTCTTCTAACTTGTTCAGCAGGCTCACGTCACTCTTTTCACTAGCTTCCTTGAAAGCTTTGAGATCATCAATTAAGTCTTTGAGTACCTAAATTATGAAGACCATTGACTCCTTGATCTCAACATAGGAATCTTTGTTGGGGATGACACTGATAGATATCAGGGTACTCTTTTTGAGATCTTTCATTTCCTTCCATCTGCTGAGATCTTTCTCCAAGCTGTCAATTTCTTGAGAAATAAGGGAGACAAAATCTCCTTTTTCCTGTCAAATTTTTGGACCATAATGTCCATTGCTGACTGAAGATCGCTCTTCGCACCTTCGTGAGTAACTTTTCCAAGTTCAACATGAGAGATGGAATAACTGCTCATTTCAAAACCCTCAAGGGTTGCGTCTTGAGGAGGCTTGGCAATTTCTAGAAATTTTTGCCTCTTTTCTTCGACCAACTTGGAGAGGATTTTTGGCCTCTTAGGAGCCCTTGCTTTTGCCGGCATTATCTTGCCAAAATTGAATTCATCTGGGGAGATGGCCATTTTCTTTCTTTTAGGCATGAAAGCAGACATCAGAGGCAGGAGAGAAGTACCTGTTGTAACAATAGTTGCCTCTGTCGATGTCACTGTAGCAGCTTCCACACTACTGGTGGTGATAGTAGTTGCAGTTGGAGTAACTGGCAAAATTGTATCAACTACTGATTCTGGCTCAGGTGCACGGCTCGGTGGCAGGTTGAAAGACCAAGATGATAGACTCAGAATAGACTCGAAAGAGCGAGGGGAACTTGCAGAAGGACCCTGAGGATCACCAAAAATAACCCTAGAAGGGGAAGCGGCTTTGAAAGAGGGAACACTAATTGGAGAGATAGGAGAAGTGGGTACTGCAGGAGATTGAGGGGGAGAAGGAGAGGTGCTCTAGTTCGGCTGTGCTTGTCTCGGTGAGATGGGAGTGTTTCTATGCAAAATTGCTTTCTACATTCAAAGAAGAAATAAGAAACTAAAAGAAATGGTCAAGGCTAGAAGTACCTGATAAAGTTATGCGCACTGAAATCAGACGTTGGAAGATTCTCCTCTTTGGCTGTGGAGGAATGACACCTGCGAAGAAGAAAAGACTGAAACACAGAAAAACATTAGTCAAAAGATATGGTGGGCTGTCAGGCGAACGCCCGATCCCAGAAGTATGAAGACTTCCTAGAAGGATATCAACCCACTGATAAAAAAGCATAGAATATTAAACTGAAGTAGATATAAAAGATAAAATGATAGAAATAAAGGATAGAAAATAAAATGCATACCTGATAAGCAGCACTGTTCTGCACAGTCGCTGGCGTTGGTCTCTGTGGTGCCGGCGTCGGTCAAACTGCTAGCGTCGGTCGGGGTAGTGACCGGTGTCGGTTAGGGCAGGTTCTAGACGAGTTGTAGAAGGTCTGAAAGAGTTAGGATAGGGTCTTGACAGGGTCAAGACAAAGGTAGGATAGAATCTAGGCAAGGTTTTGGACAGGTTTTGGTTGAGTTGGGACAGGGTCCAGTCAGGATAAGGTCGAGTCTAAACAGGGTCTGGGGATTTGCAAAAGGTCGAGTCTGGATAGAATATAGAGTATGGAAATAGCAAGCAAGCAATAACCAAAGATAAAAATAAACAGATGAGAATACTTACCTGTCATAGTGCGAAGACATGATTGACGTTGTTGAAGTTGTCTGTGCAGTACCGGATTGAAGCGAACGCAGATTGGTTGATGTCGGAGTTGGTTGATCGTGAGAGTGTTAATTACAAGAGTCTGTGAATGTCAGAGTTCAGGCTCGATGGATTGATTGATTGATCCCCTGATTGATCGATTGGTGGATGTTGATGAAGGCAAGGGACGGTTTGAGAGACGATTTGATAACCGTTCGGGAAACCGATTGGGAACCGAATGATAACTGATAACGGATAACGGGAAGGTGACCAACGTCGGCAAGATTACCGACGTAGGCCGATAGGTGACTGACGTCGACGACATCGGCCGGGTAACGACCGTCGTCGACAGATGCACAATGGGGATAGAGTCTAGCTTTAGCTCTGCGCTCATTGTTACATGCTGCCAAGGTCAAGGCTGGTGGAAGAAGTGATCGACAAGGGTTGAATAGGAGAAGAAGAATAAAACGAGGGATGACCAGGGGAGTTGACACAATTTTGGTGTCTACATTTGCCCCTTTTTGTCTTGTTGGTTGTTTTAGATGAATTGTAAGACAAAAATAGGAGTGATTGCCCCGATTATGGATAAGGTATTCCCCCTCAAAGCAGGAGTCGAGGGAAGGGGAACCGGGAATCAGGTGCTGATTTGACAAAGAGTGGATGAAAAAAGGGGTGAGGGTGAATGTTGCAAAAGTTGTGATTGCACGCATATCACTACACAAGATGGTTGGGTCAAAGTGTCGCATGTCAAGGGTCGAGGAGTGTCAAAATTGAAGTAACTGGGCCCCAGCATTTAGTCGTCTGCTAATCAGGTCACTCAATCTAAGCTGAAGCTCCAAATGGGTCATCGCGTTCTAGGTATCCTGAGCTCAGAAAGTGCTCCTAGAATCACGAAAAAGTCACAAGTAGTGTGGATCAACCGGCTTGTGATCCTATACGTGTGAGGGTCCAAAAAAAAAAGGTCTGCGCATAATTCTGCTAACCAGTCATGAGATAGCATACATGCAAAAACAACCAAGGCAACAATGTCTTGGAAGTGGTCGAGGTCGGAGGAGATAGGTATGATATCCAATGGTTGGTGGGTGAGGGAAGGAATGGACGAAAGGATGTGGCCGAGCTAACCTCAGAAAACATCATGTGATCTGAGTGCTGCCTACATAGCCCTTGTGTAAAGGGCCTCAGGCCAATGTAGTTCTCCCTAAAAGGGAGGAATGGTCAAAGAAAATGATTGGTCTTGATCAAAGTTACAGAAGAGAAGGTTTGTCCATCAAGGAGACGAACAAACGGGGGTGGTCAAGCTAACCTCAGAGGATGTGTTATCTGAGTGCTGCCTACATAGCCCTGGTCATAGGGCCTTAGACCAATGTAGTTCGGACAAATGGAAGAGATTGGTCGATGATTGGATGTGGTCAAGTGTCAAAATGATGAGGGGAAGATGAGGATAAGATGATACTACAGATGGTGTATTCTGTAGAATTGGTCGAAAGGCTTTCATCCCTAGCAAGTTTCCATAGTCGTGATGGATGTATGCTAAAAAATGAATGAAGGTTTATTTATGCTTCAGCAAGTATTGGTTTATGCTTAACATAAATTGAGTCTGTTTGATAGTTTCCATGTGTACTGGTGTCTATAGAAACTATGCGAAAAGGACAAAGATGATGATAATGTCATGTTGTCGAGTTGTTGGTCTGAGAATGTTTAAGTTGAAAAAGGTTTGGTTAAAGGTGACCAAAGTGAAAGATATGTGAAAGGCATATTGCTCTTTCATTGACAAGGACCAAAAAGATAGCATAGATAGGGGTTATGAGAACCAAGAGCCCCATTCATGCGTGACGTCGTTGACCATAGTTATGTTAGAGCAGTAATCGAATCACTTCGACATTAAAGTGAGCTCGAAGTCCCTTGAGCAGGTGATAGGAGGAGAAAAGAGGGTAACCCATTTTAAGAGCAGAAATAACTATGCCCCTTTTTATAGGAGACCCTGAGACAACTATAAGTCAAGTCCATGACTCATTCATTTTATTTTATTTTTGGCGCAGACTGATCAATGCAGGAAGCCTGCATAGAGATGTCATTTGCTTGGTGGTCAGTTGTAAAGCTAATCAATACGGGAAGCTTCTAAAATAGTGCTGTGTATTACCAGATTTAGTCATAGCCATCCTTTGAGGGAGTGGTCTATATTTTTGTTTAATAATGTTTGAATAGCTGTCCTTCAAGGGAGTAGTCTATTAATTACAGCAATGATAGTACAGCCGTCCTTCGAGGGAGCAATCTACTTTTTGATTTTGATATTGATATAGTGACCATGGATATTGTGACATCTTGATTTGTTTTGACAGAAATGTGAGTCGTGGACAAGATTATAGAAGGTCAAGGGCTCCCTTTTATGAGGACAAAGCATTCATATAGCATAAAAGGGTTATAGGATTTGTTAAGAAGAATAGGGTTGAAAGGAAGTAGGATTAAGAGGATGGGGATTGCTCAAGGGATGAGCTCAAGTTAAGTGTCAAGTGGACAAATACTTGACTAACAGTAGAACGGTCACAGATGCAACGCATTAAGAGGCTCAGGTTCTGGGCGTCCATCAAGAGAAGATAGATGATAAGTCCCTGATCCATCCTTGTGCGTGATAATAAAAGGTCTGAGCCAATTAGGAGCAAACTTGCCTCATTTACTTTGCTCCATATTGGTCACGTGTTGATTCTCTTTGAGGACGAGGTCTCCGATGTTGAAATCTCGTTCTCACAGATTTTTGTCATAGGTGCGTTTGATGCGATGTTGATAGACATGGAGATGATTAAGGGTAGCAAGACGGCGTTCATCAAGTAACTCAAGTTGAGCTAAGCGATCTTGATGAAAGTCATCATTGGAAAGAATATCATGTAGAGAAATACGGAGAGACGGGATCTGTACTTCGAGAGGTAAAACAGCTTCTGTTCCGTACATGAGAGAAAAAGGGGTAGCACCCGTAGAGGTTCGAATGCTAGTGCGGTAAGCCCACAAAGTGAAGGGAATGTGAATGTGCCAATCCCTGCCTGTGTCACTGACCACTTTCATGAGAATTTTGGTGAGAATTTTGTTGGAAGCCTTGGCCTGCCCATTTGCTTGTGGGTAGTAAGGCGAAGAAAAACTAAGTTTGATGCCGAATGAGTCGCATAATGTTTGGATAGTTTTGTTTTTAAAGGACTTGCCGTTATCGGTGATGATTTTATGAGGGACACCGAAACGACAGATAATATGGGTGGTGATGAAGTCGATGATCTTGTCGGCTTTTGTGGAGATGAGAGGAATAGCTTCCACCCACTTGGTGAAATATTCAGTGGCTGTGATGATGGATTGATGATGAAGAGACGAATGAGGGTTAATCTCACCAATGAGATCTAAACCCCATTGAGAAAAAGGCCAAAAATCCTGAACGATTTGTAAGGCATGACTAGGAAGATGAAGCAAGTTAGAGTGCTACTGACACTTGATGCAACGCCGAACATAGTCGCTATAGTCTTGATGAAGGGTAGGCCAATAATAGCCCAAACGAAGGATGCGCTTGGCAACCGAATTCCCACTTAAATGTCCGTCACAAATCCCGTCGTGGACTTGCTGAATGGCTTGGGATGCTTTAGTGGAGGTGAGACAGCGAAGAAAGAGGCCGTCGAAGCCTCGCTTATAGAGAAGACCCCCTAGCATGGTATAGCGAGTGGTACGCTTGATAAAAGCTCGTTGTGCATTACTAGAGAATTTGGGAGGAATGACAGAGAGAGATAAGAAGTCTACAAGTTGCTTATACCAAGCATCTTGTGGGCTAGGGTCTATAGTGTTGACATGATGAATGTGAGAAGAGATATATGAAGGCAACGGCACACGATGCATCGTGATAAAAAGTCTGGATGTAGATGAGGAAGATGGGATATGTGAAGCAAGAGAAGCCATGGTTTCAGCAAACTTATTCGTGGATCGAGGAATAGTCTGCAGAAGGAAATGGTTGAAAGATGCAAGGAGAATGTCAGCACGGTTTTTGTACCTTTGCAAAATTTCATTTTTACAGAGGTATGAACCGTTAACCTGATTGATGACGAGCTGCGAGTCGCCAAAGATGTTGATGGACTTGATGCTGAGAGAGAGGGCGGTCTGGAGTCCCAAAATTAAGGCCTCGTATTTAGCCATATTATTGGTACAATCAAAGTTGAGTTTAAAAGACAAAGGCATGGGCTCCCCTTCGAGTGGGATGAGAATAACCCTAGCACCCCCACCTAGTTGACATTTGGAACCGTCAAATAATATAGTCATCTGATAGGTGGTGTTGTCGAAGGAAAGCGCAGCGATAGACTCATCAGGGAATTCACACTGCGAAGGTTGATTGTCAGGAAGAGGGGCATCTGCTAGTTGATCAGTGATGGTTTGCCCCTTGATAGATTTTTGCTGGATGAATTTGAGATCGAACTCAGCAAGCAGCATGAGCCACCGAGCCATATGTTGATTCTGATATGGCTTGGAGTGCATATACTTGAGAGGGTCGGTGTGGGTGATGACAAAGGTTTTGTGACTAAGAAGATAGTGGTGAAGCTTTGTAGTAGTAAAGACTAACACCAAATAGAGTTTTTTGATATGGGTATATCGAGTTTCATAATCGACCAGTGTTCGGCTGATATAATAGACTGCTTGCTCACGATGATGCTCATCTCGGTGCGCGATCATGGCACCTAACGAATGGTTGGTGGCAGAGATATAAAGGTAGAAAGGTTGGTCGTCTTTAGGTGGAATGAGGACTGGTGGAGAGACCAGATAGCTTTTGAGGGCTTCAAAAGCCTCTTGATAGTCCTCATCCCATTTAAAGGAGACATCCTTCTTAAGGAGATGATGAAAAGGTTGGCAGCGGTCTGAAAGCTGTGAGATGAAACGGTGAATGGACTGGAGCTTCCCTTGCAAACTGCAAAGCTGCTTGAGATTGGTCGGTGGAGGCATATCGAGGATAGCGTGAATCTTGGCGGGATCTATCTCGATGCCATAGAAGGAAACAATGAAGCTGAGAAGCTTGCCAGAGAGGACCCCAAAGACACATTTCTTGGGGTTAAGACGAACATTGTATTGAAGAAGATGAGAAAAGATGATTTTGAGAATGGTTAGATGGTCACGACGAAACTTGGACTTGCCGAGCAAGTCATCCACATAGTCCTCCATGATTTTGTGGAGGAGATCATGGAAAATGTAGGTCATGGCACGCTGATAAGTGGCACCTGCATTTTTCAAGCCAAAAGGCATGACTCGATAGCAAAAAGTCCCCCATGGGGTAATGAAAGTAGTCTTGTGTTGATCTTTCAGAGCAATCAGGATTTGATTGTATCCTGAAAACCCATCCATAAGAGATAGCATCTCATGGCCAGCCGTAAGATCAACAAGCTGGTCAATGTTAGGAAGAGGAAAGTCGTCTTTAGGACAGGCTAAGTTAAGGTCATAATAGTTCGTGCAGATCCGAATCCCCCCAGTTTCCTTGGTGACTGGGATGATGTTAGAGACCCACTGTGGATAATCGATGGGCTGGATGAAGGAGACAGAAAGGAGGTGTTGAAGTTCCTCTTTGACAAGGAGGGCAATGTGAGGATGCATCTTTCGAAGCTTTTGCCTGACAGGCTTAGCCTCTGGTTTGGTGACAATGTTATGGGTAACGATGGTGGGGTCGATGCCAGGCATATCACTGTAAGTCCAAGCAAAGACCTTGCTATGGTCGGAGAGGAAATGGGTATAGTCGAGCTGCTCCTGAGCGTCTAAAGATTGGCCAATCTTTAAGACATAAGGAACATCAGAAGAAGGAAGGTTGATGTCAATGGTTGATTCATTTAACATAACCTGGGTCTCAGAAGGGAGGGAGCGCTGGATGAAAGAATCGTCAGCGTCCATGTAAGAAAGAATGGCATCATCGTCAATGCAATGAACAGTGTGAATGGTTGCCGACTCATCTTCGATCATGCTGGGAAAAATGAGAGGGAGAGAATTGGACACCCCATTGAGCTGATAAGTCAAGGGGTCTAGGCGGATGGTGTTTATGGAAAAAAAAATTAGGAGGAATGGAAAACACTGACTCCGTAGGTGAAGGGGACGAAACAGGCGAGTGTGGAGGTGATTGGTCAATGATTGGTTTAGGACAAAGGTCTAAAGGGTCTTGAGTAGGGTCGTGATATCCCAAACCATATCATTTCTTGGCGTCATCATCATTGAGCGGTTGGATAGGCTGATGGGAGCCCTGCTCATAGCGCCCGAAACTAAAACCCTTCCATGCACACCTGTAAAGGTAAGTGTGTGCAAAAGCGGGGTTGCTAAAAAATGAAAAGTCTGATGTGAAAGGTTGAGGTGAAGAAAGAGGATTACCATCAATAGGAGCTTGATTAAGCCCCCTATAGACGAGGTTAGTGCGAAGGTGAGGGGGACCATAAGGTATGATCATCCCTATCCGATGGTCGTAGCTGGGGCTGTGATGAAGACATCTATACTCTTGTGGAGTTTGGAACATATCTAAAGCCAGCAAGCGATACTCTCCTAATGAAAGTCTTTGGAAGACGTCTTCCATGGGATCTATGGTCATCGCTTGAAGGGGAGGTGTAAGGGCGACTGCCTATTGCGAACTGGTTGAAGCTTCTGCAGATGGAGGCAGTGCCGGGGTTAACGGCTTGATAGGGATGAGGACATCGTTTGGACGGTAGGTGGTGTTGCATGTTTTAAAGGGTGAAGGGTCAGCAGGAATGGTGTGGACTTGTTTGTCATGCTCAAATTTCACACAACGGTGCAGGGTGGAGGGGACACAGGACATGGCACGGATCCAGGGTCGGCCCAGCAAGATGTTGTATTGAAACTCTCCTTCGATGATGTAGAAGAGCTCCGGGACTGTGCGTGGACCAATGTGAATATGAAGAACGACTGTGCCAATGGTCGTGGCAGTAGTGTCATTGAAAGAGCGCAAGATTGTGTCAGTTTTGGAGACGCAATTCTTGGGAAGAGCCAACTGATCAAATGCATGGGTGGAGATGATGTTGATGCTAGCACCTCCGTCAATCATAACGCGTTTAATGCGTGTTCGATCGATATAGGCAGTGATGAAGAGGGCAGCGTCTTGATCTTCCATGTTGGATGTAAGAATCTCAAAATCGCTGAATGTAATGGAGGCAACAGGGGCTAAGGAGTGGACAAGGGCAGCAAGTGGTTGGGGGTCCTCGGGTTGGACCTCCGCTGCCTGTAGGGCTTGGATGAGGGCCTGACGATGTTGGGGTGAGGTTTGGATGAGATTGTAGAGGGACATCTTCACAGGTGTCTAGTGAAGCTGTTTCAACATGGAGTCGTGGATTGGTCCAGAAGAAGAAGAAGAAGAGGAGGGTTGAGGCACGCCAAGGATAGAAATATTAGGCTTAGGCGATTGAGGTGGATTGACAAAAGGGTAGGTCTAAGGAATGGCGGCTTTTTCTTTCGCCTTGTCCTTTTGTGACCTAGTAGTGATGTGAATGGCATTGATTTCAAAGATGGGAGGTGAAGGTGATGAGGGAGTTGTAACCGATTGATGAGATGTAGATGGGTTTGAAGAGGTAGAAGGGTTATGAGAAGGAGTCAGGGGTCAGTCAAAAGTGTCCTCAAAGAGAAGAGTGTCTTTCTCCAGATAACGGTGAATGACAGCCTTGAGGGCACAGCAAGCCTCGGTGTCATGTCCCGGTGTACGATGATATAAACAAATCTTCGTGTCGTCAAACCAGGAGGGTTTAGACCCGAGAGGTTGGAAAGGCTTGATGGGTGGAAGAGTTATGCTAGAAGTTTGCAAAAGTCATTGCAAGATTAAAGAGTATGAACCCACTAAAGGATCCATGCTCATCGATGTATGCGATGTCGGTGACTTTTGCTTGGGCGAAGTTGGAGGAGGCTTTCGTACCACCTTCTGGGTTGATGGTGCGATGATAGGTGGAGATGGTACACTCTTCATGAGAGGTACCACCCTTTTGGGAGAGGGTAGGCTAGTGGTCAGTAAAGGAAGCAAAGGAGGCAACCGATTTTGATTAGAGGTTGAAGTGGGAAGGACTCTAGTTAAGGTTGAAGGATGCGAGCCTAAAATGGAGGGTAATGGGGACAGAAGAGGAGGCATTCGCCTCTGTGGTTTGGCAGTCTTTTGTGATTTGGGTTGAAGACTACTATTAGTTGAAGTCTGGTTTAAGTCCACCTTCACTTGTGGATGAGTGAGGTTGGAGACGGGGTGAACGCCAAGCGATTTGATAGGTTTAGGCAGAGTAGATGAGGGTTTTGGTTTTGATGAGGTTGATGGAGATGTAGATGGTCTAGAGGCAGAAATCTGATTTTTGTTGATAGTCTTAGGAGGTTCTACCATGGGAGGATTAGCAGCATGAGATGAGAGGGCCCGGGCTTGTTGAAGAGCTGTGAGATGGTCCCACAATCCCTGATGTTCCACTTTCTTAGAAGGGAGAAGTTTGAGTCTCTCCACTAGTCAGGAAAATGGCTGAGAAGATGCGGGATGAAGTTTGGGCTCTTGAGAAGATGCCGATGGTTGTGGGACTGAAGGTATGGTAGTTTCAGCCCCAAAGCATGGTGAAGTCTTGACAGGTTCATGTTTGGTTGGAGACGAAGGAGAGATAGGTTCTTCCCTGGGTGGAGAAGAAATTGGAGAATGAAGCTCCTCAAGCGGGTAAAGGGCAGGGATGATAGTGCCCTCCGCTTGTGGTCGAGGAGTAGGAAAAGTTGGGTCTTCCATGGGCAGCAAGAAGGAAGATGGTGAAACTGGCTGTACAGGTAAGGTCGAGGCGTCCTCCAAAATGAGAGAAGTTGAGGGAGAACTAATTGGAGAAAGAGGTTCCTCCACATGTGATGGACTGATGGATGAACTCACCTCTTGAGGTTGGTTAGAAATGAGGGGCGAGACCGTATTGACTGTTCAAATATTATGTTCATGGGTATTGTCAGTTAAGGTCTGGACATTGTTTTGGGTTGGTGGATGATTAGGGAATGGTTATTTGAAAATATCGATACCCTGATTAGGAGGGGCATTAGGATTGTCGAGGATGAGGTCACCCTTTTCCAACATGTCTTGGATTTTATTTTTAAGGGTTTTACAGTTGCCCGTGTCATGACCTTTAACATGGTGGTAGTTATAGAAGTCATCTTCCCTATACCATGCAGGGATAGTGCATGAGGGATCAAATTGTGGTGGTGGTCGGATTTGAGGGAGATTGATGGCCCCTTGTTTGACGAGTTTTTCCAGCACAGACACGTATGATTCTCCAAGTGGAGTAAACTGTCGCTGTATGTATCTCTGCTGAAATTGGCGAGTGGCACTCATAGATGTGGATGGTTCAGATTGATTAGTTGAAGGTGAAGAGGAAGAAGATCTAATAACCACAGCATTTGCTGAAGCTTTAGATTTAGGATTGGATGAGGAAGGCTTAGAAGAGGGGTCATTGGTTTTGGAGTTAGGATTCTTACTCCGCAACTTGACTTTATTCTCCTCGATGGCACATAACTCAAGTTTACGAGCCATCGTGAAGGCTTCATCAAAAGTGCGGAAGGTCTGAACCCTCAAGGTAGAAGAAATATGTTTAGCGCAGGCTTGAGAGAAAAGTTCAATAAACTCAAGCTGGGGTAAGGAAAATGAAAGTTGATTGATAAGGCCCCTCCACTGAGTGACAAAATCAGTAATGGATTCATCCTCGAACTGGCGGATAGAATAGAGGTCTGTGATGGAGACCTTCTGGGTGATATTGATGGAGAAATGATCAAGGAAGAGCTGGGCCAACTGAGTGAACGTGAAGATGGAATGGCTAGGAAGAGAGCTGTACCAGTCAAGTGCAGCACCCAAGAGAGACATTGGAAACGTGCGTAAGAGCAACGCATCGTCGTGGGCAATAAGGTAACAGGCATGTCTAAATGCCCGTAAATGTTGTTGTGGGTCTTCCTTGCTTTGGAAACAAGAAAACTTAGGAAGTTCCCACTGGCTGGGATATGGTCTGATGGGGACAGAAGGATGGATGGGCTCGTTGCAGATTTGTTCGTACGAGAGAGTGTTGCGTGAGTCAGTAACGGAAGTCTCTAGGTTAGACATTTTATCCATTAGCATCTTGATAATATCTACTGACGGATTGGCAGGTGGAACGCCTCCTAAATTGTAAGGCACTTGAAAGAGGCTGGAAGAGGTGTACGACGTAGTCGGTTGTACCAATAAGGGTGCAACGTACGGATGACTAGTCGTAGGGATAGAAGAAGTGACTAAGGATGGTTGGATAGAAGGCATGGCTAGGTTTGATGTTGTCATGGGAGGTTGGCTAGAGGTAACATGGGCCAATGGATAGGTAGCCACCCTAGTGTTGATAGGAGTAAGGGTAGGCAGAATGGAGATGACCAAGTTTTGAAAGGGGGTAGAAAGTGGTTGAGTGGGCTGAGATTGATAGGGGGCCGAAACCCCGGTGAAAGTGGGCCAAACGATGGAAAGAGAGGCCACGCTTGGATGGTTGGTAAAAGGTTGGTCATTGGTTGAGGCAACAGCCTGGGTATCTAAGGGTTGGACTACGGACGCCGTTGATACGGCCGCAGTTTCGAGGAGAGAAGTCGGCATTCCATAGATTGGATTGCCTGAGGAGTCTCGCGTTTGGCTATTCGCGAGATAGTGTTGCAAGGCTGCGGTATTGAGGTCCAAGAATCGTGCGAAATCTTGGTCCCCTTCTGGGATAATAGGTGTTTGGGTCGGAGATGGTCTGGTAGGAGTTCTTTCAGTTTTCGAGTTGAACTCCATTATAGGGTTGGTTGTAGGTGGGGTAGACGGAAGAGGATGATGCCTCGCGTGATCGACTAGAGCCTTGGCTTGGCTACGAGTCAGAACCATTCAAGGCAAGGAAGAACGTCCTCACAAGCTCAAATAAGTAGATAAGAACTAAAAAAAAAAAGATGAAGACACAAGCAGATCTTAAAACCCTAGAAGTAAATTATTAGGATTATAGTGACTTATGCCTTAGAATATGTGTAGAGGAAGATTGGCTTTTGAGTCAGGTCCTAGAAGAAGCAGTCTATGGATGGTTTTGAGTTTTTTTATGGTGCTCAAGAAGTCTATGTTAGTTTTTGTATAGGCCTGGTGCTAAGGAGCAAGCTCCCCTCACTTCACGATTCCAGTGGTTAGCTGGTTTCGCTTAGCCAAAATATACTTCCACTAGAGATTATCCTCTGCCAGAGAACGGAGTGGGCTTTCCCCTTGGTGATGAAATCCAAGTGAGATTGCCAGGACGGGTAAGGTATCTGCTAGGGGATGAAATCCCAGTCGGGCCTTGTCTCAGGTAAGTTAAAATGTTTATTTTGTGCAGGTGGTTTGGTCGTGTAACATCAAGTGATCTAGATTAATTCAATATGCGGTTTAATTACTATGTGTGGTCTAAGAGATGCAGGCAGACAGAAATGAATGCAAAGTGTTTTAATGCCCAAGTTGAAATGTTTGTTCGTATGAAGACGAATGGAGAAAGAGTCGAAGAATATGAGTTTTAGCTAGTCTAAAAGTGCAAGAAAGAAAGAAATGTTCATTTTAGTCCTGCTTATGATGTCATTAAGAAGAGATGAGAGGAGGTGAAAAGGAAGGAATCTAATGCACCTAAATGAACGAAAGAAAGAGAGAAAGAACCCAAGGAGGACCTAGGGTCCCACCGAGCGTGCCAGAATGTTTCTATGCAAAATTGCTTTCTACATTCAAAGAAGAAATAAGAAACTAAAAGAAATGGTCAAGGTTAGAAGTACCTGATAAAGTTATGCACACCAAAATCAGACGTTGGAAGATTCTCCTCTTTGGCTATGGAGGAATGACACCTGTGAAGAAGAAAAGACTGAAACACGGAAAAATGTTAGTCAAAGGATATGGTGGGCTGTCAGGCGAACGCCCGATCCCGAAAGTACGAAGACTTCCTAGAAGGATATCAACCCACTGATAAAAAAGCACAAAATATTGAACTGAAGTAGATATAAAAGATAAAATGACAGAAATAAAGGACAAAAAATAAAATGCGTACCTGATAAGCAGCACTGTTCTACACAGTCGCCGGCATCGGTCTCTGTGGTGCCGGCGTCGGTCAAACTACCGGTGTCGGTCGGGGTAGTGACCGGCGTCGGTCAGGGCAGGTTCTGAATGAGTTGCAGAAGGTCTGACAGAGTTGGGATAGGGTCTTGATAGGGTCAAGACAAAGGTAGGACAGAATCTAGGCAAGGTTTTGGATAGGTTCTAGTTAAGTTGGGACAGGGTCTAGTCAGGATAAGGTCAAGTCTAAATAGGGTCTGGGGATTTGTAGAAGGTCGAGTCTGGACAGAATATAGAGTATGGAAATAGCAAGCAAGCAATAACCAAAGATAAAAATAAATAGATGAGAATACTTACCTGTCACAGTGCGAAGACATGATTGACGTTGTTGAAGTTGTCTGTGCAGTACCGGATTGAAGCGAACGCAGATTGGTTGATGCCGGAGTTGGTTGATCGCAAGAGTGTTGATTACAAGAGTCTGTGAATGTCAGAGTTTGGGCTCGATGGATTGATTGATTGATCCCCTGATTTATCAATTGGCAGACGTTGATGAAGGCAAGGGACAGTTCGAGAGACGGTTCGATAACCATTCGGGAAACCGATTGGGAACCGAATGATAACTGATAACGAATAACGAGAAGGTGACCGACGTCGATAGGATTGCTGACGTCGGCCGATAGGTGATCGACGTCGGCGACATCGGCCGGGTAACGACCGTTGTCGACAGATGCACAATGGGGATAGAGTCTAGCTTTAGCTCTGCACTCATTGTTACATGCTGCCAAGGTCAAGGCTGGTGGAAGAAGTGATCGACAAGGGTTGAATAGGAGAAGAAGAATAAAACGGGGGATGACTAGGGGAGTTGACACGATTTTGGTGTCTACAGGGAGACCCAACACCTGGTCGTTCTAAAGGTTGATCTTGTGTCTTCATGGGTTGAGCTGTCTGTGCCTCGAGGCTTTGACCTTTAGTTCCTTCAGCTACTGTTTCAGGCTCTCGTGTTGACTTAGGCTTCTTGGACACAAAGATGATCCTAGGCTTGTGAGGCTTTGAAGGCGAAGGAACATCACCTTTGTTTTTTGTTTAGTTTTTTACCTTCCTCTTCAACTCTACTTAGTATTCAGCCTCTGATCTTGTAATGAATTCTTTTAGGGTGATCCCTTTGGCTACTAACCAATCATTAGTGTTAGCTAATATTGGTTCAAATATTTTTCTCAGCGAGATCAATTCCTTTTGAGACCACTGAATTGGAGGGAGAGGGGAACCAGCAACCTTTTCTGTCAGATACCTACTATTTATGATGTTCCCATCATCAATTAAACTAGAAGGGATCTCTGCAAGTCTGAGGTATTCTATCTACTCCAGTGTGAGATGGCAATAGTCCATTTTTCTTATCTCATCGATCATCCTCAGGTCCACCCAGATATCCTCAATCATGGGTTCGTGGAACTGAGTCTTTCTTCTGATCTAATCTTTGACTCCCCTGTAGTTAAATTTCTCCCATCTCTTGAATGGTTTGATGGTAACCATCTGCATTTCTATTTCCATAACCTTGGCTTTGGTTGATGTAACAACTGAAAACTAGCCAATCTAGATAGGAAACTTGAAATCGGGTCTCTTAAGTTCCATCTGCTTTGTATGCATGACAGCTAGTTGTCGGCAAAGCTCCATTAAGACTAACCTATCTGAAGGGAATTTGGGGAGCATATAAGGGTATCCTTGGTAAAAACTTGAAGATAACAAAAAGTAGGGAACTGGAGGAACATACAGCCATAACCGTTTACTACTGTCCAAGCCTCGTCTGATATTCTCTTCTACTCCAGCTGAGGATCGAAGAGACACAAAAATGTGACAAAGAAAGGATCATTTACTCGCCTAAAATGACGTGTTGACCCTTGAAGCGTCAGATGTAGATAGTATGAGTAGACCAAGGTGGTCTTTCTATCTCCCTCTGTTGTCAAACCTAGGAAAGATCGCATTGCAACAACTATATAGACCACGTACGAGGTCATATAGAATTTGAAGGAGGTCTATACCCTGGTCAGTTATTCGTGGATAGCATTATTGATCTGTTCCCCCCAAAAGATGGTTTGCTTACCTTGAAGGATGATATTAATGAATGGATACATCCATTCATGGAATTGTGAAGAGGATGAGAGGCCCCGTACTCTGTTGAGGAGGGTGATTAGGTCACCAACTTCTTTGACAAAATCACTTCTGGGGAAGCTCTTCGGCCATCTAGAGAGACTGGTCCTCGGGGTCTTTAGCCATTTATAGTTCATGACCTTCTTTGCCCTTTTTGGGTCTTTGTCATACTCCTTTTGTGCATTTTCAAAGTCAATTTGGGTTACTTCAGTGGCTGGAGGACATAGGAAAACTTTGTCGATAAAATTAGGGTCTAACTAAATTATCATGCCGCCACTGGCATCTGAGACCGATCTGGTCTCTTTGTTGTAAAAATGCACACACTAGAGGACAAATTCTGCATGATGTGCTGCTACTGGAAAGGTGGCCACCAGGTGGATGTTGCTCTCAACAATTCTTTTTATCCCAGTGCTGGGATTTATCGCTTTGGTTTGTGCCAAGAATTTGGCCATGTCTATGTGGCCGATCTCGGTATCTCGAATGTCATCGACATTCGAGGTGACTGACATGAGTAGGAAGACACCCTGGTACTTGTATTTCATGCTCTTCGCCTTTGAGGGAGATGTTTTCGTCATAGAGGACATTCTTGATTGGATAAGAGTAGATGTACAGGAGCTCGCTGAAGGTGCTGCAGCCATGATCACAGATGAAAGGAGAGTGAGCGAGAGAGGGAGAGTGAAATTTAAGTGACATGGGTTATTGGAGGTCACTTAAATAGGCCAGGTCTAGCAAAGGAGTGAAAAATGAGGAAGAAAAAGTGCAAAAGGGACAACAAGGAAAAAATTTTGAGAGTTAGCTAAAAATTAAGAAAAAAATGCAAGGGCAGCGAAAATCGCCGCCCTTGCATAAATTTGGAAGAAACAGCAGGGGTGGCAGAAATTACCACCCTTGCAGGAAGGATGCAGGGGCGATGAATTTTTCCACCCTTGCGGGAAGGATGTAGGGGCGGTGAATTTTTCCACCCTTGCACTAAAATTATAAAAATCATGCAGAGGCGGCAAAAATCGCCACCACTAGGTGGAAGTTGCAAAAAAGTGCAGAGGTGACGAAAACCGCCACCACTACATTGGATAAGGGAATAACGTGGAAGGGTGGCATTTTTCATCGCCTTTGCATAAAAGGTGAAATAAAACATGGGCGGCAAAAAATGCCACCTGCATGAGGTTTCAGTGGAAAAATCGTGGGTAGGAGGGAGAAGAAAAAGAAATAAAACCATAACAACTAAAAGACTAAGCTAAAACAAAAAAAAACATGAAATAAACTTAAAAACGAACCCTATTTGAGAAAATGCGTGTGCCATGAAGTCAGATCCACGAGTTGGTGCTTCAAAATGTCACTTGAGGCGCTCAGGTGCAAGAGGTAGGAGGAGAGGAGGAAGCAATGAGAAGAATGAGGCTCAAATCAGAATATATAGGGTGAAAAATCCACTCCAACAACCCACCGTGCATGACCATTAATGCCTTGCATGGAAATTGAGACGTGTAAGGGCGGTAATTTTTGTCGCCCTTGCATGTAGTTGGTCTATTTGTAGGGGCGGCAAAAATTGCCGCCCTTGCAGGTCAGAGTGCAGGGGCAGCAAAAATCGCCGCCCTTGCAGGAAATGTGCAGAGGTGGCAAAAATCACCGCCCTTGCACAAAAATAAGGGAAATGCAGACGCGGCATTTTTTTCCGCCCTTGCATAGAAAAATAAAAAGAGACCAACTCTGGAAGGAGAAAAAAGGGGAAGGGAAAACTTGGCTTGGATGAGATAGTAACCACTCCTCGTTTCGAGGCCAAGACGAGAATGAATTATAAAATTCGTATCGAAAAATGAACTTAGAGAGACAAAAGACGAAACGGACAAGTTTCGTAGGGGGTTGTTTTCAAAAATGAGCTAAGCTGATTTTGGAAACAACAAACCTCACACTAAGTCAACAGGATAGTTAAAGCATTGATAATAATGAAAATAGATACTTAAGACATTTTCAAGGGTAGGGATATTAAATATTCCATTATATTTAAATTTTTCATAATTCCAAGGATTGATGTCACCTTTAAATTTTTAGTTATGTCCCAAATAGGTAAATTAATGCAGTAGGGTGAAAATAAATGATGGCCCTCATACGATGAGCCCAAGGGTGGATAAGAATTTTTTTATATGAAAGGGGAAAGTTGAAAATCATAACCTTGCAGCATAATTATTCTATTAGGTATTGTGATAGGAATCCAAATTCACCCCATGAGAGGCATTTGTCTTTGGTCATATATTTGACATGTATTGCAATTGGTATTAAGGTTGTCTGTATAATACCTAATATATTAAATAAAGCATAAAAAGGTAACATAATTACTTGAACCTTCATTAATGAGGGATCTCTTGACTTGCACATCATCAACTCAAATTATAATAAAAAGGAGGTTAATATACATAAATAAGGATCTCATAAAGAATCATAAATTAGATTGGGAATTTAAGGGACAAGGCTTGGTCCATTTTTTTACCAACTTGAATAGATAGCTCTCTACATTATTGCATTATACTTTCCTCGAAATTGGAAAGGTGTCTTCCTTCCCCATAAGTGGTCATTTCATAATGTTCATTTAAATATATTTAATATTAATAAATTGTGATGTTTTGGAGATATTCACATAACATCAAGAAAATGAATCTAAATGGGGATATTACATAGTTCTGAAATGGGATCACATTCATCAATGTTGAGATGTTTTAAACATGACTATGACTAATTAACAAAGGTTTAAATGAAATTATATTTGATTGTAGATTGATACATACTTGAATATGTTATTTTTTGATTTGTTTCAATGGTATAAATCTAGTTGATACAATAGTATTGATCACAAAAAATTGTATCAGCCTAGTTGATATAGTGTAAGCAGTCATACATGACTATATCAACCTAGTTGATAAATTATAAGTATTCACAGATGTTTGTATCAGCCTAGTCAATATAATATAAGACTTATATGACTATACCAATGCAACTAATACAATGGAAAATTTATATGATTGTATAAGCCCATTTGATATAGTTTTATAAACAAATGACTATATCAACATGGCCACAATAACTTAAACATAAGGAAAATATTGAATTGTATCATCTTGGCTGATGCCATTGATTTTTATTTATTTTTAGACTCTAATAGTTCTAATAGGATAGAGTCTTAAATTTTACCTATAAGATAGACTTTAATAGTTATATAGTTGTGGGATTTATTTCAAGTTGATTTTGAGTTTTTTGGGTAAGAATTAATATGATATATAATGTGTTACATGTCATTCATGTTATCTAAGCTCTCCTCATGAGTTGATGAGCTAGGGTTAACCATAATTTCTATTTAATTTGTAGATGGAGTTGAATTATGTTGATTTTTATATGGAGAAGAGTTATTTTCTTGAAGTTGGAATTTATTTCTTCTAGATTGATCCAAAATATGGTTTTGATAGATCCCATGGTGAATATTAACTCTATTGACATAATCATCATGATTTTTGGAAATTTTATCAAATTCTTAAAAGCCTTATCTTTCCATATCATCATGGTCAAATTTATGCCCAAGTAGGAAATAATATGATAGTGGGAATGGAGAAAAAATTCTCATTATAATAACCCTAATTTTCATAGAACCAACAAAAAAATTATTTATCATAATATTCTAGTTTTGTTCATGAATCATCAAATTATTTTAGCTGAGTTATATAAAGCGTTATCCTAAGTTCCTGAATGCTAAGAGGTTTATGAGTATTTTTTTAGAGTTTGAGGGAGGATATAGTTGAAAATGAATTCTCATTTGGGAGAGACTCACTTATTAATTATCACTTGGCATGATTGCATGGATGTTTTTTTTAGATTTAAAAACATGAGCATAGGTGTTTGTAACACTATAATCAGTAGTGTATTTATTTTTATTAGGTCTCATAATGATTCATGTGTATCATTTATATTGATTCATCTTAAACTATCTCATGAATATGGTAATTTTTTAGCTTGATCAAAATATTCTTTCAATGACTTATGAGAGAGGAACCTAACATTCTATTTCAATTAGGGTTATAATTATTCATGAGGTTACTTTGTATCCCTAGATCTTATGTTGGTATTAGGGTTAAGATCAACATTATTATTTTTATCAATGTAACATTGTTTAAATAATTATAAAGATGATCTTAAGAGATACTAAAATGATAATAAAAATTATTTTGAGAAATATTACTAGTGTCAATCATGGGCATAGCATTATGATTCTTGGTATTGAATCCCTAGAAACTATCAAAGTCTTGTTCAAATTCACCTTGATTGTTGGTATTGAAAAAAACCATTTTAGGAATATAACAATGGAATTTAAGTATTCTAAAGGAAAATAAATTTGGAAAATAAGAAATGTTTCACAAATCAAGAGAGCTTAAAATCTAGGAAAATAAAAATTAAAAACATGAAAATGACCAAACATAACAGTGAAGTAAGATTCATGTTAGGTTAAATTGTATGTATGTAGGGAAAATAAAATCAACAATAAATATCCTATAATATATAAAAATGGATAATACCATACTACATCCAACATACATGCAATATGTTTCACTAAAAATTAGGGTAAGGCTATAAGCAAGAGTCATTTGTGATAGAGATATCAAGGATATAAATAGGAAGTATATGTAAAGGACTAATGAATAAAGACTTACCTAGATCATATATGTATAATGGATTAGCTAAAGAGATATAAATTCCATTATGTGGTGAATAAGAGGTATATGAACTAAGGTTATAACCAAGATGTGTATACAAAGGAAGCAAAGATTATGATCCTTTTTTCAACAAATTAAACCAATATCTAAAGAAAGAGAAATAAAACTACAAATGAAATTAAAGATGATTGTATTACATTAAAAGAGAGAAATTTTTCATTAAAATATTTTTTTATTGTTTTATGTGGAAACCTCCTTTGAGAAAACTCAATATAATATAACTCATGGATTCCTTTACACAAGCCAATGCACTTTTATACTAATTACACTCTGGCCAAGTTTTACTTCCCATGAATGTGGGATTATTAAAATTATATCAAGGGATGACTTAAAAATTATATTGATTTGTAAATTTCATTAAAAACAATAATTACAAATAAAAGAGTTAGTACGGATGGGTCTTAACATGCCCTCCCTCTCTAAAAAAAATTACCCTCAAAGCTGAAGATTAAGAGATTGTTGTTCAATTTTGAGAATAGGTTTCTAAGTTACATATTCTAATTTCATCCCATTCCACTATACCAAAACCTTGTTGATGGAATAATTAAAAATTTGATGGGATCTCCTATCCAAGATAGCTTTAGGTTCAATAATATTATAACCTTTTCCATCAATCTCAAGAAGTATTGTCTGAATTGTGACATTTTGACCAATAACTTTATTCAAACATGAAATGTTAACAAAAATATGAACACATGAAGAAGGTCAAAATTCCATCTTGTAGGCAACAAGAACAATCTACTTAATAACCTTAAAGGACCATATAAATTTGAAGTGAGTTTTAGAAACCCATTCTATTGATGCGAGTCTATGACCCACTCCAACAAATTGATGGTAAAACTTAGTCTCATTTTAGGATCACTAAATATAACTTAGAGCACAAGTTGTAAGCATGTGGTTTTAGGATAACTAAGTGTTGGAGTAGTATGGTTGATAAATATAGTAACATGTTCAATACTATTATTATTAACAATCAAATTCACTCAATGAATTTCATAAATAAAAAACTAGCCTAAACATCGATATTCACAATAATGCTTGTGTACAAGAGTTAATTCTAATGAAATAAATATAAAATAGAGGGAAAGGGTGATGTATAAATTAAATTTCAAATATCCTATTGAAGTATTTTTTTAAAGAGAATAATTTCTAATATTTACTACATGTTAGTTAATGTTTCTCAATTTAGCATGCACTCACATTTAAATAAGTATAGCAAAGAGTCTAAGGATTTATCAATTGTGAAATAATTCCCATGCATCACTTTGTAAGATAATTCAGCTATAATGAATTGAAAAAAATCACTTTCATCCACAATGATTTGAATAAAATTAGAGTTAACCTATAGAAATGATTAAATTAGCTACTTACTCAATCTAAAAAATTTAGAATAAATAAAATAAATATAATTTAGTGTTCACTTTTAACTAAACAATTAGTAATATTGATCTAGATTTCAAAAATTAGAAACACAAAAAAACTCACAAAACATCCCAAATATTTATTATGCTTTTAAGGTCTCCAAAAAAATTATTCTATCTAAAAATATAGATACATAATGTATTTATAATAGTTGGATGGGCACTACCTCATCCATAAATAAAATTTGCCTGTGAAATAAATTTATCCTCCATAAAAAATAAAATATTTTATATTTTAAAACAATAAGGCTGAAACTTTACATCAGTCACTGGGACTAATCCCTAGTTATTGAATTAGATATTATCTAATTTTGAAATGCTTGAGAACATGTTTGATAATCTTTTTCAATTTGTGACACATTTATGATTGGTGTTCTAAATAAGGCCTCTCCTCTTGTTATCAAAATTGTGTGATTGGATATTAGATTTTGAAGTGTCTCTTTATTTATAGCATCCCTCTCTATTTTTGAAGAAGAATGCATGTAATCTCAATGATTTTTACACCTCCACTCATGTTTTCTTCTTGAACATTTTTATGAAATTAGAAATAATGATATCTAATTGTGTGTTAAAATCTGTAAGAAGCATGATTTTTTTGCCTAGCAAAAATAATGAAGGAAAATTGAATTCTCAAAAAAAAGCCTAAATTTTAATTACACAATAATTTATTAGAGTGATCATGGTCTCCATGTATCTTATCCATTCCTCTAAATAATTCCCCATTTTGACTATAAAACTCTTGCATATATTCACATCAAACACAGTCATTGTTGGGGTGCCTGGAAACATACCCTTTCTAATGATTCCAACTATATTACTCAATTTAGTTCCCCTTCGACCATTCTAACCAAGGTATGCATAAAATATTTGTTGGATTACATTGGTTTTAAAATTATCCCCACATATTTGTTTTAGTAAATCAAACAAAGAATAAATATTATTTTCCACTTTGTGAATCATTCCCATAGAAAAAATAGTTTTGGCTTATGTCTTAAGCCTTCTTCTTTGTATTTCATCCCTTAAACAACTTTATTAATGAGATCATACATTTAACATAGAATTGATTCATGGTCATATACAAAGGATTAAATGATAATATATTTTCATTTCATTTTCTTAGTTATGAAAATAATTCCTTGTCTATTTTTAGGAGAGTTTGATTTCCATACTTAACAAATCTCTTGATGATTGTTCTCTTCATATTTATTGTAGAGTTATCAAAATTCAAATTGGCCTCAAAAATTTTATAATATATTACATATGGTCTCTATCATATATATATTTTAGGGATTCAATTCAATTATGTTTAGAGTTATGGCCTTGTTATGAGTTATTATAAAAGTTGTTGGTGTAGATGTAGTTTGAGAACTAGATAGAAGAGTGGTGGTTTGAGGAAGTGAGGTATAAATAGAGGTAGGAAAGGACAAAGTGGAAGAAATAGAAAATGAGTAAGGTGGGATAGAAATGATGATATGACCTCAAATTAGTGGAATAGGAATGAAGGGTGGTAGGAAATCTGAATCCTATTGCCTAGTCATGTATAGATGGTGCAACTATGATAAGGAGATTGGGTATAAAGAATAATAATATGAAGGAATAATATTAAAATAAAAAATGGGAACACATGGGATAATGGATATATGAGGTAAATATTTTTAGAGATAGATTCATAGTAATGTTTTCTATGGGTTATGTGAATTACATCCCATAAACTATTGGAGGCACTTGACTAGATAGTGTTTCAATTCCCTATCTATTATAAAACCACACTCCCAATTGGATTAATGGGAATAGATAGTGTTTAAATTCCATATATATCATAAAAATAATTAAATTATATACATCTCATCAAATTAATGGAAGGAATAACTAGTCTTATAGGTGCGGTTTCAACTATGTTAGTTAATTGTGAATATAGTTCCACAAGAGTTAGACTAGTAAAAAGACTAGATATTAAAGAAATAGAGGATGTAAATATAGATCTCCTTAATTGACTACTACCTTATCCCATGGAGTAAGATGATGGAGAGTTTGGAGTATATCTTATAGCACTTTAATATTCAATCTTTAGTTCATCCTAGGTGAATCTTATAAGGGTAGATGAGCACTTGGTCTTTCCTCTACCATTTATTATGATTAAGTTATTTGATTTTATAGCCTCATCCATCTAGTAGCTTATAAATTAGATATAATTTATACATAATTTACAATATTTAAGTATAATTGATCATATTCATGTTGATTATGATTTTACATAATATTGATTTTGGACCTGTGCAATTGTGTATGTGCTTTCACCCTTCCTTGAGGATTCCATCTTAAATAATTATCATCTAAATTGAATGATGGTACATAAGCATCCAAGGCCATAATTGAATGAAAAAATTTATAATATTTACCTCCAATTTTTATGGGTATAGTATGAAATATTTTATGTTTCCTTCTCTATAAATATCCCCCCATTCCTTCAATAAAATAATATGTTATATCTTGTGTTACTATTATGTCTAGTACAAAATATGGAAATTTGAGTAGAGAAACAAGAATTTCTTAAATTATAATCATAAAAAATATTTTTTAGATGATTATTCATTAATTTTAAATTTGATGTCCTCATGTCCTCAAAAAACCTTAGCATTTTCCTCTCATTGATAGCAATGTAGAAAAGAGGGTAGAAAAAATTTGTAACTCTCATTTATGTGAGTAAGATACTTATGTTCATACAAATTATAGTATAATAAATTAAATAGATAAGAATAATATGTAGAGAAATCATCAACTAGGTAGGAAATATTATATAAACTTCAACCTTGAATAACTTAAGTACACATTTTAAATTAAAAGAAATGATTTATCCCAATGTCAACTTCTCCTTGTCATCAATTATCATGGATAGTAGAGCAACCCATAATTTATTAACATTAAATATATCATATGCATCTTATATTTTATTCATTATTTTTATCCTAATGTGGAACCCTTATTTTAATAATTTAATAGTACATAAGTCAACATCTTCCCTTTTAACCCAGTTGTCAATGTCTTCGGCCCAATATTTGAGAGTTTCTCTAAGATAATGGGTATATAACTAATGTTAGGATATTTATTTGATATAGTTAATTATTGGATATATAAAATGATAATAATTTTAAAATTTAGTCCCTATTATAAAACCTCTTATGCATATCCCATGATGAGAATAGATTATATCATCTTGAGAAGAAGACATTGTGAATAAATTATTATAAAAATTAAATACAATTAAATACCTATGGATTAGTCATTTCCATATATAATACTATTTTTAAAATGGTGTACATAAAATTATAATAATATATATCTTATTGATAATGATCCTCATTATCCACATTTATTTGGGCATCTTCCATCATTTTAAATATAGCATTATAATGTTGGTAGTCCAATACTCCATAAGATAAATTTGTGTCTTTGTTTTCCTAAGTTTCGATGGAAGAGGAAGGAGATGTAACTAAAATAGATGCTTGGAATCTTTATTTGAAAAAAAATCACTAGATCATAATCTTCATAGTCAATATATTATAGAATCAGATTGCAATAACCTTTTCACCATAAAATATAATAGGTCTTTCTATATAGAATAAAAAATGATGTTCACTATGAAATTAAATTTATTTTTACATCAAATCATTTTAAATTAATAAATTCAAATCCTCTATGATCAATTTAATCACATAAATTTGTGAACTAATTAAGAAAATGACCCTTTTATATCTATATTAATATTTTTGATTGTTGTATTTTTTAGTTTACCTTTTTTTATTATAGAGTTATCTTTTGACATGATCTACTTTGTCCATGTGTCAAAACCTTAAATATCCCTAGGTCTCAAAGTCTGCATTTGGTTTCTTTTTTTATCATGTGGTGGATGATAGTGAGGCATTGTACATGTTCTTTTAACTTGTATTGCAGTCTAGGTGACTATTACCTTGATAAATGTCTACCTCACCATTTAGAATAATGATGTGTTCATAAAATCATTTATTATGTTATTCCTAGGGGTTTTAAAATAGCTCTACTTACCACCGTAGGATTGGGTTTGAGGTCTTTGGACTATATATTTCTTAGAGTATTTGATGCTCCCTAGGCTTCTTGGGTTAGCATATGGTCTCTATGAGTGAAAGAGGTAGGAACATGCCAAGTGGAAAAATGTGATTCACCTAGACTCCTAGAGGCAAGAAGGCCCCAAAGTGTTTGATTTTTAAGAAGGATCTATGAGAGTGTGAGGTTTAGGATATATCCTAGAAGAAATAAAATGACACACAAACATAAATATCTAGATTAAAACATGATCAAATAAAAATCATTAGTCATCAATATTACATTTGAGAGGTCCCAAGAAGCATTTCCCAATCATATCATCATCAAAATGTAAACTCATATAAATTTTGATTTGTGTTATATCTATAAATCACACTTATAATAGAGTTTTAGGATTGATGTTGATAAATTGATTATCAAATATTAAATTTGATAAAGAGATTCTGAATTTTCCATTTAAAATAAGTCCCAAAATTTTAAGATAAAAAATATTTTTAGATCATGGGACTTTGAAATAAAATAATTCACTAAGGTTTATTCATTTTAAATGTTAAGTGAATACAAACCTTAAATATGTAAATTTTCATTTGAAATTTTTGGTTAAATTAATCAAAATACTATATGATTTTCATATAATTTTGAGGTCTTCATTTCTTTAAAAAAATAAGAAGTTTGTTAGTCACAACACCTTCATTTTTAAATAATATCATTTATAAAGAAAAAGTCTAAATACAACCATATCTCTAGGTTGGAAAGTGCATTCTGAATTGTTTTGATCGATATGTTGATTCATATGATTATAAACCAAGTGGATATTTTCTTTGATGTTTCTAATAATATTCTCTCATGCATTGAGATTATTATATACTTATTATAAATGAGAACTACTAAGAAGGTGAGAGAGGAGAGAGGGTGCATTTTTACCATAGACTAATTCATAAGGAGACATCTTAGTGACCATCTGATATGTGGTTTTATACCATCATTCAACAACTGGTAACCACTTGAAACAATTATATTTTTTATCAAATGTGAAATATCATAAATATGTTTCCAAACATTTTTTAAAAATTTAAATTTGACCATCTGTTTATAGGTGATATTTAAATATCATTTTCATTTGAGTTTCTATGTAATTGAATATTTCTTGCCAAAAATGATTGGTAAAATATAAATCCCAATCAAATAAAATAGAAGCAACGATGTGTTTAAGGTGAATACTTTGGTCAAGGAATATTTGGACAATGGTGTAAGGGGTTTAAGAATGGGATAAATTACAAAAATGGGTGTATGTAATGTCATTAAAATCCATCAATAGTTAGAATAATATAAATCAAGGATCCTCCCCTAACACTTATGCAACAATCAAGGAAGGCCTAAACATAGCCAGCCATAATAAGGCAAGCATACAATAGTTAAGGATCAATCATAATCAGTCATCAAGGATAAATCACTACCATTTTTATTAAACAATTTACCATGGAAGGAGCACTGCCAATTATGAATAAAATCACCCCTGATAGAATTCATATAATAATTATTATTTATCAATCAATTAACTAGTCACTAAACTTTCATTTGATGAAAGGCCACGATCCTTGGCAAAGACATGTCATTTAGATGGTAAGCAATGAGGGTATTTATATTCAGTGAGTTGATGAGAAAGAGATCATCAAATTATGAATTGTCATATTTAATAATGTATAAGTAGCCACTTATAAGTGCATTTAAAGATGAAACCCCTTAAATTGCATAATCTAGATAGAAGGATAGAAACCTTTGTAATCGAACCCAAGGATGAAACCCCTTGTGGTGTATTTTTATAATATTCAAAATCTATATTCAAAAATAAATAATTAATCCAATTTGACTTTATTATTATTTAAATTATTATTTTATAAAATATTATCTAAAGTAATTCTATAAAATTCAAATCAATATAAAATATTTTGATTTAGAATATTACAGTGGTAGCAGAACTATTTTTCTTGCCATCTTGTGAAATATGGGGTCACTATATAAGGAAATTATGGATATCTATTATTTGTAAAACATACTTTCAGAATAGGTTTTAAAATAAATCTCTTTTTGAGACTTTTTGGATTTAAAAGAGTCATGGAATGGAAACATGTACTATGATGAAGATAAGTTTGTGAATCATAGTTATGACAGTGCTGAATATGAAGAGAAATTCAATTTTAAAGAGGTTATAGAAGAAAGGAAGATGACAAATTCCAATACTAACTTCCTTATCTATGAGCAAATGAATGAGGCATCCAACGTTGAACTAAGGGAATTCTCAAACATACTTATCCAAGAAGAAGTTTATATTTATGGAGACTCATCTATTGGGAAGATTGACATAAAAAATCTAGATATTAGAGATGAACATGATTTATCTATCCAAAACACTAATGATGATGTTGATATGTGTTGTTTATGTTAAAGTGAAGGTAAAATGTAGTGTGTAAAAGAGATAAGTCTTGAGGATTATTCCCCAAACATAGTTTCTAAGTTTAATAATTTGATTTATTATCTAATTAATGCACACTATCAATAGCACCCAAAGTTACACCTTAATGGTAGGCCATTACAATAGTGACCACTAGGTCATGAGTTCAAGCCTTGATTAAACTATGAGCATCAGGTGGGGTACTAGCATAAGCCAAATGGATTAGTTTATTAGAATCACCCTATAATAGTGCATCAAAGTATGTGCCAAGTCATTGGGTCTAACACAGTGATAATATCATGCCAAAAAAGCTGCACGACATCCTTATTTACCAAAAAAACATGCACACTATCAAAAAGATATCATGACTATGGTCTTAAAAATAAACAAGATGGAGAGCCAACCAAAATAATTGATACAATATGGTAAAATCAAGAGTTAAAGTCATAGAATACTAGAGATTAAAATTTTATGGAGGAGGTTAATAAAAATATTAATTTTAGCCATGATTCTTAGCTATCCACAACAAAAGATGAACTGGAGGAGCTAAACTTATCTTTTAATAAGTTAGAGACTATACTCAATAATGTTGTTGACTTAATGTCATTAAACCCTTGAAAGTGGAAATCAATAAACTAGTGGGGTTGTTTCTTATTATATCAAGTCTATCAAGACTGAAAATCATTGATGTATCAAATAATCTATCCCAAATCAATTACAAATTAAAAATTTGGACCAATCAAAATAGTTATATCTAACCCCTTTGAGCTTGGTTAATAATAATAGAACATTGTAGGTTAATTACCCTATTCAAATGCACCATCAGATCTATGTTTTCATAGAATAGTAGCTCATTATGTTTAGGTTTCAAATATTGGTTTCCAAATAATTAAAACATGGATGAACCATACCATTAGACATATTCTGATGCATTGGGCCACCACCACCTACCCAACATCAAGATCAAGTTTTTTTAGCAATAGTATCAACTAATAAATTTACCCTACATATCAAAATAATAAATGGTCTAGAAAATGAAATTAGAGGCCAAACTTTGGTGGTAGCCAAAAGAGACCCTGAAACTATTTTTGAATGGAAAGAAAAGGCATATAATTGATAACAAAGATGGAAATGTACAACTTTCCATGTATTCAAGTAGAAGAAAAATCATGCTTCATAAAAAATATGTATAAAAATTCTTGATGAATTATGATGAGAAGAAGCAAGTATCAAATTCACTTTTGGGGATGGCATTAGTTGAAAAGTAGATTAGATTTTAAATTCTTCAAACTCTCCAAATTGAATAATGAAAACTCCATTTATTATATCTATAGAAGTGGTTAAGGGAATAAATTAAACAATAAAAACAAATTATTGATGTCTGACAAGTCATATCATAAATTTGTGCATCTTTGTGAATACCCAAGAACTGATCTTTCCAGACATGTCATAGTATTTCAAAAGGAAATTCATGAAAAATAATTAAAGGAAGAGTTTCAAGATCATAAAAAAAATTATAAGCTAGTTGGACAAATAGGGATGTTAACACCATTTATAATAGAGGAGATGTAAAATACCATGAGAGAATGTTGAATGAATATTCTAAAAAAAAGGACACATTTGAATTACATGGCTATAGGACAAATTACATATTGATGTCATTCAATCTGAGATATCAAGAATCAATATGGTTGTTGGGATTGATGGGAAAATTGGGTAA
This sequence comes from Torreya grandis, assembly GCA_037957365.1. Classification (NCBI taxonomy): domain Eukaryota; kingdom Viridiplantae; phylum Streptophyta; class Pinopsida; order Cupressales; family Taxaceae; genus Torreya; species Torreya grandis. Next base: position 1,536,173 of record JARHVA010002000.1, read on the forward strand.
CTCTATGATATAAAAAACTTCTAGATTACATATTAAAGTATGCCACTCTTTTTAGGATGTTTTCAAAAAAATTCCAAAAGTGACCATTAATATATAGGTTAACATATGGCATGGATTAATTTATTATATGAAGTCTATAGTTATCATACACTATGTTTCTTTGAATATATCTAAAGAGGCAATTTTTCCTTTAAATGTAAGAGAAATTCAAAAAGGGAAGCAACATATACAGAAAGTGATAACTAGTTTCAACTACATGACCAAAGTAATAAACAACATAGTGAAAATATTTAACAAAATAAGTTCACTAATCTTAAAAACATAAGCCAATGTGGCGAGTAACTACAACAAAAATCACAACTTTGTGTGTAGAGATTAGTTGACGATGCTAGGGTAGAATGTGAGAATGCCTTGTTCACATGTGATTATGATAATACACTTGTATAAGGAATATTACTTTGGTTCTCCATGAATTTGAATCCAAATTTGGATACTATTGCATTGATAATGGAAATTAAGAGTATAATGACTCTAGCTCATAGCCCAATTCTGGCTCGGCTATGAAGAGATCATAGATTTAGATTTAAAGAGATGGGTGTACCAAAAAGGTAGATAATAGATTCATGTTCCTCACTTATAGAAATAAAAATTTATTCTAATAAGATTAAATTAATGGTGAAATTGGGTATATCATGGATATAAAGGGATTATAAATCTAATAGTATTAATGAAGCATGCCTTTATGACTTTGCAATTTTTTATGACTTTGAAAGAGACAAATTTAGATAAACACAGGACCACTATGGAATTCATGTTTGCATTCTATGAAAGTTATACATGTATTTGGTAATCTATCATAAGTAATGGCTTAAAGGGTTTAAGTAAGACAAAATACATGTCTATTGGAAATATACATGACAATGGCATCTACCTTTTGATTGATATAAGTTATTCATATTTTTATTTTTACTCTTCACTATTGAGTAAAAATGAGAAAACTATAGATTACAAAGTGTTGGTTATTTTTAAGATCTTCTCATGGAAAAAGTATACCAAAACTCCTGACATTTTGATGGTTCCCATTATGACTATTGTTATCTTATGGTATTTGATCACATTTGTGAGATGGCCAATAATAGATACAACATTGAAAAGAGCATTAATTCTTAAACTCATCAATTTAATATTGTATGAAGATAAGCAATTTGAGGAAGGGAGGTCTATAATGTCCTTAAAATCCACCAATAGTCAAAATTTTAGAAATCAAGGATCCTCTCCTAACACTTACGCAATAGTCAAAGAAGGCATAAACACAACCAACCACAATGAAGGCAAGCCCATAACATTTAAGAATCAAACATAGTTATTCATCAAGGAAGTTAAATTCATGTACTTTTTATTAAACAATTTTCCATGGAAGGAACATTGCCAATTATGAATCAAATCGACCTTGATAAAATGTATACAATAGCAATTATTATTTGTTAATTAATTAACTAATCATTAAACATTCATTTGATGAAATGTCATGATCCTTGGCAAAGACATCTCATTTATATGGGAAGAAATGAGGCTATTTATATTCATATAATTAATGAGAAAGAGATCATTGAATTATGAATTCAAATATTTAATCATGTATAAGCATCCACTTACAAGTGCATTTAAGGACAAAAGCCCTTAAATTATGTAATCCATATATAAGGATATAAACCCTTGTAATCAAACCCAAGGATGACACCCCTTATGGTGTAACTTTATAATATTCAAAATCTATATTTATAAATGAACAATTAATCCAATTTGACTTTATTATTATTTAAATTATTTTTTTATAAAATATTATTTAAAATAATTCTAGAAAATATAAATTAATGTAAAATATTCTGATTTGGAATATTACAATGTATTTGGAGAATATATCAACCACCATCACTATGACTAATTTAATACCATATTTTTTTAGGCCTTCTATAATATTCATTGAAATATTTGTGTTGAGTCATTGTGGAATTGGTAGTGGTTGGAGAAAGTTTAGTGATTCCACTATTTCACCTTTATGATGTTGAAATGTATCTCACTCTTTGACAAATTTCTTGATATCTTGATTTTTTTTCCAAAATAAATTTCAATGAATTCACTTATAGGTTTTTATAAAAATTAAAAGACTAACTAAATTTTATGCATGTAATTTTATTAGAATCTTTGGTTGGGGCCTAGATCTTAGAATTGGAATAATGAGGCCTTTGTATCTTAAGGGTTTTCCATCCCAAGTGTAATTGGGTTTAGATACAAGGTCAAAAGACAACTATTGGATGAATGTTTGTGTGTGACTACCCTAGTTCCATTCCTATTGGATGTCTTACATCTATTCAATAATGAGTGAGATAATACGCATAACTTTGCATGTTATTCATATTAGTGGGATAGTACATTGGCAACCACATTCTCCTTACCCATTTTCTAGGGGATCTCATAATAATACCCCATCAGTTTAGTAAAATTTTAATTTTGAACTAGGTAGGAGACCCTTTGTTCCAAAAAATTATTTAAGACTTTGATTATTTGTTTTGATATAGAAAGGTTGACCTAACAGGTATGGGTGATTTTTTCTAACCATGTGTAGGATGCCCATCATTTTATTTTCATATTTTGAACATACCAAAATTCACCTAGTGAGGTCCTTGAAGGTAAAGGTGATGTGTCTTCCATATTTCATGAGGATAACATTGATTCCATTACCATATGCATCACTTTCAATGATGAAGTTTTTTATAAATATGGCATTTCCAAAATATATGTACTATGCATATCATATTTAAATATATCAAAATCTTTCTCTGTTGGCATAAACCATAAAAAAGAATATTTTTTTAGCATGGTTATCAATAAGGTGTAAATGTTTCCATAATAATTTTAAAAAGTGTTATTACCTAGTGAGACCAAGAAATACATTAAGTCTTTAGAGAATTTTAGGTTTTGGCCAATTTTTCATGGCTTCAATTTTTGTAGGGTATACCTTAATTCTTACCACTGAAATAATGTGCCCTAGGTACTCAACTTTGTGATAACCAAAATATCATTTTAACTATTTTTCACATTTTTGGTGGTTCATGATAAGCTATAATGAGGTGCTGATTTAATTTAAATGGTATTCCCCAATTTTGTTGTAGATAATTATATCATCAAAGATGACCAAGATGAATATCTACAAAAAGGTTCAAAAGATTAATTTCATCAAGCCTTTGAATATAGATAGGGAATTGGTAAGATTTAAGGGAATTATTAGGAATTCATAGTCACCATCATGACTAAAGAAATCAATCTTGGGAAAATCCTCATCTTGAATGTAGATCTAGTGATAGCAAGATCATAAATCTAGTTTGGAGAATAATTTGACACCATGAAGCTCATTGAGTTAAACCATCACTAGGATAAAAAAAAATTCCTTAATACTAAGTTTTTTCATTCCATAAAATTAACAAAAATTCTTCAAGATCCATATTTTGTGCATACAATAAAAACTAAATAAGAGTTTGGACTTGTCTTGGGGAAAATCACTCTTGCCTATAGTAGCTTTTAAAACCAAATTTTTATTTTTTTTATTTCTAAATAAATGGGTAATAACACTACCAAATTTTAGTGGGTACACTCCCCAAAAATATATAAATATGATGGTATTTAGTTTGCTGGTGTGAAAATCCTTTTGTTTCCTTGAATACCATCGTATGTTTGACAAAAACATTTTTCAAGTCATTAGGCTAGTTGGAATAAGGAGATGTGTTGAGATGAACAAAACATAGTTGAGTGATGATTTCATGATATTATTTTTTGAGGAGCTTCTTTATGTGGTGTGAACTTATGATGTTGGGGTATTTTTTAAAGATGCCCTTTAATGTATATTATTGGTTATCTTTGGATAATTACATCCAACATTCTAAAAAGTTTATAAAATAGATGCAAGAATGTGCAACCTTTGAGCCCCAAGAACCACATCACATCCTCCTAAGATAAAAAAATAAACATGTATAATTACAGGTTATAGTCCCCCAAGAAAATTTGAATATTACAAAATTTTCCTTAGAAATTTAATTTTCCCCCATTAGCTTCAAATTTGAAATAAGGCTACATGAAATAGTTGGCTTAGTTTTCTAGTTAATGATCATTAAAATATATGTGTGTTACTATAGTAAATTATAATAGTGATGTGTGTTTATTAAATTACCTATTTATTCTCATAGTTTGAGGAGTAGTTACCCTAGCTAGGGCGTACACATAAATTTCTAGTTACAACTTCATAAGGATATGTTCTTTAAATTATGGTTATCCATCATGGCAATATTTGGAATCCTCTCATTCATTAGTATCTGTATTTTAATTTACATATAACAAAGAAAACTTTTGTTTAAGGTAGTTCTTTCCTCAAGTGAATTTTCATCACAATTGTAACACAACCATTTTTCCTAATGAGCTTGCATGTTTACCTATGTAAGTTTTTTAGTGTGGGTTTATTTTGGAGGTGGGTTTGTTACATGTCATTATTATGTAGATAATTTATAAGGGATAAATTTTGAAAAGTGACATTTGGATTTTATTTTATCTTCCCTGAGCTTAGCAACCCCAAAGCTTCCATCATGTTCTAAGGTTAAACCATTTTGACCTTAATTTGAATCATATCTTTGAGCCCACTAATGAAACAACTCTTAAAAAAATCATTGCTTGTCCATTCAATATGTTTTTATATTTTTTCATGTGTTTTTTGTTAGTAAAGTAGGATTATCTAGTCCCTCACCCATTTATATTTCAAATAATTGAAATTTTTTACAACCAGAGCCCAAAAAGAAAGGATAGAGATCTAAATATGAAACCTCCAAGAATAATTATCAAACAAAAAGAACAAGCCCTTATCAATTATATAAAATAAAATAAGAGATACTATAACCTAAAGTATCCACAAGGATGAATAAAAATAACAACCCAAATGCTACAGAACTAGTAGAAGTTATAGAACAACTGATCAAAATTAGCACACTATGGATAAACACCAGTCATTGAAAAGCAAGAGATGTTTTGTAGCTATTACCTAAAAAACATATTATAATAATTTAAGGTTAGTTTTACTCTAATGAAATTAACCAAAACCAAACATTTTCATTAAACAATAATGGTAAAATAAAAGAAAACTTTAAAATTTGTTCATTTGGCTACGTAAAAATAAAAAGCTATAGAATAAACCAGCAAAAATACCAAACATCATAACCAAAAATGTCTTCATAGTTAATAACTAAACATCCTTATTTTCTATGAAAATTGCATCAATTTCCTAAACCATTTGTTTAAAAAATGAAATAAATACTCCTTTAAAATTTAGTTTGATATTTCCAAACTATTTTGGTTTTTTAAATTTTATTTAGGACTCCTATGAAATCATCATATGTGTTGGGACCAAATTGAACCAGTAAATTTTTTTCAAATATGTCCCAAGTTGGTTCTTGATGAAATTTATTATACCACATGATGACTTCCTTTTCTAAGTGGAATGAGGCTATGGATGCATTGTTTACCTCCAATGTATAGTGTCAACTGAAATATTATTCTACAAGGTAAATCTAATTGGTAGGTTTGGTACCATCAAATTTTTGGTCTGTGGCATGGTTCTCAATAAGATACTATTTTTGTAACCCCTGATACCATTAAATTTTATTATGAGTTATAAAATTTGTAGAATGAGGCCTTATAATCATTGGTGTATATCAGTGGTTTGGGATCATAGTTCAACCATTTCTTGTTAATGATCACAGTTCTAAATCAAGTTGTGACAATTATTACCAAGAGGGTTATTGGGTTTATAGAGTAGGCTTATTGAAGTCAAATTTTAAATGATAATCTCGATGATAAAATCATGATGGTATAATTTTCATAAGGGCATAAAAAAATTTAATGGAAATTTACCATCTAGGGGGAAATGTATTTGTCATCGTGTTGGAGATAATTGTGCCCGATTATTCTACCTCTACTATGTAATACTCGTTTGTGACACTTATGTAAAATTTTTAGATCCTCTAAATTATGTAATTGTTGTCAATGTTATGTAGATTCTATTTTTTGTTGATATGTTTTGAATATAAATCAATTAGTAGTGTTTTATACTAACTCCAAATTTACGAAGGTTAACATACTCAAAAAAAATTGATAGGGATTATATAGGGTGTATCTAGTTTTTGGGCCCATATTTAGAGTTATCTCATTTGTATATAGTGTTGGAACATTTTTTAGAGTATTGACTATAGACTCAAGGTACACTTTACCCATATCTCACTATCTCATCTGTGATTTTTGGTTGTGAGTAGCTTCTCAATGCTAACTACTTATCGATGCACCATAAGTAATAGAAAGTTGAAGGATTATTATGGATAAGATTAAAAATAAACTAAGGGGTATTATGATATACTAAAAGGTAATTATAAGTGCATAAGTATATATACAACACTTCTTAATTGTTTTATTATTGAGGCATAACCCCTCAATTCACATAATTGAGAAAAATTGACAACTACTTATCCTAGAATGATAGGTTGTAGTAAGTTTTAAAATATTTAGAACATAATTTGTAACCTAAAATTAAAAAATGTTCTCAAAGGAAAAAAAATAGGCATATTTGAGGAAAAAACTTAGTGAAAACATTTATATTACCAAGATCTCAATTTGGGAAAGGTGAGAGCATACAATGGGTACTCATATAGAGCCCTAAACTGTTGAAAGTTCCATGTAAAACAATCTAGGAAATTACTCTAATACCAAATGATATGATCTATCTTTCAATAGATTAGACTATATTAAAATACTAAAAATAATAATGCAAATGAAATTAAATATGATTATATCATATTAAAAATAAAACATAATTGCATTACAATATCATTAGACTCTTTGAGGGGGAAGCCTCCTTTAATAAATATGAATACAATATAATTCACGTATGCCTTTATACTATCCTATTCACTTTTTTATACTGATTATAATTTTCCCAACAAATACTTCTCATACATGTGAGACTATTAGAATTATCTCATGGATTGACATACAAAGTATATGTGTGCATAGATTTTATTAATAATAATAATAATTAAAAATAAAAGAGTTAATATTAAGGGGTCCTTAAAAAAAATGCAAAAATAACATATACTAATAAAAATGTACCAGTATAATCATGGAAGAAAATAACATACCAATATAGCATGTGTGTACACATGTGCAACACACACGTGCATGTACGCATGCACGCACGCACACGCACGCACGCACGCACGCACACACACACACACACACACACACACACACACACACACACACACACACACACACACACACACACACACACACACACACACACACACACACACACACACACACACACACACACACACACACACACACACACACACACACACACACACACACATCTACCAAAGTAAATAAATAAAGAATTTAGGGATATTAATACTTATCTTGGGTTGATTTTTTTTTGAATTAATCTCTCCCTTAGATTAAGTGGAACATTGTGAGAGATGTTGTATGTGAAAATGAAGATGTAATGAGGAATATCTAAGTATTCTTAGTTTGGGACTCTAAAAACTATGTGTATCTTGATAGTTTAACTTCTCTTTTTATGACCTTCAAAGATCTTTTGCAAACTAGACATTCACAAGTGTAAATTCTTATACCCTAATCCCACTTATTCTAAGGGTGAATTTATGTGTGAAAGCATAGTAGATTAGATTTGTTTCTTATTGAAAAAGGTATTTGGTAATTTTTGTCACTTGGATTTTTAGTTTTTGAGGAGATGTCTCATCTCTCCTCATCTAAGTGGCATAATTGAAACACCTCTAGGCATGTGAGTAGCCTATGAATGAGGTGAATCTCTATATAGGGCTATCTCCCTTGATGTACCACTTTGGATAACTACTAAAACTAAAATTTGGGGGCAAAAGGGAGAGAGAAAACTTATATCAAACTATGCTAACAAAGGGTATACACAAAATAAGTTGATGACTTCCAACCAACTGCATGTTACACATGAAACCAAGAGACTAACCAAACCTACACTTCTCCAATCTACATCTTCTCACACCAATATTAAATTATGAGGTTATGGATGAATGTTTAGGCTAGGAGGAATAGATAAGAGGCCTTGAATGGCACTAGTGAATAGACTAACTCACTCAACCTTAACACTTATATTGATGCCTCTAACTACCTCAAAAGTACTCTTAGTTTTGATGAACATTTCTCATTTTAGGATCTTGGAGATCCAAGGCATGATTTTTAGTTTTTGATAATTTTGGGATATATATGGTGGGATAGAAGCAAAGTATGAGAGTTGTCCATAATATTTGTTTGATTTGATGGTTTGGAGCCACTAAGGTCTATATTTGAACCTTTGTGATATTTCTTGATCTATAAGCTAAGCTAAATGGATATTAATAATGATATTTAAAATAAAGTGAGCTTTGATAAAGAAAATAGAAAAAAAGAAGGGTAAGGTAGAAAAGAAGATGTGATTGTAGGCTTCTATCTCAAATATCATGACAAAGCTCTAATTATTTTGAGCATACATGAACCAATTTGTGATGTAATATAGTATAAACTCATATTACATCACAAACCAAGAAATCATCAAGGAAATATATAAGTCACACATAATAACTAGGTTTACTTTAAATAATTTACTACTATAACCTAAATAGCATGAGCACATCCAAATCTAGAGCAAATGAAAATGAAGTATACCTAAAGATCTTTCAATTAATCTGTCATAGCATAAATTAGCAACCCTATGACAAAAATGTAGCTCAAAATGTAAAGAACCATTCAAATCTAAGATATTAACATGCAATTGAGAGATAGCATCAGCTTTTAACACGTTATTTAGAAAATATTTTCAAAATCCCTTCTTTGTATTAAAATGTCTCCTTGTATACAATTTCTCAAAGTCTTTCCCCTTTATAAATGGTAACCTATGCCTATATATAGTGAAAATAGGTGGTGGTACCAGTGAATTTCTCAAAACATCTATATGTTAGATAAGGAAATTTGTCCTTAGATTATAAAGATACAATGTGCATGACCTTCTACACCAATTTTGACTAATATGTCAAATATATGCTAATAGACTAACATATATATATATATATATATATATATATATATATATATTACAAAGAATATTCCTTTTCAAAATATGTTGGTGGGTCTACTCTATTTTTGTTTGAGGATCTCTTTTACCTTGGTATATTTTTCTTTGATCATCTCAAAATATACTACAGGCTTCATCAAACAATCTTCTTCTTCATTTATCAATGTGTTTAATTTTTTGTTACATTTTTCCATGAGTTCTATGATACATTGTGCCTTTGAAATCTACCTTCTAGAGGTAAGGATGATTTTAAGGATATTTGTATTGTCCTTGATAGACTATTATTTATTCTCCTTGATGTTCTAGATGAAGACATTAACCCTTTGCTTAAACTCTTTATCATCTATCAGGGCCATGGTAGTGGGTTGAGAAGGATTAGTCAATAGAGTCTCCAAGAGCTTTTCCATCTTGCTTATTAGGTCTTTGTCTTCCTTATGAAGTCATTGACATTATTAAACTAGGTGATTAAATCCTACAACTTATCCTCCATGATCCCTGAAGGATGTCCAAATGTCTAAGTTTGATGATTTTAAAGTCCAGGGCCCAAACATTAATGTGGTCCCCTTTTGGACTTATTTAAAAATTTAGATGAGGTTTAAATTGATTATCTCACTAATGTAAAAGATGTCCTTGCATACATCAAATGACATGAGTGAGACTATCAAACTAAATCCTATAAGAAATTTTTATTGAGGTTTAACTTGATAGTCTCATTAACATCAAATACATCCTTGTAGATGTCAAATGACTAGAGTGAGACTGTCAAATTAAATCTTGTAAGAAAATTTTATTGAGGTTTAACTTGACTATCTTGCTAACGTCAAATACATCCTCATGAAAATCAAATGATGGGAGTGAAACTATCAAATTAAATCCTATAATAACTTTTTATTGAGTTTTAACTTGATGGTCTTGCTAACATCAAAGACATCCTCAGAGATGTCAAATGATGGGGGAGAGACTATAAAATTAAATCCCATAAGAAATTTTTTATAATAAATTCTAAAAATGGTGCGTAGTTTCTCCTACGAGATTTCACACTATTAGATCAGATCTCTAGGGAAGTGAGAGTCATTAGATCTATGAAATTACATGAACATTAAGTTACAACTCAATATGCATAATGGTTTAGACTAAGATTTTGGTCTTAAGATTTTGTTTGTGTTAATAAACACAAAAGGCATTTTAAGATTGAATCCTAAGATAAAAATTATTGAAAATCTTGTAAATAAATGAAAGGGGCCCTTTGACTAAAAATTTAACCAAAGGGGGAAGTAAAAAGGGCCTAATTATGATTTTATATTAAGGTTTTGTCATGTTGAAAACATGATCGATCCTTAATATAAAATTAGACTTAGGGTTTTTTACAAAAAGAAATATGATTTCCCGCTAAGTTTCTCCCACCTTTTTTGAATTCAAATAATAGGGTTTTCCCATTTGGTAACCTTCCCTTTCTTCATGAAAAATATGCTTTATCATCTAAAGATAACCATTATTAGGGTTAGTACATAAAACACAATCAAAATAAAATATGCAAAGGTTCATTCATTTTTAGCTGAGAAATCTTCAAATTTTAATAAAAAATAACCTTCCCAAAGTCAATTAAAGTTGTAGATGTTTTGAAACATTCACAAGGGTCCCTATTTTATAAAAGCATAAAAATATGGGTATGTTGGTCCCAACAACTTCCTAGAACACTTCACATTACCTACAAGAACTTTTCCAACTATAAATAGGATGAAAGAATGAGACAACATGCTAAGGAAATCATAGTTATCACTAAGAAAGATCAATCATCCAAGTAAAATACACTAGTAACAGTCATGAAGAGGTAAAAAATAGTAATATTATTGATCAAATGGTATGTAAATGAGTAGGGCTTCACCATACTCAGGTGGAATATAAGTTACAATGGCCAAAATGGCTAGTTCTTATAGAACTTGAGAGAGAGAAGAGAAGAGAAAAGTCCAAGGGTCACAAGGACAATTGTCAAGATAAGACAAGGAGTTTCTTATGCATGAGAAGAAGATGTGGGATGAACCATGCAATGTCAAAAGGAACAAGTGGCTTTCCAAGTCATGAAACTCTTGCAAAGTGTTATGAAAGTTCTCATTCTGGCTCAAAAAACTACCTTCATGATTTGGACCTATTTGAACATCCAAAAACTAACTAGGGATAGGTATAATTATTGGAAGGAAGTGTAAGGATTTCAAACATGATTCTCAATGCATTTGTTGTAGTCCTAGTCATCTACAATCTCCCCAAAATGAGCTAGCATCATTTATAATCTAAAAGACTCTTCCTTCATGTACCTTGCACACTTGGAATCCAAAAAAGCATCAGCTTTCCATGAAAATTAATATTATGGAGGTATGACACTTTCCAATACCCTCCATGGCCTTATAAACATCATACACACCTTAAAATCAAATCACTTAAAGTTTTCCACCCTTATCATTAGCTTGTCCACTATGCTAGTTTTGACTGGCTAAGATGAGATCTATTTTTTGAAAATTTATGAGTTTTTATGAAGTAATAAATTACCATATTGAGGTATAAAAATTACTAATCTTACTCCCAAATATGTTTTCATATTTAGACTCCTCTTGGAACCTATAAAGCACACAAAATAGTCAAAAGCACCATGTTTTGTACCCTATATGTACAAATATGTACAATCCAAAAACATGGGGAGTCACCTGAGAGAGGATCATACAAGTTTTAATCATCATCCTAGGCAAATTATTTCATTATATTAGCTTTTTAGCCTCATTTCTCCAAACTGGTCACTAGCAAGGGTTTGTAAGGATTTAGGCTTGTTTCACCCTCTTAAGGTTTGTTCATAAATATGGGAGGTTGAATTTTCCAAAAAATTCCACTAGAAAATATTTAAATACATTTATAAAATTACCCTAACTCCTTATATCCCCATGCATAACCTCCAAAAATATGTGAGCATCTAAACTTCTCCTATCGAGCTTACTTCTCCATTTGCACAGGCCTAATGTTGGTCCTAAGACAAAATTGGATTCCCATATAAATTATCTTCCTTTAACCATCTATATCACCTATTTTTTCCCCCATTAAAATTCCAAAATTCATTGGAGTGATCATATAAGTATATTCATGAAGTTGACCACCCTTTTGGATTCTATGCCTAGTCATGTTTAATAGGCCTATCTACAACCCTTATGGTTTGGACTATTATGTTGAGCTTAACCCTTTATTTTTTGGTTATTATTTTTTTATTATATGTTATACATATTTTTACACCTCCTATAAATATCCATGCAATGTCTTAGTCCAACCTTTGTCACCTTTTCTAAAAGTTGCCAGGGTTTGTGCATGAGGGGAGTGCCCTCTATCTGAAATAAAATAGAGGGCACTCCCCTATTTCTTCATAAAATGGTGATTAATATATAATATATTTAAAGTATTATATATTACCTATACAAAATTATAACCCTTTATTATATTATTATACCATCTTAAGTCATTGAAAACAAATGTAGATTGTGAAGAAAGACACTATGTGCAGCGTTTTCCCAATTTGACTGTATTTTGAATTATGGATCCCTTTATCATGATTGATTTTAATTGTACAATGGTGTATAAATATTCTTAATATATTTTTTAATTTTTCCAAACCTCAATTAATAACTATACTCTTCCATGTCTTCCCATGCAGCTTACTTAGTCAAGACTGAGTGTTATACACCTATGACTGTGTTTTATTCCATAATAGGGCCCACTTGTAGGTCACCTCTTATGAATAAGGATTGATATAATGTTTAAATACACATTTATAGTTACTTTGAGTCAATTTTTATGTAATTTTATCCATTTTTCTCATTTTTGGATATACCCACATCAAGAACCATCACTCTTTTGTTCATTGTCTCTCAGATTCACCTACAGTGGTTATAGGTGCATATTTTCAAATAACGGGGTATCTATAGGTGTTTAGCTAATAAAGAATTAAAATAATAACTTCTATTTTGGTCATAAAGTTCAACTAAGTTATCATCATTATTTAGGTCCACAAGAATGAAATATCTTCTCAAACTTGCACCTTAGGCTAGGTACAAGTGAACAATTTGGGAATTAGACACCTATAGGTATCTATGGGGGTCTAAAACACACTATATCATCTCCTTATGATGATATATTAGCTCATACATGTTATTTACCTCCATAAAAGTCCATTAAAAAATTGCGTCATGTCCATTTTATAAGTTTTGAATGAAAAGGTCTCTTGAATTTCAAACCTATAGGTGAACACTACCTAGATTTCAGTGCTTTTAAGGGCATCTTTAACACCCCCAACAACTACTTTCAATCAATCCTCTATCCTTAAAACTTTTAAGGGTAATTTTACCATGTAGTATATATAATAAAAATCCATTATGATGCTTTAAAATTCCTCATAGCCTTATCATATTATATTCACAAAGCACTCTTGGACCTCTATTTTGCATCTTTAGGGAAAAGAGTCCTAAAACACATAGTCATTGCTTTGAAGGTGATTTTTAACTTTGTTTAGTAGTATAGCCTTATTTTTATGTATTTTAATATCCTTTTAACATGTTATAACTTCAATATTAGTGGCATTATGTGCCTCAACACTTCAAATGACACCTAATCCCTCTGTCAAACCACCTGTAAGTGCATATTTCTTGTACAGGCAATGGGGAGAATGAATTGGCTGAATATGCATTGTCTTGACCACCAATGGAATTTATATTCATCCCAATACCTAAAAATTACTCCTCACTCTTAAAATACCCTATTCATCTCAAAAAATCCTTCAAAACTCCCCTATGGCATCTTAACATTTTATGGTACCACTTGTAGGTGGCCATTTTCATAATGTAGGTAGTAAATGAGGATTACAAGTAGTAGACAAGGTTTATATGCTTATGATCAACTTTAGATCTCCTAAAAGTTTCAAAATTAAATCTAAAAATTCTAAGGGGATTGAAAAAACTATCAACACCTTCTTTTCACACATGAAATCCTCTTTAAAGGCACCTGTAGGTGATGTTCAATGGCAAACTGAGTAAATGTTGCACATGACTACAACAGTCCATTTTTACATTATTTAGAAGGTAAAACCTATTTTTTATTAATTTATATCAAATTAAAACCTATCTAAACCTATAATATAGCTACATTAACATACTAAAATGGTTCTACACATGTGACTCAACATGGCTGTAAGTGAGATAAGGCAAGGAGTTGAGTGAGTATGATAATGGATTGCAAACTTGATCCAAGCATGATGTAATGATACCAAACATGAATGGATAGGATCAATATGTCATTGAGACATGGTTATGAACCTATTTTCAACCTCTAAAACCACTATCAAAGCATGAAAATCTTGAACATGGTGAAAAACTACCTATTACATAGAAAAGTGTTTCCTCTTGTAACCTAAGCTACTTGGCTCATCCAAACACCTTGAAAAGTGAAAAAAATCATGGGGATCATGATTTTATATATTAAAAATCATATATAAACCATATAATCAATTGGATTATATGGAACTACTCAAACCAAGGTAAAACCTATAGGGTGCACAGATTAGCAAGCAAAAAAACATAGTCAGCTTCATGAGGATGGTTCATAAATCACAAGGCACCATTATTCAAAATATTTTTATGGAAATAAATCTATCTAATTTTAATTTCAACTCCAAAATTAATTTTACCTAGAATTTCTCCAACTATCTGTACCAAGTACAAAATTGAAGACTGGTTATACGTGCCTAGAAGGGTGAAAAAAGATTAGAATAGTTTTGGACCTTTTTTAACACTTATAAATAATTTAAAGCACTAATATGCATCTAATTAATGTGAAGAGTCATTCCATGACCTTCTCCCACATGGCACACTTCCCCATGGGTCGTATAAGTGCTAAACTCTTCTCTTTTCTCAAGAAAACTACTCTTTTTTCTAAAGAACCTACCACTTTTAGTTATAAATAGATACCTAAGACATAATAGGACACATTTCATGTGAAAACCTTTTGACACATTCACATTTCCATAAGAGGTTGTACAAGTCATTTAATGCCCTATTTTGACCTCTAAAATGACTCAAAATGATAAATGGACTAAAAGACTAATTGACCAAGGCTAATATTATATGTAATAACATAAAAATACATATAATACATCCTATGACATAATATTATACCCTAAAAAACACCTAAAACTCAAGATTTTACCTATAGGTGCCCTAATTTGACCTATAGGGTCAAATTTTGTCAACAACAAACCTATAAGTACATATTAAATCCTTAGAAGTCACCTATATAAAAATTTAATGATATTTACCTAGATGATATAGTAGCAATAAAATCTAGTAAAAATAGTACCATAGCAACCTAGCTAATAAATTAGGAAATGTGTCAATAGATATAAAAATATATTTGCTTGAATGATACACTATGGAAATTTGAAAATACAAATAATATTATATCATCCCAGCTGATACAATAGGAAAATGCATGAAACATGACATAACTATCTCGATAGGGCTGATATAATGGGAAAAATTTATTCAAACATGAAGAAGAGGAGGAAAATAAGGAGAGTGATAATAAACAAACACTAGGCTACATAAATGAGTGATCCAAGGCCCAAGAGTAGACCCTTTGGATAATATATTTAAATCAATTTAATAGGGTTATATAAAAAATTGAATTTGAATTCTAAAATATATGAAAGTGCAATGTGTAAATGAAAAAAGAAAGCAAAGAAGATAATTGACAAATGATGTATAATTATAATAGCAAATTTATATTATACTAAGTTATATAAAATATTTGAGATATCAAATGTATGGTGTCTACATACTTCCTAACTTAATTTTTCTAAGTGTACTTAATGTCACTTTCTATAAATAATGGATTTGTACATTAATATAAAATGGAGGGAGATGAAGCATTATTTGAACCATTAAAAAAGTTGGTAGAAACCACTTTATAACTAATGAGTTTGGTGAAATCATTAACCTTGATTATTGATAGACTATGTGATACAATACTGACACTTCAAGAGTTGTGTAATAATTCTAAAGAGGAATTAGATCCTTCCAATTGGCATGTAAGTGCCACTCTCAATGCATAAAACTAAGTATGAAATTATAATGAACTATGATAAGATCTCATGATCTAGATCATCCTAGATCAATTGACCCTTCTTAAAGAGAAATGGTCCCCATTTCATGTTGTTAAAATAAAATGTGTAAATAAATTAGTAACCTGCACTTATATAAATCATTTTCCCTAGGAAGTCACTTGAATTCCTTTGATGATTTGGAAGATATGAACCTCTTATCAATGTGTGTATTTTACTCATAAATAGAGGACTTGATCCAATTCTTATGGGACACTATAATTTGGATTGATATCCATCTACTAGAGAATCTCTACTACATTTAAAGTGTTCAATAAAGGTGGAAATTAATGGCACAATAGCTTTGTGTTGAATATTAGATTCAACCCAAGGTAAGAATGAAGATTAAAATCAAAAAAATTATCCCCTGCTTTCTTAATGATGGTGTAAAGTTAGTACTAAATTGGATGAATATTTTGGTAAGGTCCTATCAGTATTTCCTTCTGAAAGGGTGGGAAGACTCAATTACCAACCTAAAATGTGTGTGGTGTTTGATTCTTATCATGGAACTAATTTCACTTAGCATTATCTTGTTACAAAATTTTCTACAATTCTTTCAAAATGTGTTAATTGTGCTCAATTAATTAAACATCTTTATCAACCTCTTTTTGAGTTGAAGGAGATGTTATTGTTAATGGTGGGATATGATAAGCTAAGTCAATGGGTGACAGAGGTTAGAAACCCAAATAGACCTTAAAAGGGTTGTATATAGTAAAGTTTTACAATTAGCTATGTTATAATTAAGCTAAATGAAAGGTGGTATTTCATCCCATGTGCATAGCTTATTTGAATTAAATACATTAATAAGGTGTAGTATCATTGTGTTTACTAATTATATTTGTCCATTAGTCTATATATGTAATGCAATATACTTACTCAACTTTTTTTCTAGCATAGACCAAAGCACTTTATATAAATCATTCAAAAAAAATCATCTCTATCAAGAAAAGTTATTATATGAGATTCTTAAGTATATCTAGACATGTTGAATGTACATTTAAGTTGTTTATATAAATGAGATTCCTTTCTTACAAGGTATTAGAATTTCCATGTTTTAAAATATATCATCTAATACATAAACACAATCATCATCATGCTTGCTATTAGGGTAGCCTAATATTAATTCCATGGAAAAATATTCCCATGGTCTTGTTGGAACCACAGAGGTGTGTACAAACCTTGTTTCTTGTTGACTAGTTTGGAAATTATGAATGTGGTGCATGATTTGATTTATTTTGAAACATCTTCCCTAAGGTGTGACCATAATTATTGAGGTAACACCATAAGAGTCATTTCAACTCCAAAATGTCTTATGACCTTATTGAAATGGTCCCCCAGTATTGGCTTTTGTCTTTTTGCATAATGTAGAACATACAAGTGTTCAAGGTGATATAGGAGTCCATCTTATAAGTATAAATATAGAACCAAATTACTACAAATCAAGTTCTAATAGGTTTTTCCAAAACCCATGTCAACTGGATACAATTTTGACCATGTGCTAACTTCATGTCCACATGCATCAAGTAAAAAAGAGAGAGATTAAACTAGTGGATGGCTAGGATAATTTTTAACTAGATCTGAACTTCCCTTCTTATGCTTTATGTTCAAATGGAATTGTTGAAGATAAAAAGGCCAATTTTTATTATACTCTTGTTTTAAATTGTTATAATTTTACAAGAGCTAAATCAACTTATGTTCTATATTGATCATAGTCTTTTTTACCAATATATAATGCTTACATGTCTACACAATAGCATGAATATCATGATCATATGTTGGGTATTTTTTTACTAGTGAATTGAAAGTTTCACTATGGTAAGCCACTGAATGAACATATTGAGTGAAGATTATTCCAACTGCATAGTCTAATGCATCAGTCTCAATCTCAAATGGTTTTTGAAGATATTGTAATGCTAATACTAATGTATAACAAAGTTTGCATTTTAGTTCCTCAAATTATTTTTATTATGTGTTTAAATACATAAACTTTTATTTAGTTCCACCTTTGAAAACTTGAATTACATTCCAAGTCACATGATAAAAACCAAGTACATTTCTCTTGTATAAATTTACTAATCCCAAGAATTTGAAAATATTTTTGATACTATTTATTTGTGTCCATTCTTAGATGACTTGAATCTCAATTAGGTCTAAAAGCACTACTTGTGAATCTATAATGTATCTCATATACTATATTTCTTGCATGGAAAATGAACATTTTTCCATGTTTTCATACAACTTATGCTTCTTCAAAGTAGAAAATAATTTCTCTAAATGATATATATGTTCATCTTATATTGTTTTGTAAATTAGGATGTCATCAAGTTAAAATATAAAAAATGAAGTGGTGAATGGCCTAGGAATATCATTCATCATCTGTATGATTGTATTAGAAACATTATTTAGTGTTTCAATTTATTTCTTAGTTTTTAAAGTAGATAAAATAAAATGAATGTGAGGGTATGTAGATGGGTACCTATTAGAATACACACGTTGATCTAGATGAATATGGGAACTCCTATTTGGCTAGGGAGGATAACCTAAAAATCACATTAAAACTAAAAGGGGATTTGTTAGATGGTAGGTTAATTGGATTGCCTAGCGTATTCTAGATCTAAGAAGCACAAGGATTTCTAGGGGGATATCAATCCACTTTTAAGATAATTAAGTAAAAAGTGATATAGTAAATATAATTGCATTCAAATGATAATAAAGTAAATATGCATGAAAATAAATAATGTACATGTTTAATAGAATATATTTCATGATAGGTCAATACCATGCACACGTGTACCAAGGTTAGGTTCAAAGCATCTGGGTAGGGTCTACAAATGGGTCAAGAATAAAAATAGGGGTCTAATTGGGTGAAAAGGGGAGAAAATAAATAAATAACAATCTATTATTTTTTTCTAATAGTGACCATCGACAATTGGGTGTGACTAGTGACAGTTGGGTTTGACCGATGATAGTTAGGTAAGTGGTGATGATTGGGGTAATCGATGATAGTTTCATATGGAAGTTTATGAAAATTAATATGAATCTAAAGATGAAATGGCTATTGGGTAGGAGTTAGAGTATGGATAGTTGGGGTGAGGGGTGGTTTACAGGTGAGTAGAACAAGGTAGGAAACCCTGATAGGGAGAGAAAACACTAAAAATAAAAGGAGGGTACTTGTATGATGCCAAGTGAATGATAGTTGAAAAACTAAATAAATTTTGGTGGCATAAAATTACTTGAACCTTCAAAGGTCATGAAAATAGATTTTTTGGATGCTAAGTACCTGCACAAATAAAATAAGAGATCTTAGATGCAAGTTTTAGATCCTTAACTCCTCTAAGAGCCTTGTATTTATAGCATAAACTTGGTGAGGAGAGAAAGAGTTGACAAGTTGAGTGAGGATAAATATTCCAATTCAAAGGTCAAGAAATCTATAAGGTATGCATGGGAAAGTTTCTATTTTATCTATGTACACATATCCTATAGCTGGATGTTTTTTCATTTTACAAGGGTGAAGGCCTAATTGTCGACGGTTAAGCCAACCATCGATGATCAACCCCTAACTGTAAAAGGGTTGAAATGGGTCTTAAAAAATATGTTTAAAGTGTTTATTAAATAAAGGTGCCTAGGTGTGTTATTAGGTTAACTAGGTGAAGTTTAGCTAACAAAGGTTGAGAATAGGCCCCAAGTACAGGTGACATCAAAAACTAGTCAAGGGGTGGTTTTCAAGTGTCTATAGTTAGATTAAAGGAATTACTAGTCATTTAAATAAACCTTGTTTGGCCTTTAAGGTTTTCTTCTAGATGCCCATCATTTCCATAAGAATCTCATGATATCTAGACTTGAGATCAATTTTGGTGAATAATTTTGCACCATAAAGATAGTCCATAAAGTCCTTAATAATGGGAAGAGGATATCAATTTTTCACCATGATATTTTTGAGAGATCTATAATTGATGCACAACCTCCATGTTTCATCCTTATTTGGCACAAGGATAATCAGCCTATCTTGAGGTGATGATTTGGGATGAATATGTCCTTTATCCACAAGTTCATGGATTAATGGCATAATTTCCTTATTATCCAAAAATAATGTATGATTTCAATAGTCATTAGGTAGAGGTAGTCCAAGAATTAAATCAATAGTGTACTTCACTACACATTGTGTAGGCACTTACTTTGGTGGATAAAAGAAATCATTGTATATTTCCAACTTTAAATTCAACTATAAGGCCTTTATTTCTACTAGTAGAGGAACTATGGTATGAATTGTTTCCATAAGTATGTTCTTACATTTAGACCTTAACATCAAAATCACAAACATTTTACTAGATGTGACTAGCTTCTTACACTATTTAACACTAATGAATAATAGATTTGGAACCACCTTTGATATATTTTATCTCTTATCACCAACATCTATGATAACTCTCATAGGATTGTCTTTGTATACTACATGTTGATCGTAAAGATAATGTTTTCCAAGTAAAATATTACATACCTATAATGTTTAAATATTGCAAAAGACTATATTTTGGAAAGTATTGATGTTGTACATCAATCGACATTATTGAGTGATGCATTTCTTATATACCACACTAAACCATATAGTGGAGTTTAATGTATGAACTACTTCAGGATAAATTAGGTTATTTTAACTTCCATTGTTAACAATTAAGTGTATCGGTTGATCATTGATCCACATTTGAGAATGAAATAATATTTTTTATTCATATATTTACACAAGGGTAGTATATATGTTTGTGGTACCCACTATGGCACTGGCTTCATGTTCCTTAATTTACTTATCCTTTTCTATAGTCATATTTCTTGTAATTGTTACTTCAATATGTGAAATTAGATGTTTCCAAGTGCATCACTCCCCATTGGAATTACTACTATATTTATGAATTGAACACCACTTGGTAATTTTGGATTGCTTGTTCTTGTAATTTGATATTTGTTTTTTCTTCTATAGAGGATGTTTGGATCCATTTCTTAGTTTTTAATTCTACTTGAAAAGATTACATATTGTTTGGTCTGAGACTTAAAATCTTATATATTAGTCTTTTCCTTTGCTTCAAACCTGAAATTATATTTATAGGATTATCTAATTGAACAAATATATAGGGATTATATATATAACTAGATAATCAACCTCAATCCTGACCTATACTTCAAAACAATATTTTTATTTGAATTTTGAACACCCAGTTTGGACACCAAAGAATGAAAGATTTTTATTTGCTCCTACATATATTGATACTTTCCTTGGTGTAAATGAGATTAATTATTTTACTATTCTTCATAGTTTCTAACATGGTAATATGTTTCTTTGAGTTATTCTAAAAAACCATTCCATGTGTCTACATATATGTCTAAATTAACTTCATCTTTAAAGTTTTCATGTGAAGTGTAGTAGTTTTCACACAATTTCTTTGTTGATAAATAAACTTCCAAAAGAGCGAACATAATTTTTTTAGTTAGATAATTGATTAACCACATATTATAAATATATTAAGTTAAGCTAATCATCTAGGGAATCTACATATATATTTTTCCTTCAAACATAGGGATGTATAGATTGACTTGTACATTGTATGGAATGTGACCACTAAATTTTTTGATGTGAATGATAGGTGTTGGAAGGAATATGTTGCTTGAGAAGTAACAAAAAATGGTCAAAAATATTTTCTCATTCACGTGCATGACGTTATTCTAAATCTTCTTGTTATCTTTGCAATGCATCTTCAATAATCTTATTGAACATTTCTAAATTTAGTGTCACTAAAAATTTATTTGGAATATAAATATGTAAAAGTATGATGAGGGATCACAAGTATCAATCCCTAACTTATTATATGCAAACCTTTTATGTATGGGCATATAAATATATAAAAAGTTCATATACACAATAATACTACTCAAAAATTATATAGAGTGTTTGTTATGATACCATTCATTTGGGACCCATGATGAGACCTAGTGGATAACCTACTTAAAAATTTAAGAGGGTTATATACTAAAACAAACCGTGAAATCAAAAGGATATGAAATTTTAAATTGAAAATGATCAAATAAATCAAATAATATAATTAACAACCGATGTAAAATTGTAATAGAAAAGTTTTATTATATTATGTTTTGTATAATATCTGAGAGATCAAATTTATAGCGTCTATGTACTCCCTAAATTCATTCTTATCTACATACTTCATGTCACTCTCTAAAAATAGTTTTAGTGTACATTAATATACAATGGATGGAGATGAATCATCAATTGAATATCTACAAGACTATGTAGTAACCACTTCATAACTAATGAGTGTAGTGATGTCATCAACCATTATTACTAATAGACAATGCATTATAATATTGAAACTATATGTGTTATACAGGATTGATAAATAATAATTATATCTTACCAATTTGTACTAATGTGTCACCCTTAATGATAAATATTTTGACATATGTGTGAAGCTAACTAAGAAATTTTGATGAACTATGGTAAGATCTAGTGAATCGGATCCTCCTAGATCAATGACATGATTATGGATATGGGAAAATATAATAATGATCATAGGATAATATCTCATAAATTAGTATGATCCAACCCATTCCAATCATAAGACACTCTTTAGGATGTACACTTAGGGATATTGATGCATCGATGAGTCATATAAGAGAATTCATCAGTAAGTGAAAAATATGAGGTTTTTAAAAATTACATCAATAAGATCACCTTCAATACAAAGGATGGATTATATGAGTGGATTGTGATGATTTTTTTTTATGAATGACACTTTAATTAATTTAATGAATGAGGTTTTTAAACAATACTTATGTAGATACTTGGTTCTATGTCTTGATGATTTTCAGCATGATAAAGGAATAACACCTAATGTACTTGAGGTAAGTGTGTGAGCAACTCACAAAATAATATTTTTTATCAATGTGAATAAATTTGACTTCATGTAAAGGAATTTACATAATTTGGATTTGTGGTATCTCAAGGTGAGTTGAATATGGACCTGAAAAAGGTGATACAATCCTTGATTGGCCAATAACTTGTACTAAATTTGAGGTAACAAGTTTTCATGGATTAGCAAGATTATATAGGAAGTTATCCAAAATTGGAATTTACAATAGACTAAAGCAACCCAAAATAACTTTGAATGTTTGAATAAGAAGATAACCAAATAACATGTATCAAACTTATCAAATTTCAATGGAGTATTTTAGGTTGATTGTGATTCAAGTGGGACAATAATAGGTGTCATTTTAAAATTAAGGAAAAATAATAATGGCATATTTCAATGAGAAGTTGAGTGAGACAGAGAGTAATTATTTTGTCTATGGAAAAGAGTTTTATACCATAGTTCAAACACTAAAGTGGAGATATACTTATTTTTAAAGGAGTTTTTGTTGCTTATAGGTCATAAACCATTAAAGTTTATAAACAACCAATAAATAAATGCACTTGAAGTGGATCAAGTACATGAAAAATTACTTATTTATTTTGAATCATAGTAATTAAAATCCAAATAATTTTACCATTTCATTGAGTAAGAATCTAACATCATTAACTCATATCCCCATAGAGGTTTTCAAACTTGATTCCATGAAATAATTGTATGTATGTGATGCATGTTTTTTATAGATATAGGAAGCTGTAATAAACCTTGGAAAGGGTAAAGGTCTCCATATTTGGATATTTTTTACAAAAGGTATTTATTTTTATAAGGAATCATTTTGTCATCCAAGGGTGATCGATGAAGAAATACCTCATAATGGAGTTCTGTAGTACAGGATTTTGAGGTCACTTTTGGTATAACAAGACCCAAGATTAATTGAATAAGGTACTATTAGTCAAGAATATACAATAGTGTGAAGAGGTTTGTGGAGATATTATGAATGTGCCAATGTGAAAAAGTAAATATCCAAACCATGTGATTATACAAGGCATTCCCAATACCTAATGGACCATGGGAGTAGTTGAGTATGGAGTTTGTCATTTGGTTTTCATTAAACACATAGAGGTAAAGATACAATATTTATTTTGTTGATATATTATCCAATATGGCACACTCCATTCCTTGAAAAATGACATGTGATACTATATAAAAAATCAATGATATGGTTAAGTTTCATGGTGTTCTTTCAAGCATAACATCAAATAGGGATACAAGGTCTCTTGGCTAATTTTTTTATAACTTGTGGAAGAAATTGGGCACCATATTGTAGTATATTTTAACCCAGCATCCTAAAATGGATGGTAAAATGTAAGTGATAAATAAGAGTATTGGAAAATTTGTGAGATGTTTGGTTAGAGATAATCTTACATAGTGAGATATTATTTTAGCATGAGTTGGGTTTGTATTAAATATCCTAGTTGATAAGATAACAAGGAAGACATATTATTAACACAAGTTTAGTTTTATTTCAACAACTTGGTTGTATGTTAGGTCATTCAAGGGATTTGGAAAATAAGATCTGTTGGAAGTATAAAATAAGAGCGCATATGGAGAGACATTTATTTCTTTTATAAAGGAGTTACAAGAACAAGTCAAAGAAATATTATAGCAAAATAATTTTAGATATAAGACAAACATTGATGAAAAGAGAAAAATGAATTAAATAATTGGTGTTAGATAAAATAATGATGAACTTAATGAAGGATGTATTTCCTATGGATTCCTATATAAATTTTAGGTAAAATAAGATCGAACCATGTAATATTGCACAGAAATTTTCATGCAATGCCCACAAAGTTGAATTATCAGAACTTTTTTTATATATTTCCCATTTTCAATGTGTTTGTTGTCTAAGTACCATTAAATTATATATTAATAAGATAAAAAAGCATGTATCTTATTAGATAAAACATTTTTCTCAAAATGATCAAGTATAAGTGGAATAAAACCTTGAAGAAAGTTATTGCCTAAAATGAGGACATAGTACAAGGAGTACCTAGTGAATTAGAGTAATGGAAGAATACAATAAGAACATTATGTGTCTAAATTTTAGTTAAGACAAATTGGGTGGCCACATCAAACTTTATTTTTCAACCCAAATTTATGATAAAATCTCATAATCAAAATTATTATGGGAATTTGATGCTAAAACATCTCTAGTGTGCAAGAAACCATGCACGCCAAAAATAAGTCATGTGTTTCCATTTGAAAACCAAAAATAATGTCCTTGGAGTTAAATCTTAGGTTCTTGTATGGATAATTCAAAGAGTCTTCAAAAGGAGCCTTGAAGCCTCAAATTTGGTCTCTCTTAGTGGTGTAGTCACAAAAAGGGGGTCCAATGAATGACAACCTTTACTCCTTTGTTAATTGGGTTGACATACACCCATGTAAAAACTTTAAAACAAATTATATAGATATTTGAAACACTTAAAAACACTCTTTATTGAGTTTAATAGATAATATCAATATTTTCTTACACATGTTCTTACTCTTACTCACGCACTCACACATGCATAGATAGGCTTATTACAATTCATGAACATGAATTGATCCTACACATAGTCCCTCCTACACTAAAATATTCTCTCTTTTTTGTTCTTCGAGAACAAGTTCCCAAATTTTCTCTTTTCTTCCTCAACTTGGAGCTAACTCTCTCCATATAACTCTCCTTAGCTCTTTCACTTGATAATTTGAATCTTATCTGACATTCTATGCCTTATAGAGTGTCTATTCACCTTATTTTTCTTCTTATAAGTGCTCAAGATCCAATTTTTCATCATTATAGAGAATTTATTTTCTTTTTATAATTCAAAAATTTAAAACTACTACTTTACATAGTCTAATGATTTCAAAACCACCACGTCTATTATGACATTGCTTTGCATATGAACTCAAAGTGAGATGATTTTTTTTCAAAGTGTATAAATTTTATATGATAATTCAAATATGTAATCCCATTCATAGTCATGTAAATCCTTAATATTTTTTTATGTATGATGCTTGGAGCCATTTCTTGGTTTGAAATTCTACTTAGAAGGATTATACGATTGCTTGGTCCGAGAATTAATATATTTTATGTTAGTCTTCACCTTTGATTCAAACCTAAACTCAAATATATAGGCTTATTTTATTAAATATATCTGTAGGAATTCCATATCTATCTATATATTCAAATTTAGGCTTGACCAATACTTCAAAATAATATTTTTCTTTGAATCTTGAACACCCAGTTTGGATACCAAAGTATGAAAGGGATTTGGGTGCTCTTACATAAATTGATACTTTCCTTGGTGAAAATGAGATAACTTGATGTGCTATTCATCATAGTTTCTACTAAGGTAACATGTTTCTTTGAATGATTCTACAAAACCATTTCATGTGTCTAAATTAACTTTATCTTCATGATTTTCATGTGAAGTGTAGTATTTTTCCCACCATTTCTTTATTTGATAATTAAACCAAATGTAATTATTATTTGGTTAGATAATTGACTAACCTCATAGTATAAATAGATTAAGTTAATCTAATTATCTACAGTATCTACATATATATTTTTCCTTCAAATATAGGGATGTATATTTTGAATTATGCATCATATGGAATGTGAACACCAAACAGTTGATGTGAATTATGTGTTACAATGATTTTGTTGCATGAGAATGGATAAGAAATGGTCAAAAAAAAATCATTAATTTTCATGTCGTTATTTCAAATCTTATTTTTATCTTTGTAATCTATCATTTATCATCTTATCAAATATTTCTAAAGTTGGTGTCATTAAGGATTTGTCTGACATTTGAGGATGTATAGGAAGGTATGATGAGTGATAATGAGTCTTAATCCCTAACTTATTTTATTCAAACCTCATATGAATGGGTATAAAAATAGATATGAAGTTCATATACACATGAATACTACTCAAAATGATATAAAGAGTGTTTATTCTGATACCATTGATTTGGGACCCATGAGTAGACTTGATTGACAAACTACTTATAGATTTAGGAGTGTTATATACTATAGACACTAAATATGAATTATATAACACCTCAGTCTTGAATGCTTGGAAAATACATGTCATGATTTTACCCTTTAGTTCATATACCTTCCCACTATTGAAAGGCTCACACCCACTATCTCTTGTGCCTATTGTTTATCTCCTAGTCCAACCTATGTTATTATAATGAACAAACTTTCTATGTTACTCAAAATTTTATAAACTTACTTATTATTTTCCTCTAAAATTTTTGGATCTATACCTATTTTCCAGCTTCTCAGACACTTACATCCTAGGTAGATGCCTATGTTGGTGCTAGAGTCTTGTGCCAAACCAAGTGTCTAGTTCCCTAAAGTCATAAAAAATTTCAAATGAAATGATTCATTATGATTATCCAAAGTTATTTAATGTGATATATTTCCAAAGTGTGTGTGTGTGTGTGTGTGTGTGTGTGTGTGTGTGTGTGTGTGTGTGTGTGTGTGTGTGTGTGTGTGTGTGTGTGTGTGTGTGTGTGTGTGTGTGTGTGTGTGTATCAACCCTCATTCATTCACAACCTATCAAAGGCCTAGTAACTCACAAAGAAGCCTATAAAAGCACTCAATAAAGCATTCATGTGAGCAAAACTTCCCTTTTATTTCTTATTTCAATATCAATCATAGGGATATCCCATAAATAGGTCTAAATTATTGAATTATAATTTCATGAGCCATATTTTCCAAATTACAAAATAGGTCACTTTATGCACTTGTTTATCACACATTGCATCCTTATGCACACATAAGCTAACATGTAGGGAATAAATACATAAATTTGAGGCCCTCATTGGGTTATTGTATATTTATGTATTTCCCATTGGTACAGGGGTCCTTGGGGTAGCTTGAAACCATGTGTCCACTAACCAATTTTTACCATAGTCATTCTAAGGTTGAGGAAGCTAGGGTTTCATCATTTGACAAGGAGTGACAGTATTATGCATGAGATTTGAACACACTAGAGTAAAGTAGACAAAAAACCTATAAGGTTATAGGTGGTTGCATTCAAATCTAGTCAATATTTTATACTATGAACCTATGTCCAACTCAGACACCAGTGCCGATGCAACTATTTAAGTTTGATGCAATCACAAATTTTAAGAATATAATAACTATCTAAAATCTAGATCAAGCCTACTTTCAATGTAATCCATATCATATCTACACATTTATAATAAACCTAGATAAGTAATCTTATTTTAAATTTATTTAAATATCAATCAATTTTTGTACTTTATATTTTTAGCATATATCAACATTTGATATCATAACATTGTTTATCTAAGTTTGAAAATTAATTGGCCTATTATAGATCTATTTATCACCCTTGTGCTTATTCATTTATATATTATTAACATTATACTATATTTACCCATCTCAATTTAGGGTTAAACATTTGGTGAACCCAACCATTGGTTGTAAAACCCTAGTTGCACATCTTAATTTCTAATTTTCAAACTCTACAGAAAAAATTTCAATTACATTTAATTTGAATACATATAGTAGTTTTTTAATTTTACAATACATAATGGTAGTTTTTACTTGTTATATTTCATGCATCATGAAACAAATAAATAATCTAAGGGGTTATAAATATGGTCACTTAAAATCAAATGCATTCACGCATGCCTCTTATTGTTATAATGTTTAAAATGAACACCTTCCTTTTACCAAAAAACACCAAAGGGAGTGCATGAAATAATTTGGTTCTTCATACCATGCTAAAAAATCCTCTAATGATTTCAATTCAGTCCTATACTTATTGTATTATTCGACTCATTGCAAGTATGTTCTTTTAGATGCATTACACATGACCATCCTACCAAGTAATGTGGAGCCTCCATATGTATACTTTATGATAAATTCAATAAAATGGATTGAACATAATATATCCTTTGAAAAATAGGACTTATAACCTCAATAGCTCATACATTATTACTTAGCACTATACATATAGTTATGTGTGTAATAAAATAGTTAAAAAATTCCTTGTGGATAATGGTTTGAGACTTAACATGTACAACATATCCTTTATTTCCTTATTAGGAATTGAACATAAAGGTTGGGAACCATCAAATATGAGCATTAAGGGGTTTTATAATATTTCACAATAAGCATTGGGTCAAATAACCTTAAACATTATTGAGGGACCCCATACATTTCCTACTTTATGCCAAGTGATGCCAAATGATCTAAACTATAACATACTTTTGGGATGGCCTTGGATACATGACATGTATTTAGTACCATCTACTTTACATACATGTTTAAAATTTAGCCACCGTGGATTTATTTACACATATCCAATGGATATGAATCCCTTAAAACATTGTGCAATGATACAACAATCAAATATTATTATACCACAATCCTATAAAATAAATTTTAGTTATCAATATTTTATCAAATATGGATACAAATTATAAACATTAGGAAAAAATTAATAAGGTATAGCCCAACATATCTCTCCTGCAAATAATACAAATCAGCAAAGCTTGGGTTTTTTTTTAAAAATTGTAAGTCACAACCAAACTATTTGTCATGACACTTATTTTAGAAAGGCCAAATCAAAAATGTATGATTACACCTACTTATACCATACATATACAATTGTTAATCCATCATTTTATTGATGAAATTTTTTTTCCAAAATTTTTGGCATTGGATGAGTTCTCAAGTGATGAGTTCTTGCTCAAGTACTTGGGGGCATATGAGAATCTCCCTTCCTTCTATAATAATAATAAGTTTCCTCATGCCACCTCTACTTAGGCTTACTTTGGTGAGGGAAAATATGTTAATGTAAAACATGATGTACGTACGTACATACTACTACTACTACTACTACTACTACTACTACTACTACTACTACTACTACTACTGTACGTACGTACGTACTACTACTACTACTACTACTACATAATGCATTTTCAAATGATCCACTTTGTCGAATGAATAAATAATATAATATGAGTATGGAACAAATAAAGATGATTGACCTATGTTTCTTGATGTGATGATATAGGGTGATGAAATAAAAACCTATTGATGGTTCTTACATGATTTCATAGTACTATTTGCTTGAACTTACTTAGATATGCATGGGATTGACCCATTAGTGGTGATGCCTAGTATGTTATTATATATGGATGCAAATTTTGTTTAACAAAAGATTCATAAAATGCATCCCAAAGTGGATTTACTAGTAAAATATGAGATTCAAAAGCTATTAGATATAAGATTTATAAGATCCACTGCACATTTTGATTAGGTTTTTTAGTCATATAAAATGTCCAAATTGGTAGTTTGAGTGTGGCTTGTGACACCATATCCATAACTCCATTTTGCATGCTCTTGTGACCCTTATAAACTTCTTGCTCATTATTAATCATCTAAATCTTTCTAAATAATCATTCCACCTCAACTAGGTTATATTTCTTATGCCAATCCTATCCCCCTAGGTCTTGAACCTATAGGATATGAGTGGCATACTTAGAATATAGTGTTGGACCCTAAGATGTCCCATTTTTGGTGTTCCTATCCATTTGCACTTTGAGCCCCAATGATCATTTTTATCCAATTCCTATCCTTCATTATGTTAGCCTAGCGTGAATACATCTAACCCATGACCAATCTTTTCTTATAAAATCCCATTGAAATCTCATTTACAAAAAGAGGTGAAAAATCTTACAAAGCAAGAAAGAATACAAACAAAGCACTAAGGCAAACTTTGATGTTCTCTGCATACATTCACCCAACATAGCTAAAAACACACTCAAACCCTCATACCAGTCCCTAACTACCTCAATCACTCTCAATTTTTCATTTTTTCATCTACATCACACTATTTCACAAAGCACATTAGGTGGGAGAACTACATATGGTTTGATCCCTCTTCAGAGTATTGGTATGTAGGTAATGTGCCCACATAAGGGGTGTGAATTACATGTTTAGTGCATATTACACACTAACCCCCCCTTTATCTAAGTGATTCAAATACCATTTTATCAAGCATGATGGGGGTTAGGGTTTTAATATTAAATAATCTCTACAAAAAGTTTCATCGACAATCAACACTCAAGATTTCATAGGTAGGCTCATACCAACACATCGTAAAAACCTAAAAAGTTTTAGGTATCTGTGACTATTTTGGATATTAGTCATAGAAGTAGATAATAGTTTCACACCCTAAAGTGTCCTAGTTTTAGTGGTCCTATCTTTTCACCAAACAAAATCCAAATTTAGATTCACAACATTATCCCAGTCCTACACAACTAGTTTCAACCTCTGTATCAACCATCTCATCCTATTTATAGATAAGTCATTATTTTTCCTCATTTATTACTATTTTTAGAAAGGTAAAAAAGACAAATATATTATACAAATTATGATTTTAATTATTTCAATATTATTTAATTATTTATTAATCTAGACCCTTAACTAAAATAGGAATAAAACTCCATTATTCTCAAAAAAGTTGAATAAGGTGTCTAACATTGTCCATGTTACTAATCCTAATGGTGAAATTCGATGTTTCACCATTAAATATGATTTAAATAAGTCTTGTATAAAATACAATTTTTCATTACCTAACATCAACATGATTGTCAATTCTACAGTGGTATATGAGACATTCTCATTTATGTATGGTTTTTCTAGATATAACCAAATAAAAATCAACCCAATAGATCAATAAAATACAAAATTTACTACTCCATGGGGAAATTTTTATTATATTATTATGATTATTAGACTAAAAATATATATAAATAAATTTATTAAATGGTAAGATGTATATTTTTCATGATTTTATCCATAAAACTGTTGATGATTATATTGATTATTTGGTTGAAAATTTGAAACACCATCAAGACCATTCTACTGATTTACAAAAAATATTTAAATTCTTGTGAAATTTTAATGTTTGGTTAAATCAAAATAAATTTTTTATGTAAAGGTAAGGGATAAAAGTCTCCACAAAATCCTTATCCAGTCCAAAACTTAATTGATCACATTCGCTTGCTTTGTTTGGTCTTTAAGATTTCATCTCCAATCCAATCTTTCACTTCAATGACTAGGCATATCCATCTCCTTCAGTATTTACCTATATATATTTCATGTATAATCACTTTTTTATGACATTTTTCCTCTCCCATGATATTCACATTCACTATATATCTCATCCAATTCATTCCCTTCACAAACTTCTACTCTAGCTTTTAATAGCTTTCAAAAGACAAGTCTCTTATGTCTCAAGGACCAAAACTTGGTACATGTTTTAAGGACTCAAAATTATGTCATAAATTTTTGTATATGTATTTATTACATATTTTATATCCTTCTTAAATTTCTCAAATAATCCCCATACTCTCATTCCACCCCTTATGGTCATAATGTTCTCTCAAGGCTTGTAAATTTTTTTGTGCCTTTTTCCTTTGTTTGATCAAAATAGACACTCATTTAAATAATTAATCACATTTATGTCCACCCTTTATCCTCCTTTAGGTGTATGTCAATTTTAATGGTTATAATCCACTCTTAGACCACATCTCATTAACCTTCCCTCAATTAGGCATAATTAGCCCTAAGACACAACCTCAATCCTAGAGTCCATACCGTATGGCATCCAACCAAACCAAAACCAATTGATTTAGTCTACTTAAAAAAAATAACAAATTATGAATTTTCACTAATTTTTTAATGTTGAATCAAAAGTTATAGGGTTTTTCCTTTTGAAACCCTAGACACCATCCTACATAGGCTGAGAGCCTTCATAATTCATTTCATTGAATTTTGTAAAGGTTAAAAGGAAAAAATAACCTTATACAAGTTTGTTTAAATTTCCTACACCTAATCCAATATTTTATATCCTTTATTTCAATCATTTCATTCTTAAAACACCAAAAGTATAGAGGATTGCATACTTAAGGATGACTATGCAAGACTATAATAGGATTGTTTCATTCCAAGGGTATATTAACTTCAAAAAGGGAATTTGTAAGTTTGAATGTTCCTTCCAATAATGTGTTTCCACCAAAAACACAATCACATTCTTACCAAGCACAAAAAACCTTCAACTCCTTATTACCAAGGGAAAATAGGGTTCACTATTTTAGTAGGGCTTCAACATAGTCATTTGCATATCCAAGTAACTTCTAAGACATCCAAACTATTCTTAAGGTCTATTCCCATTTATTAATAATTAAATATTCATGGATACAATGCCTCTTTCATGTTTTTTAACATGAATTCATTACTTATAAGACCAAACTTTGAAAAATAGGGTTCTTCAAGAAATAAGGTTTAATTCTTTAATTAATTGAGAAATGGGCATTTATTACTTATTTACAATCCAATATAGACCTACAACTTATCTCATGAACTTTGGATGAATGTATCAGTGAACCTACTCCCACAACACAAATTCAATCTCGACATAAAGTGCTAAATATATTGAGATAACATCCTTGGAGACTATCCTACTTATAACAGAGTTTCCACCACAAAAAGTTCTCTTTAAAAATATCTCCCACTTGGAGATCATACAAACTATACCTTATCAGTTGTCTTACCTTTTATATTACCAATGGATGGTTTATCATACCTTCCTTTTTTATTTAAATTCACCAATATTATCAACTCTCCTCCTTTTCCCTTGACTGTAACCTACAACCACTTCTTAACTGTCATCATCCACCAAAGAGCAACCTACAATATCACAAGATATAAACAAGACTATGGCCTCAAGGTATTATCAAAGACAATATATAATTCACAAAAATCCAATGCTTTTTCAAGAACATAAACTTTCAAAACTAATTATTTCTTTATTCATTGTATTCATCAAAACATTACAAGATTGGTCTATCACAGGTCTATCACCACTCATGAGGAGTTTTGTATAATTCTTCATTCTTAGACTCTCCTCTTTCCTCGTATATGTATTTATCTCCCTATTCTCTCTCCTTATGCCATTTAACTCTCACCAAAAAAATTTCCATCTAACTTCAACATTGGTTTTTAGGGGTCTACACTAACTTGCTTACCATAACCAACTCAACATACAAGTGTAGTTTACATTAGTTCACATGACTAAACTTAATTACTAATCATGAAATATATTCCAACACCATTCTCATGAATTTAGAGGACCTCTTAAAACAACTTTTATTACCTAACCATTCCAAACCATGTATATGACCCTAGAAGCCTTAGTTACAATATTTGAATTTTCAAATTCCCTATTTTAGAGGGAAAATGCCTAGAAGCTATATGACACATAATTATGACTCAAAATGGACTCCAAAAACACAAATGGGCATAATAAGGTCCCTCACACACATTGACATCAAACTTTGACCAGTTATTGACAATAGTTCAAAAATGATGTATTCTAGCTTGATGTTACTACATCATACTCCCTAGGAGGGAGAAAACTTGTGCCACCAACTTTATTTCTTGCCTTATAATTCATAATTTTAGGGTCCTTAATGTTCAATTACATGTTATTCTTCCTTTATTTCTCCCTTTTCTTTTCTAAACTTTTGCTTGTCCTCTTCTTGGTCTTGTCTAGTCTTCTTGTCCATGTATCTTCTACCTCTATGAGGTGTTCTAAATTTTTTAATTCCTTGTTTGATACATATTCCATATTTTATATGTGTATTTATCCTTCATCATCTTCAACTACAACCAATTGGTGTTCATTATTATTCTTCATGCTTATTTTATAGCTTGCTTCCTCATTGTTCTTAATTGAATCTTACCTTTTGAGTGATGTTTGCTCCTTAATCATGCTATCATCTTCTTCCTTAGGCTCTAATAGCCTCTCATACATATCAATATATATCATTTTCTCCATAATACTCTCTTTTTATACCTCTAATTCACAGTCCTTCTCTTTTTTATGTCTTTTTCTATCATCTTGCTCATTGTGAAAGAGAAAATTCTTGTTCCTTTCATCATTAACATAGTACAAGGTTGTTTGACATATTTTTGACTTTCCATATCCATCCTTATCAAATGTAAACTCATATTTAGCTTGACCAATTTATTAACTCACCTTTTTCACTTCTTCATACTCCCTTTGCTTGCTTGTTTGTATCTTTGTTCGCACAAATCTTTGTGCTTCTTGTTGCTTATCCTCTTTTGATATTAATTTGGGTTTATTCTTGACCTTTTTATATTTTAATTCACCTTTTTTCAGCCCCTTATATGGACTAAATATCTCTTTCAATTTCTTCAACTCTTCTTGTAATTTTAAAGCATCCATCTCTTCACCATTCTCATCAAATCTTGGTCCACTTTGCTCTTTGTTTTATTGGGAAACTTGTTATTAATTTATCCTTGGAATCCATCATTCATGAGAGTAAAATAATTCTCTTTTGGATGCATAACATTCTTATTAATCAATCTTTTAGGTGTTTCATTCTCATCTTTCCTTGATACACATTCATTCATCAATGTAATTGTTTCCATGTGCAATATGTCTTCACCATTGGAGTCAAATTCACATTCATCATTATAGAAAACATTTGAAATAAACCTTGAGGATACTTATATTATATGCACTCATTTTCTTGCTTACATGGTTTTACCTTCACTTTTTTGGCTTGATTTACTTGCACCATCTCTCTTATTTATTTTGTATCCTTATACTCTTCCTCAATCTTCATTCTTTCTTGGGATTCACCTATAATATGATCTTATTATGTTCATTTTATGATCTTTGTAACCCATTTTATACCTTTAAACTTCTTGTATTTCCATTTGATTCTAATTTCTTTTCCTTCATACTTCATGTCTTGGTTTTCTACCATGCCAACTTGGTATTCTTTGTCCTTTATCCTTTATTTCCACACTTGTTCTTGATTTTCACCTATATTAGTTCCTTGATTGACCTCTTGTTTGAGGTTCAAATCTTCCTTCTCAATACATGTTTGTTTTAGTTGATTAGGCCAAACATATCCATGCCCTTGTTCTCTTCTTGAGGGCTACAATTTGTCATTCTTTTTCTCAATCAGCAGATTAGCCTTTTCTTCTTCATATGTGCAATCAAAATCAATGCTCAA
The DNA here is from genome assembly GCA_037957365.1 of Torreya grandis. Taxonomy (NCBI): domain Eukaryota; kingdom Viridiplantae; phylum Streptophyta; class Pinopsida; order Cupressales; family Taxaceae; genus Torreya; species Torreya grandis. The sequence goes on from JARHVA010002000.1 coordinate 1,572,617, forward strand.
ACATTCATTTACATATAAATATAGATACTACAAGTTTATGCCTTCATTTATCTCTTCATGGGTGACCTTCATGTATTCTTTGCATGTTTCTTCTTTTTTTTAGGTGTAATGTTTGTCAAATCATCTTAGAACTCCTCTTCTACCTTCTCTTCAACATGTGGAATGTTTTCAATATCCATCACTTTGTCTTCTATAATAAAATCTCTTTATTTGTCATCCTATTTCCATTTTATGGGTGATGTACTTGGACCCTCCACCAAATTTAAGGCCTTATGCTTAGCCTTCACCAATATTTTATTCATAGCTGCATACACAAACTTGAAAGGAATGTTAGCATATAAAAAAAGAGACCATATGGTCTCTTTGAATGTCTTTTGCATAGACATCCTCCATCTCTTCTTATTATATTCACTCTTATGTTCTCTTCTTGGAACTTTTATCTTATTATTATCTTCAATGAGAACCCTCTTCTATATCTATTTGTCTTGTTTCTCACTTGGTAACATCTCATCTCTCTTTCCTCTTTAGGCTGTCCTCTTTTCCATCTTCTCATTCTTCAAGACACTCATCTTGTGCCTTCTCTATTTCATAAGTGAATCTAGTGGCCACTTCACCCTTTTATTTATATTATATCTAGTCAATTGGATTTATTATCCTCGTAAAATATTCACCATGATCTCTATCTTATCTATACTTCACCCCAATTTTCTAATCATGTCTTCCACTTCTTTCTCTACACCTATCTTCTCTCACTTTTCCTTATTTTATAGGCATATCTAAACCTTCCTCATAGTATGTTTATCAATATTTCCTCTTAGACCTCTATTGGTCCTTTCATATTCTTTTATTCCTCTATCTAAGACCTCTTCTTATCCTCCTTGACTCTCTCTTGGAGCTCCAAGGATCTCTTTCTACTTCTCCTTCACTAGTCCTTTCTTGACTAGTTTCTAGTCCTTTCTCATAGGACTTTGGGGATATTTTTCCTCCCTTTATCAATCTAATTTTTTTTTCAAATAACCTCAATACATCAAACCTAAAACACTCTTCTCCCACAATACCCTGCAAGGTGTCATCTCATGCATGCCTCATAACATGCTTTGCCAATATTAAATATACAAGTTTTAAAGAATTAAAAGAAAATATTTACCTAAACTTACCTTGATATAATACCAAATGATGCATAGGTAAGGGGGAAAAGTATCCATAAATTCTTTATCTGGTCCAAAACTTAACTAATCACATTCACTTATTTTGTTTGATCTTTAAGGTTCCATCTCCAATCTAATCTTTCACTTCAATGACTAGGCCTAATAGTCTCCTTCAGTATGTACCTATTTATATTTCAATTATAATCACTTATTAATGAAATTTTACCTCTCCCATGACAGTCACATTGGATATATATCTCATCTAATTCACTCCCTTCACAAACTTATTCTCTAGCTTTCACTAGCTTTTCAAAAGGCAAGTCTCTTAGGTCTTAAAGACCAAAACTTGGTACAAGATTTAAGAACTAAACCTTATATAAAAAATTGTCTTATATTTCTTCATGTTCTCAAACAATCCCCATACTCTCATTCCACCCCCTATGGTCACAATGTTCTCTCAAGGCTTGTAGCCTTTTTTATGACTTTTTCTTTTATTTGATCAAAATAGTTACTAAATTAAATAATTAATCACATTTATAGCCACCCTTTATCCTCCTTCAGGTGTGTGTCAATTTTCATGGTCATAATCCACTCTTAGACCACACTTCTTTCATTAGTTTCCCCTTAATTAGGCTTAATTAGCCTTAAGACACACCCTCGATCCTAGAATCTATACCATATGGCCTCCAACCAAACCAAAACCACTTGATTCACTCTCCATACACCAAAACATAACAAATTATTAATTTTACTAATTTTTTACAATTGAATCAAAATTTATAGGGTTTTTCCTTTTGAAACCCTAGACACCATCTTGCACAAGCTGAGAGCCTTCATAATTCATTTCCTTGAGTTTTGAAAAGGTTAAAAGGACAAAATGACATTATATATTTATTTTTAAATATTATACACCTAATTTGATATTTTAGAGCCTTTATTCCACTCATTTCATGCTTAAAACACCAAAAGTATAGAGGATTGCATATAAGGATGACTATGCAAGACTATAATAGGATTGTTTCATTCCAAGGGTATCTTAACTTCACAAAGGGAATTTTTCAGTTTTAATATTCCTTAAAATAATTTTAGTTTTCTATAAAAACCACAATAAAATTCTTACCAAGCATAAACAACCTTCAATTCCTCATTACTAAGGGAAAATAGGGTTCACTATTTTAGGAGGGTTTCAACATAGTTATTTGCATATCCAAGTAACTTCCAAGACCTTAAAATGATTATTAAGGTGTATTAATTTTTATTAATCATTAAATATTCATGGATAAAATTATTCTTTAATGTGTTTGAACATTAATTCATTCCTTCTAGGACCAAATTGTGCAAAATAGGGTTCCTTAAAAAATAGGGTTTAGTTCATTAATTGACTAAGTAATGAGCATTTATTACTTATTTACAATCCAGTATAGATATAAAAATCATATCATGAGTATTTTATGAAGTTATAATTAAACCTAATCCCACAATATAAAGTCAATATTGACATAAAGTGTTAAATATACTGAGATAACATCCTTGGAGATTGTCCTACTCATAACAGAGTTTCTACCACAAAAAGTTCTCTTTAAGAATCTTTCCCATTTGGAGATCACATAAAATAAACCTTACCAATTATATTACCTATGAATGCTTTATAATACCTTGTTTTTTTAAAAAAATTCACCAATATTATCAACATTTTCCTTTTCCCTTGACTATAACCTACAACTACTTCTTAATTGTCATCATCTACCAACCAGTAGTCAGCAATATTACAAGATATCAAAAAGACTATGGAATAAAGGTCCTATCAAATTAAATATATAATTCAAAAAAATAAATTTATTTTTCAATAACATAAACTTTCAAAACTAATTATTTCTGTATTCATTGTATTTATCAAAACATTACAAGATTGGTCCATCACAGGACTCTATCACCACTCATGAAGAGTTTTATACAATTTTTAATTCTAAGACTCTCTTATTTATTATTGTAGGTATATATATCCATATTATCTCTCCCTATTCATTAAAAATTCACCAAAATCTTTCCCATCCAAATTCAACATTGTTTTTTGGGTGGTTACACTAATTTGCTTGTCATAACCAACTCAATGTACAAGTGTAGTTTACATTAGTTCACATGACTAAGCTTAATGAATAATCATGAAATGTATTAAAACATACTTATCATGAATTTATTAGACCCCTTAAACAAAATTTTATCACCTACCCATTCCAAACCATGCATATGACCCTAATAGCCTTAGTTACAATATTTGAATTTTTAAATTCCTTATTTTGGAGGGAAAACTCCTAGAAGATATATAACACATCCTTATGACTCAAAATAGACTCAAAAAACACAAATTGGACTAATAAGGTCCCTCATACACATTTACATCAAAATTTGACCAACTTTGACATGTTATTAACAATAGCTCAAAAAATGATGTATTATGGCTTGATGCTCTTGCATCAATGTGTTTTCAAAGTATCTTCCAGAAATATTTTTGGGTACATTATTTCTCAGTGGGGAATTTAGGTTGATATAAAAAATGTAAAATATATTTTTTAGATACCACCAACACCTAATTTAAATTACAATGTTTACATGGAAAAATTTAGGCTATTTGACATTTCATTGCTTAGTTGAGTGATAAGATAATTCCTTTTACACATTTATTAAAAAAGGATACAAAATTTGTATGGGATGATACTTGTCAAAAATAATTTGATAAAATAAAATAACATTTATCCAACCCCTCAATACTCATGCTTTTATACCATATATACCATTAATCCTTTATATCTCTACCACTAAAGAGGCCCTTAGGGCTCTGTTAACACAATATGATGATGATCACAAAGAATGAGAAACCTATTACATTAGTCATCAATTGGTTGATTAAAAATGCAAATATACAACAATGGAAAATTTGTGTCTATCATTTGTCTTTGCTACATAAAAATTATTGTACGATTTTCTCAATAATGAGGTCTATACTATAATTAAAGATGATTCATTAAAGTTCCTCATGATCAAAACCTACTTAAAGGCCCACATCATAAAATGGGTCATGCAATTTACAAAGTTTGATCTAAAATTTAAATCTCAAAAATTAATAAAATTTCAAGTTATGGGTATCCAATTAGCTATAACTCTAATACCTGATCCTTTTCCAACTACCAAAGCATTATGTGATGAATTTGAGGCCTATAGTATATCTCCAAATCCATGGACAATGTTTTTTTATGGATCTAGATGTAGGATAGGCATGGGTGAAAGTATTATATTTTTCACCCCTGAGGATGAATACATGCCATTTTTTTATATATTAGCTTTTTCTTGTACCAATAATATATCATAATATGATGCATTATAACTGGATTATTAATATTGTAAAAGATTAATATCAAGGACATTCAAGTCTCAGGTGATCTTGGTTGTTAATCAAGTTACCAATCATTAATAAACCACATAATAACATTTATTTCCATATAAATAAATGGTGGATAGACTAAAAGAAGCATTTGATACATTCTCTATTAATAGTATCCCATGTAAAGATAACAATCATGTAGATGTAATGGCTATTAAAACATCCTTAATACCTTTTTATATCATTTAAGATTAAATAAAATTTACCATATGACAATTAAAAACCCTATTATTGTTCAGATAAGATGGATTCCTTAGCAGTTTTCATTGTTATTTCTTGTTCTACAAATACATAATGGTAAAGTGATATCTATAATTTCTTATATCAATCTTACATACTAAATCACTTTACATGGAATGATAAACAAAAAGTACAATAAGAAGCACTTTTTTATGTTAATATTAAAAATTTTTTATTCAAACAAGGTTTTGATGGGAAATTACATCGATGTTTAAACAATGATGAAGCTCAAACTATACTCTCATAAATGCATGATAGTGAGTGTGGTGCACATTTTAGTGGCAAAGCCATGTCTTAGAAATATTTATGCCAAGATTATATTTGGCCTACTATGGAATAATAATTTATTGAACATGCCAAATTATGTATACAATGTCATAAATATGGCAATTTAAATCATGTACCATATCATAAGTTACAACCGAATATCTCACCATGGCCTTCCTTCTTGTGGGGGTTTGATTTGATTGTAAAGATAAATATCATATCTATAGGAGGACATAATCTCATAATCACTACTAAAAATAATTTACAAAATGTGTGGAGGAAATTCCACTTGATTTTAACATAGGGGATGATATAAGTAGGTTTTTGATTATGAACATTATTCTTGTTTTGACATACCTTCAACTATTATTACCAATAATGGATCCTCATTCAAAAATAAATTGGTAAAAATATTTTGTGTCAAATATAAAATCAAGCATGCCTTTTATACACTTTATTACCCATAAGGTAATGGACAGGTAAAGGAAACAAATAAGACCATTTTCAAAATATAAGTAAAAATAATTGAACATTATAGTATAAATTGACATTGATAGCAGGTGGTATATGTTTTATAGGCATACTACACTAGTGTTTGCACACCTACCTAGGCTACACCTTATTATTATTATTATTATTATTATTATTATTATTATTATTATTATTATTATGGTATAGAGGTATTTTTATTGATTTAAGTTGAAATACCTTGCATGTTTTTCTTAAATATATTGTAAAAGATAATGAATAAATTGAAAATAGATTGCATCAATGAAAAAAGTTGAGTAAAAAATGCACATAATTTTTTTAGAATCACAACCAATGAGAGGTGGGGTGAATCAGTATAAAAAAATTTCTTCCAATTCCACTTATCATTTATTAATCATTCAAACTAATATAGAGATACAATAATGCATAATTAATCATTCATATGAGCATGAAGCATGAACATAACACAATAACATAAGAGACACATAGGAAACCCTCATGGGTGATAAAAACCACTGAAAAACATCTTGGAATACATTATTATAAGTAATTAACCACTATTTAGTGAGGCACCAACCCCAAAAGGAGCACCAAACCCTTACTAGTTAAGCACCAACTCAACTAGTCCCTAGATAACTTATAACCAACTAAGCTACCTATAATATTTGATCACCTTTGGACACTTTTTATTCACTTAACTGATGATTATTACCTTATTTTTCTCTTTACATTCTTCTACCTCTCTTAAATAACCTATTTGACCTCTTCCCTCAACCAACCCTCTTCTTGGCAAATTTAGGTCATATGACCTTGATCAACATCTATATAATCACTATTATAAATTTATTAAATATTAAACACATTTATTTTATAGTCTTAAAAACCTCTACCTAGTTTTCAAACTTCTATTTTATTTGCTTATTTCCTCAATATTCTAACTAGTCAAATTAGGTTTATTAGATCTTCTTCTTATACTTGACTCTTGATCTCACCTACCTTAGTCAGCCAAAAACCTCTACATAATTTTATAAATATTTTTAAAATATCAAAAAACATGTTTAACAAGTGAAACAACCACTACATAGGTTGGTCACCACTCATAAGGATGAAAACCATCATTAGGGCCTAATTGAGACCTAATGCAATTAGGCCTTCTTATGGTACACGTTTCACCTTGGCCACCATTGAAAATTTTAAGCCTCCATAAATGGATTAAAAAATTCACACACTCTTATAATAATCTCACCTTATGTACCCAACACCATTTATCTCATTTCACTCCTTGAACCACACCATTAGGCCTACTCACAATTAGCCCTTCTCACTACCAAAAAGTTTGCTTTAAATATTTAAAGTATACACTTAGCATTTCCAAATGAAAAAATCAATAAATCACATGTATATAACATCCATTACCTCTGTTTCATTATAATTTTTATTATACTTCACCATATATGTAAAAATACCTCAAACTGACCACTTCTATATGCTCACTCAGAACTACAAATAGGCTTCAAGGCCCAGTCAAGAACCTTTGACTTTTCACACCTTCATAAGAGTTTATAATGAATAAAAATTAATTTAAATGAAATTATGAGACCCATATAATAAATTCATCATCATTTTATTTTTAAAATCTATGCATAATGACTTAGGAACATCATTCTCACTAACACACAAAAACCTACTTGAATACTCCAAAACACAGTCATGGAAACCAAGACTTAGAACACCTATGTGAACACTTTTATGAATTTAAAATTGGTTTATATTATCATTAAGTATCATTATAAAATCTTTAAATATATATATTAAAAGTTTCAATATCAATATTAGTCTTATATACCAATCTCATGTCTTTACCCTACAAAGAGCTCACTATGTTAGATAGGTCAATTTGAGAGAAACTTTCTGCTTGTATATAAGAATCTCAAAATATTTTATTCAAATGGGATATATGTTACATTTATTTAATAACAACCCCATGCATTTGTATCCATCTCTAATCCACTACAACCCATTCCTACTTGGTTTTCTCACTATCTTCCTCACTAGGCCTTTTTTAGCAATAGGTCAACTTTCATGACCATTTTAACATATTTTAAGTTTGTAACCTGGTCATAAATTTACATTATCATAAAATAAAATTCTAACACATCATCCTCTAATCATTTTCATGATTTTACCTAGTTAACCCTACCTGCTACATAAAAAATCTAAAAAATAAGGGGTTTCTTATAGCTTCCACTCACTCTTATAATAGACCAATGCCACTTGGAGGTACCTTGGAGAGTTTACTAAAACCTCCAATAATAATAATATTTCAACCAAACCATTAAGATCGCTTTTGAATCATATCTTCCATATTAGGTCACTATTAGGGTTTTCGATAGGGTTTATACTATCTTCCATTCTTAACAATCATTCATAAAGCTTAGACCCTCAACCCAAAAACAAATGTCAAGAAATTTAAGCTATTACCATTCCCTAATTAAAATTAACTACTTTTATCCTAATGTAAAGGTTTCACATGCCAATGAGCATAATAAAATCCTTCTCAAGTCTACACTACCTCATTTTGTGCACATAAAAAACTTGAAAACCATATTTCATGATTTTTCCTTAAGATTATGACTTAAAAATTGGTCGAAACACTTAAAAAACCTCTCATACCTCTAAAAATTCTTTCACAAGATCTATCATCTTGAAAACTAAATTTGACCCCTCATTAAGCCACACTAGGTCTCTTTGCACATTAGCCCTTTAATTACCAATCACACTTAGACATTGAACACACCATGAAACATATTGTAATATTATTAAAACCTCATAATTATTTCATAAAACCTCATACCATGCTCATATACTACCAATATTCTTCTCACAAGCCTCAGATTGTTCACCTTAACATGTTATTAAACATATTTCTTCTCACTAGGTCTCTCAAGTGCATGACTCATAAACCCAATCTCAATAACAATAAATATAACTCATAATGACATCAATGAAACTTTCATGACATCAATGACAACTCCATGCATACCTTAGAACACATTCTCAATAATATTCTCCTTTTTCATTAATGGAAACCACTTGTTGATGGTAATTATTCAAATAAGATTCTCTTATTGGAATACATCTCCTCCATACAAATCAATCTCCCCCTTTGACATTAATGACAAATCAATACCTAAAACAATACTTAATAAACAATAATGAAGTATCATATCAAAAATCTCCCTTATCTTATTGCATACCTCACACATCTTCTTCTTTGACAAACTGATATGACTCCCCTTTTGACCTCATATCTTGTGCACTTGTTTCCTACTCTTAGAGATAAATCACCTCCTTATTAGATCCCCTTAATCACTTGAATTGATTAGTGGATTATAGGATTAATAATCATACCCAATTCCTATATTAGATGTTTAGAAGTAGCCTTTGGAAGAGGCTTAGTCAAGATATCTGCAATAAGATCCTTGGTAGACACAAATTCAAGATTAATGATTTGTTCACTTTCTTGTTATATTAATAAATTATACCTGATAGGAATGTGCTTGGTCCTTGAATGCATAATAGGATTATTTGAAATAGTTATGGCACTATTATTATCACAAAAAATAGTACTAAGACAATCAAACTCCATTTTTTAGTCTTTTAAGGTTTGTCTCATCCATAGCACCTAAGTGAAATATGAAGCTACTACAATGTACTCAACCTCACAAGTAGATAAAGCCATTTATGTTTGCTTCTTGATTATCCATGAGACTAGACACTGACCTAAGAAGAAGGCTCCTCCACTAGTGTTTTTTATACCATCTAGACTCCCAGCCCAATCTGCATCTATATAGGCAACTAGATCAAAGTTCTTTCTCCTTGGGTACCACAATCCATACTCTATAGTTTCCTTGAGACACCTAAGTATCCTCTTAACTTATTTTAGATGAATCTCCTTAGGATATACTTTAAATATTACCATAAGACCTACTACTTAAATGATGTTAGGTCTAAAGGTAATAGTATACAACAAACTCCCAATCATTGATCTATATTTTGTTTGATTGAATCTTGAAGATTCACCCCCTTTCTTAGCTTAAATCTTATAACCACAGGTGTAATGATGGCCTTGAAATCTTCCATTTCAAAAAATTTTAACATCTATTTTATGTACATGGCCTTTGAAATAAACATACCTTTTTTTAGATTGATTTATTTGAAGTCCAAGAAAGAAGGATAGTTTCCCAAGTATATACATTTCAAATTTTGACTTCCTTACCTCTGTAAAGCCCTTGGTCATGTTATCACTATTTACATTAAAGATAATATCATCCACATAGACCACTACTATCAACTAATGGTCATTTTTAGTTTTGATATACATTATACTATCTACAACTCCTATCTTTAAACCTTGGTCTAAAAGATACTTGTTTATTCTAGCATACCAAGATCTAGGGGTTTGTTTTAGACTATATATATCCTTCTTTAACCTACAGACATAGTCCTTTCTATCAATCAATAAGGAACCTTTAGATTTCTCAATTTATACTTTTTCATCCAAGTTCCCATTTAGGAAAGCTGACTTTACATCCATTTGGTATATCTTAAAGCCTTTGAAACCTACATAGGTAATAAATATCCTAATAACCTCTAATCTTGATATTGGAGAAAATGTTTCCTCAAATTCCACTCTTACTTGAGTATATCCCTTGCATACTAGTCTAGCCTTATTTCTGATAACTTCTCCATTCTCATTCAACTTATTTATGAACACCCATTTTATATCAATGACATTTTTATCTTTAGGCGTAGATACTAATACACAAGTCTCATTCATCTCAATTTGATTTAACTCCTCATTCATGGCATCTATCCAAAACCTATCTTTACTTGCTTCTACATAGTTTTTAGGTTTAATTTTAAATAGTAAGGTAGTATCTTCTTAATTAACATTACTCACCATTATTCTTATTATTTTTTATACCTATGATTTTTTGCCAATGATCTGAGATTCAAGATGATCCTTTTAAATATGCCAAGAAGGACCTTTTGAGTTCTTTCTCTCCTTAATTTCTTATTCATCCTCATCTATCTCTATTGCTCCTTCATCATTCTTTGACTAAGAATATGATTTATTTGTCTCATCAATCTTCACATTTGTGTTCTCTACTATCTTTTACAACCTCTTGTTGTAGCATTTGTAAGTAACACTAACTGATGAATATCCCAAGAAAATACTTTCACCAGACCTTGAGTCAAAATTTTCTAAGTCCTCATCATCTCTCTTGTTATAAATCTTACTTCCAAACACTTTTAAATGTTCAACACTAGTAAGTCTACCATTCCACAATTCATATGGAGTTGTATCACTATTGATCCTAATCTATCCTCTATTCAAAGTGTAAACTATAGTACCCATAGCTTCTCTCTAGTAACCATCAAAAAACTTTGACTCATTCAACATGGTCCTTGCCATTTATTGAATAGTTCTATTCTTTTTTTCAACCACCCCATTTTATTGAGATGTTCTAGTAGCTAAGAAATGTATTCTTATTCCATTGACCTCACAAAACTCAACAAACTCATTTGATCAAAAATCTCCTCATTTTTCAAGCCTAAGACACTTGATATTCACATTCATCTCATTTTAAACCAAAGCCATGAAAGTTTTGAACTTACCTAGAGCTTTTGACTTATCTTTCAATAATGCTACCCAAGTCATTCTTATAAAGTCATCTCTAAGCAACATGAAGTAGTTGTCACATTCAATGCTTTAAATCCTTGTAGGATCACATAGATCAATATTAATTAGATATAAAGGTATATTAGAAAAGTATTATTTAGACTTGAATCTCCTCCTAGTTTTTTTTACCATGATAGCATACCTTACAAAGAGCATCTGTAGTTTTAGAAATTTTAGGCATGTTCTTCATGGATATCTTGGAGTTGATTTTGACTATATTATCAAAGTTAAAATTACTTAACCTCCTATTCCATAGCCAACTTATATCTACCTTTGCTCATAAAGAACTTCACTTTTGTGATCTAATTCAATACATATAGATTATTCTCAGTTCTCCAGGATTTGAAAATCAACCTCCCTAATTTTGATCTTCTTATCTCAATCCTTTATCATGAAAAGTTAGGGTATGTCTTTGGGTGAAAATTTTACTTACACTCAACAAGTTGTGTTTCAAGCCATCTACATATAATATATTTTCTATCTTGGTCTTCCCATTGTCCAAGATCAAGTCACCTTTTCCAACTATAATAGCAGATGTGTTGTCTCCAAACCTCACTAATCCTATGGAATTTTTCTTCAAAGTGATTAATTTTCTCTTAAATGTTGTCATATGACTTAAATAACCACTATCTATGTATCACTTCAAATATTCATTATGAGTATGAAAAGCAATTTAAGTTATCATATATTCTTCTCCTCTAGATTCATGTTTCTCCTTCATCTTACCCATAAGGTATACTTTCTTGATCCATTATTTAGTATTTTAACTCCATATCTTCTTAACTTGACTAGTCTTCCTTATAGGTCTTGTTTTACAATATCTTCCAATATATCCTCTTTGGTTGTAATTATAACACAGGATTATACTTCTCTTTTTGTAGTTAATACATTTATGTCCAAATTAAACACAAGATAAATAATAACCATTTAAATAATATAGATAATTTTAATAGATAACCTTATTTGTATTTTGATTATCATTAGATGATACACTATTGCCTTTGATATCCTTTGATAGAATAAAATCTTTCTTGGACTATTGATGATTGACTTCAAACTTGACTACTTATGCATAGGTCTTTATTCTAGTAGCATCATCACTCTTTGATATATCATTTAATTTTGTAAATTTACTCTCCTTGAACTCATTTTGTAACTTTTTTAATCCAATACCTATCTTATCTTAATAGGATCTTTGACTATTCAACATATTGTTAAACTTTCTAGTACTCTTCTTAAATTTTTGATATGTCTTCATCTTGATTGCATATTTCTCTACTTGTGACTCTAAATACTTTACTTTCATTCTAATATGGGTGAATTGTTTCATAATATTATTCTCTTTTGAAAAATAGTTACAATCTATTTCAATGACTATGGACAGATCTTCATTATAATCATAATACAGTTTTATTATCACAATCCATCCCTATGTTCCAAAGATATTAATTAGACTATTAGGCCTACATAAGGAACCTTGATCTGATACCAATTTTTTATAATGAAACCACTGAGAGGGGGGAATGAATTAGTGCACAAAATTTTCTTTAAATTCCACTTATTATTCATTAATCATTCAAAATATTTTAGATAAATAGTAGTGAATAATCAATCATTCATATGAGTATGAAGTAGGAACATAACATAAGAAATGAATTAGAAACCCTCATGGGGGATAAAAACTATTGAAACATATCTTGTATTATAGTCTTATAAGTAATGAATCAATATTTGGTGAGGCATTAACCCCATAAGGAACACTGAACCTTCACTAGTCAAGCACCAACTCAACTAATATTTTAGTAAGCACCAACTTACAAGGAGGCACCAAACCCCTTGGTAACTAAACACCAACTCAAATACCTAAAATATATTATCACATTCGGACACTTATTGTTCACTCAACTAATTATTATTACCTCATTTTTCTCTGTACACACTTTTATCTCTCAAATAGCCTATTAGATCTCTTCTCTCAACTAACCCTCTTCTTGGCAGATTTAGGTCATATGACCTTACTCATCATCTATATAATAAATGTTAAAAATTCATGACATATTAAACACACCTATATTATGGTATTAAAACTGTCTACCTATTTTCTGAAACTTATATTTTATTTTCTCATTCCCTCAATATTCTAACTAGTCAAATTAGGTTTCTTAGACCTCTCTTATACTTGACTCTTAATTTCAACTACCTTGGTTGCCCAAAAATATCTCCATAATGTGGAAAAATCATTACATAGGTTTATGACCAATAATATGGACCAAAACCAACATTAGGTCTAATAGAGACCCAATGCAATTAGGCCTTCTTAAGGTACATATTTTACCTCAAACACCTTGAAACATTTTAAGCCTCAATAAATTGATTAAAAAATTCACACAAACTTTAATTATACCCATTATAATCTTATATTATTTATCCAACACCATTTATCTCATTTCACTCCTTGAACTACACCGTTAGACTTACTCACAATTAGCCCTTCTCACTGCTAAAAAGTCTTCTTTGAATATCTGAAGTATACACTCAACTTTTCTAGATGAACATATCAATAAATCACATGGATATAACCTAAATGAAATCATGGTAATAATAATTTCTATTATAATTCACCATATATGGTAAAATACCTCAAATAGATCACTTACATACACTCACTTAGAATTGCAAATAGGCTTCAAAACCTAGTCAAGAACCTTTGACTTTTCACACCTTCATAGGAGTTTCTCATGAATAAAAATACATTAAAATTAACCTATGAGACCTATATAAAAATTTAATTATCATTTTCTTCTTCAAAATTGTGCATAATTAATCAGGAACACCATTCTCACTAACACACAAAAACCTGCTTGAATACTCCAAAACACAGTCATAGAAACCAATACTTAAAACAACTATGTACATACTTTTATGAACTTAAAATTGGTTTATATTATCATTAGGTATCCTTATATATATATATATATATATATATATATATATATATATATATATATATATATTACAAGTTTCAATATCAATATTGGTCTTACAAACCAATCTTATGTCTTCACACTACAAAAACCTCACTATGTTAGATAGGTCACTTTGAGAGAAACTTTATTATTGTATATAATCATCTCAAAATATTATATTAAAATGGGATATATGTTAAATTTACTTAATAAAAACCCCATGTGTTTGTATCCATCCACAATCCACTACAACCTATCCTGAATATCATTCTCACTTCTACCTAGTTTTCTCATTGTCTTCCTCACTAGGCCTTTTTAAGCAATAGGCCAACTACATGACTGGTTTAGAATACTTGAAGTTTTTAATATATTTAAAAACATACATTATCATAAAATAAAAGTTTCACACATCATCTTCCAATCATTTTCATGATTTGACCTAGTCAACCCTACCTGCTACATCAAAAATACAAGAAATAAGGCGTTTCCTATAGCTTCCACTCACTCTTATAATAGAATAATTCCACATAAAGGTACTTGTGAGAGTTTAATATAACCTACAATCATCATACTAGGTCAACCAAACCATTTTGAGCACTTTTGAATCATATCCTCCATATCGTGTCACTATTAGGGTTTTATAGAGTTTTTAGACTGTCTTCCAATCTTAAAAGTCATTATGCCAAGAACTTCAAGATATTACCCTTACCTAACTACCATGAACTTATTGGATCCTCATGCAAAGTTTGAATGTGTCAATGAGTAGAAGAAAATCTTTCTCAAGTCTATAATACCTCATTCTATGCACACAATAAACTTCAAAACCATATTTCATAATTTTTCCTTAAAACTTGGTCAAACACTTAAAAAAAATTATCATACCTCTAAAATTCTCTCATGAGCTGTATCGCCTTGGAAATTGAACTTGACCTCTCATTAGGCCACACTAGATCTCTTTCACATTAAGCCTTAAATTGCCAGTAACACTTAGACCTTGAACACACCTTGAAACTTCTTATACTATTGTAAAATCATATAATAATGTCATACAACCCCATACCATGCTCACATAATATCAATCTTATTTTCACAAGCTTCAGATTACTCACCTCAACATGTTACCAAGTCTATGCCTTCTCACTAGGTATCTCAAGTACATGGCTCGTGAACTCAACCTCAAGAAAAATAAAGATAACTTATAATAAAATCAATGAAATTTTCATGACATTAATGAAAAATCCATGCATACCTTATAACACATTCTCAACAAATTTGTCAAACACTTACAGTTTTATCAAGATCATATTAAGTGAGAATATAACAAAAGGTCTAGCCATGTAAATTTATTGTGAGTGACCTCATATTAAAATAAAATCAAAATGAAACCAATGCTACAAAAAGAAAATAAATAAAAATTCAAACCAAATTGGTTGGGACCATTTACAGTTACTAAAAAATTAGGAAAAGGCATATACCGCATAGGCACACTTGAAGGAAAATTTTTCAAAAACCTAATGAATATTATGCACTTGCATAAATATCTTTCTTGAGATATTTCAAATATTTCAAAATTACTAAAAAAATAATAATAATCAAAAAATAATTTTAGCGTGTACAATTTCTATTAGATTTTTGTCATCTATGTTATTAGTTCCACATTGGTAGTTAACATATCATGTATTTATATATACACATGTGTTTCATGCATCTTTTGCATGTGATACAAATATATCCCACTACATGATCTATGTATTTTCAGATGTTTGGCCTTCCCTCTACTCATTTCATATGTATATTGGGGGCATTCACTTCTTTGATCATGATACATATAGGTTATATCATTATATTATCATTTTCCATATCATATTTGAACTTATATACTTACACATGCCTTTATCCATGCTTATATCTTTCACAATATTCTTGATATGCTTTGTACTTATCATTTTTTCTAACACATATACCCAGGGACTAGTATGATATGTTTTTGTTGGTTGCTTATGTTTTATGCTTTCCATTTATGCACTTTATTGAGTGTCTTGCCTTGATTTTTTGATAATTTAAACATGATCTTTTGATTACAGCATTAATGCCTTTATTTTCATTTTCTTGCATTTGAATATGTCATTGTTTGCCTTGTGGACATTTGAATAAGTCATATTCCTTTGATTGTGAAACATTTTAACGTTCCCCTTGTTTGAGGTCTCCTTGGATCATTACTTTTTGTCTTGATTTTGAGTTCTCTTACGTGTGTATGCTTGATTATTTGTTGAGATTATAATATTACTATCTAGATGTTTTCATGATTCATATCATTCAATTTAAGATTTGATGTGATCACATACTATGTACTCCATCACTATATCTACCTAGACATGATACTCTTATATGCTACATGATACATACACAAACTATATAGTTATCTTATCATTTAAAAGTAAGGTAACAACTAGATTTTAATTCCACTCACATTAAAAATATAGACATATCATTAGGGGAATGTCATAGAGGCATGGTTATCATACCTTCACAATTTTATATTTTAGTAGAGGTATCATAAAAGGCATGACCTCCACACTTATTCAGTTCTCAACATTTTCATATTATAGTGGGGGAATGTTATGAAAACATGTTCTCCACACTTTCACCAGTTCTTAGATTTTTTAGATTCAGTAGGGCCATGTCATAGGAACATGTCTTCCACACTTATACAAAATTTGAATTGGCCATATTACATGGTTATATGATTCAAATACAAATTTGTGGTAATATTCTATACATTGGTACCATTTTTATACCTAAGTTTTATCTTGAGACATATATGAGGTGAATATTCCATGCAAAAAGAGCACCTTAAATTGTAAAATCAAATCAACTTTCATATTTCAAATACTTATATGGACTTTATCATACACCAGGATGGACTTTTATGAGATGTTATTGAGCCAATCTACTACAGTAGTTGGTTCACTTTTTGTCAAAGTTAAGATGATTACATCACTCAATATTACCAATTTTATAGGATGGAGTGATAAAATCATCCACCCTGACCATATTTATGGTGTGAATTGATTTGGATCACTCACACTCACTAGGTTATAAGTATGATTGGGTTGTATGGTTGAGCTAATATCAATTACTAGGTGGAAACTCACATTTTCTCTAAGGTTGGGAGTAAGTTATCCTTCAATATTTATACATATATGCATTTATAGGTCTTAAATTTGTCCTAATACTAATTTCAATGATTCATAATGAAACATATTTTTAAATCAAATTGCCAAAAGGAAAGATGGTTACATTGATACAAAAGTGTACTCTTAACCTTGATCTCTTTACTTTCAAGCATTTCAAATTCTTTCCATTCCATATTGTATACTATAAAATAATCTTTGTTATAAGTCAGTCACCAGTAAATCACTCAAATATGACTCACATGAAGGAAAGGTGTGTTATACACACTCATGTATGCATTTATTTTTATTTAAACTAGTAAGTTCATTAATAGATTCAAATGTAATATAGAAACTCAATATTAATTATATAACACCTCATTCTTTTACTTAGAAAATACATATCATGATTGTATCCTTTAGTTCATAGACTTTCTTGCTGCCAAAAGGATCATACCCACTATCTCTTGTGCCTATTATTTATCTCTTAAAAGTTTGACTGTATGTTATTATAATGACCAAGCCTTAGATTTTGTTTAAAATTTTATAAACCTACTTATTATCATCCTCTAAAATTTTTGGACCTGTACCTATTTTCCAACTTTATAGACAATTATGTCCCAACCAGACACCTATATTGATTCTAGTGTCATGTGGAAAACTAAGTGTCTAGTGCCTTAAAGTCACAAAATTTGAAAATAAAATGTATAATTATTATTAGACTAAGTGTTTTAATGTGATATATTTATAAAATGGATTGGTATATATACAATATCAACCCTCATTCATTCACCACATAACAAATACATAGAAACTCATAAGGCAACTTACCAAAAGTACACTATTAACATTCAAGTGAAAAAAGCTTCCCTAATATTTATTAATATCAATCATAGGGACAACCCATATATAGTTATAAATTAATAAATGATTATTTAATGATCCATATTTTCCAAGTTACAATTTATGCACTCTATATACTTGTTTATCACACATTGCATCTTTATGCATACATAAGCCAACATATAAGGCATAAATACATAAGTTTGAGACCCACTTCAAAGTATTAGCTATGTATTTAGTGTCAATTGACATAGGGGCCATTATGGAATCTCAACACCATATGCCTACAAACCCATTTTTACCACATTCACTTTAAGAGTGAGGAAAATAGGGTTTGATCATTTGATAAAGAACAACATCCTATGCACAAGATCTAAACACACCAAAGAAAAGGTAATAGAAAACCTAGAAGGTTTTAGGTGGTCACATGTATATCTATTCAATATTATGTATTAGACAATTACATCAAAATTAAACACCAACGTCAATGTAATTTTCCAAGTTTGATGCAGGTATCTGAGTCTACAAAATACAAATTTCTAGAATCTGATAATTGATCTAAAATCTATATCTAGTCTAATTCTAGTCTACTCCATATCATATTTACATAGGCATATAAAACTGAGTACTCTTATTTTAAATTTATTACAATATCAATCAATAGTTGTAATTTTTTTATTTTTAGCATATCTCAACATTTAAATTCAATACATTATTTATCTGAGTGTACAAATTTATTGGCCTGATAGAGATTTGTTTATCACCCTTATGGTTATTCATTTATATATTATTAACATTATAATATATTGACCCATATTATTTTAAGGTTAAACATATATATAAATTAATTTTTAAAGCTAAAGTATATGAAATATTAATGTGAAAATGAATAAGGAAAGAAAAGAAGACAATTGAAAACTGATGTAAAACTATAAAAGAAAAGTTGTATTATTTTATGTTTTGTATAATATTTTAGGGATCAAATGTATGGTGTTTATGTACTCCATAAATTCATTATTCTCTACATACTTCATGTCACTCTCTAAAAATAACGAAAGTGTAAATTAATATACAATGGATGAATATGAAGCATCGATTGAATCATTACAAAATTTGGTAACAACCACTTCATAATTGATGAGTATGGTGACATCATAAAATATCATTACTAAAATTTTATGTGCTACAATACTAACACAATATTATTTATGTAAAAATTCTAAATAATAATCATATATTACCAATTGGCATATAGGTGTCACCCTCAATGCAAAATTTTCTGATGTAAGCATGAAGCTGACTAAGAAATTATGATGAACTATGGTAAGATCTAGTGAACCAGATCCTCTTAGATCAATGACATGATAATGAATATGGAAAAATATAATAGATGATCATAAGAAAATATCTCATAAATTATCATGATCCAAACCACTCCAATCCCTATACACTCTTTAGGATGTACACTTAAGGATATTGATGTGTCAATGAGTCCTACAAGATAAATCATCAATACATGAAAAATATGAGGTCTATATAAATCACATCAAGAAGACCACCTACAATATGGAGGAGTGATTGTATGAGTGCCTTGTGATGTTATTTTTCTAAATAATTCCCCTATTACTTTTCATGAAGTTTATGAATAAGGTGTTAAAACCATACTAATGTAGATATTTGGTTCTATATCTCGATGATTTTCAACAAGATAAAGGAATAAAACCTGATGTAGTTGTAAGTGTGTGAGAAACTTAAGAAAGAATATTTTTTATTAATGTGAATAAATTTGCCTTCATGAAAATGAAATAAAACACTTTGTATTTTTTTATCTCAAGGTGAGTTGAAGATGGACCAAAAAAGGTGAAACAACCTTGGATTATCTAACACCTAATAGTACATTTGAGGTAACAAGTTTTCATGGCTTAGCAAGCTTCTATAGGAAGTTTATCCAAAATTTTAGTGGAATTTTTGTACCACTAACCAATATTTAATGAAATGGAATTTAAAATATACTAAAATAACCCAAAATAACTTTGAATGGTTTAATAAGAAGATAACATAGTAGCCTTTATTAGACTTGATAGATTTTAACAAAGTATTTTAGGTTGATTGAGATGCAAGTGGGACAATAATAGGTGTGGTTTTGAATTAAAAATAAATTTTAGTGGCATATTTCAATGATAATTTGAGTGAAATAAAGAGTAAGTATTTGGTCTATGGCAAAGAGTTTTAAACCATAGGTCAAACAATAAATAAGTAGAGATATACTTGTTTTCCAAAGGAGTTTATGTTGTTCATAAAATAGCAACCATTGAGTTTTATAAACATACAATAATTAAAGGCAAATGAAGTGGGTCAAGTTCATGGAAAATTACTCCTTTTTTTTTAAGCATAGTAGTGATAAGACAAATAATTTTTCTAGTGCATTGAGTAAGACAACATTGATAACTTAGATGCTCATAGAGGTTTTTGAAGTTGATGCCATGAAATAATTGTATTCATGTGATGTATGTTTTTTATAGATATGGGAGGCTTGTAACAAAACTTGGAAAGGGGATAGGTCTCCATATTTGGATATTTTGTCTAAAATCCCTTTCTTTTTAGAAGGAATCACTTATACATCCAAGGGTCATCAATGAGGGAATGCCTCATAATGCATTTACATAGTGGAGGATTGGGAGGTCACTTTTGGTATGACAAGACCCAAGTTTAGTTGAAGAAGGTACCATTGGATAAGAATATATAATAATTTGAAGAGGTTTGTGGAGAGATGTTGAATGTGCCAACATAAAAAAGGAAATATCCAAACCATATGATTTTACAAGACATTTCCAATACCTAATAGACCATGAGAGGAGTTGAGTATGGACATTGTCCTTGGTTTTCCTAGAATACAAATAGGTAATGATGCAATATTTTTTTTTTTTTTGATATATTCTCTAATATGGCACACTTCATTCCTTGAAAAATGATAGGTGATATTACAAAAAAAAGCAATGAGGTCGTTAGGTTGCATGATGTTATAGCAAGATTAACATTAGATAGGGATACAAGGTCTCTTGGTAAATTTTTATGTACCTTGTGGAATAAACTGAGCACCAAACTGTAGTACAGTTCAACCTATCATCCTAAAATTAATGGTAAAATGGACGTGATAAATAAGAGTATTGAAAACTTGGTGAGATATTTCATTGGAGAGAATATTTCATAGTGAGATATTATTTTAGCTTGAGTTGAGTTTTTATTAAATAACTTGGTTGATAAGACAATGGGGAAGACATATTTTTAGCATAAGTTAAATTTTTATTTAATAACTTGGTTGTATGTTGTTCATCTAAGGTAGTTGAAAAATAGGATCTATTGGAAGTTAAAAAGAAAATTGCAGGTAGAGAGACATTTATTTATTTTATAGAGGAGTTGTAAGAACAATTCAAAGAAATATTATAGAAAATAATTTAAGATATAAGATAAACATTGATGACAAGAGAATAATGAATTTATTCATTAGTGTAGATCAAATAAAAAATCACTTAATGAAGGATAAATTTTCTATGGACACCTACAATTGTAGACACCCCATTTTGGCCATAATTAGCTTCCAACTAGACTTTAGACTAATTTCTAAAAAAACATTGCAAATTAAGCCTTAAAATCACTAAACATCCTGATTTCATTTTTTCATCATCTATCAATGATTATAATCATGTTGAGGCATTCCTAGCTGGGATATTCTACCATATACAATAATAACCTCTCATGGATTAATCCTCAGTCACCTTATGACCTAACAATTGACAATTTAGCCTATAGACCTATTAAATGGGGCACTTGATCAAATCTTAAAAGAGATAAAATGCTAATCAAATTTAATTAAATAATTAAACTAGATTAAATTCTTAGATAAATTATCAATTTAAAATAAATGAATATCTAAAAATGGAAATTCTAAAATTCAAAATATCAAGCCTTTTCATCATTTCCTTTATGAGTTGTCAAGCTCTTCCAAAATATCTCAAAATATCTAATTTGAGAGCTATGCCTAGTGATTAAAAATCATAATTACATGATAAATTTTAACTCAAATAGAGTTATCCTCAACTCATCTATGGTTAGTTTAAACTCATTCCCTATTTAATCTCAACCTTAACTCACTTTAGGTGAGTGTTAAATTTTAAGGTTATAAATACAAGGGCATACCTATTGACCCAAAGGCTCTCATAGGCCAAATTCATTTGTTGAGAGATAAGCCTTCCAATTAGTGTTACCATCCTAAATTCATAATTCAATTAAACAAACCAAGGTGTCAAGGAAATGTGAAGCAAATAAAGCTCCATTGATGAATATTTCTTGATGCACAATATCGACAAGCCATTTGGAGCTCCAAGGAAGGTAAAAGAGTGTTTTATTTTGTGTTCTAGTTGTGTTTTCATTTGTATATTTATTACCTATTCTCCCCCTAGTCTCTAAGCTAGAGGTGTCAAGTGTTTAGTGTGTTATTTTTATTTGTTTTATTGGACTAACATAAGACTAACCTCCCCTCTAATGGATTCCTTATTCACATGATGGTATTCCCTATTGGACCCGCACCCCACAAAGTTATTCTCAAGGCATTTTAGGACATCTTCCTAACAATTTTCATGTCAAAATCCAAACTTTTTGATAAAAAAAGAGGGAATTGAAGGCTCATGGAAGTTCTATAGGAAATCATGAATTTTCTTTGTATAGTCACATTTTGCTCTCTATAATCATGATATTACAATAATATCATGACTTTATGTTGATGATTTTGTCTCTATAGTAGTTATTTTGTAATAAATTTTGTGATATTGTTGTGATTTTGCCTCTAACTTCCACAATTCTCTATTAATGGTTTTATGTTGTAGGAAAAATTGAGATATTGCAATATCACAATTTTGCATTCGTGATTGCATTTAAAGTTGCGATATTGCCCTAACTTCTATGATATTTTACTAACAGTTATGGTATTTCCTTTAACCATGATGGTTTGTTATTAACCATGTTATTTTTTATAGTAAGCTATGATATTGTTTTAATAGTGGTGATTTTTTTAACACTCTTTTTTATAGGAAAATTGTAGTTTTGAGACAATAGTTATGATTTTGTAGGAAAAATGGTGATATTGCTCCATATTTCTATGGTTTTGCACTATGCGTAAAATTTTAAAAACTTTAGAGCTAATTTTTAAAGTCATTTGTTCACTTACATTTTGATTCTAAGCACAATGACCCCCTAACATCTTTTGTCGGACCCAAAGACCAAGAAAAGACATTTTTAAACACTCTAAGTTACAAAACTCACATTTGAATTTGGTTTTTTAAAAATATTTTACTTGAATTACTTTTAATTTTGTTTAAGTATTCAACACAATGCCAAGGGGATAAAATTCATGACATATTTCATTTGGTGCTATAAAAATTAATCCACACTTTAATTAAATACTCATAAGAGTTTTCATTTTTTATGCTTGTTATTAAGTGTTTGTTTAGAAAAATGAGTGTCACATGTATACTCTCCCCTTGTCTCCTTTAGGAAAATTGGGTGATAAAAAATGCTCACTCTTTTTATTTTTTTATTTCATCCAAAAGCATGAAATAAAATTTGTTAAGGCCCTCCCCAAAATTTGAGTGATTTGGGTGATCCCAAAATGACCCTAAAGTCCTTCCACTTTCTTTTTTTTATGCATTTTGGCTTGTGGGAAAGAGTTCATCACCTCCCCATGAGTTTTTTAGGGAAATTTGGACCCAATAATTCATCTCCAAGCATCACTTCAACCCTACTCCATGGTAGGGGCATACAAATTGAGGTCAATTTACTAGGACACTTATTTGAGTGGTTAAGCCATCTCCATTAATAAAAGACTATTAGAGGTAAAATCACTAGGGAGGTGAATTAGTGAGCCTAGATAATATAACTTCAATTTCAATCCTTTAAAACTCTTAGTCAATTATTATAATCATTCATTAAGCATACACATCAATCACAAAAATGAACAAGAGAAACAATGCATATTCAAACACATGACAAATGTGGGAAACCCTCTTGGGGGAGAAAACCCACTAGAACCTATAATTGGAATATTATCCTATAATAAAAATAACCAATTTAGACCATCTATAATTGATCAAAGAACCACCATCCCTTATTTTAGTGAGAATGCAATCTCACAAGGAGCTACTACACTTGTCTACCTGAGCTACAATAACAACTAGATATTTAGCAAGTTTCACCTTGAAAGGAAGTTAAAACCCATTATACGTTGAGAAACAATAAAAAAACCTATGAAAAAAATATCTCTTAAACTCTTATTGCCTACTAATCTAATGGAGATACATACTATATCAAATCTCTTCAACTCTACACACTCAAAGTATCCAAAACATCTTTTTGGATCACCCTAGACCTCTTTGCTCATCCTCAACCTACAAGAGCACTATTTAGACATCAAAAACATGAACTAATAGTCATACATATATTCCTCAATATTTTATACTCATAAACTCATCTACTGGGCACTCTCCTTCTCCTTCACTCCATAACTCTCACATACATACTCCTCTCTCAAGTCTAGAAAATCGTCACATTTGATTTCACTATTTATAGAGCATTCATGATCATCACCATCTTGGTTGTCCAGTTAGAATGCCTTAACACTTAAGGCATATATCACATTGAGACACACCTCAATACCATCTACATAGGTCATCCATAGCATCCACGGGTCACCTTTAAGCAACTACACCTTTCAATTAGGCCCTTAAAACCCTTATAGGTCTCATGGAAACGTATTTACCCATTTAACACTTCATAAATAATATAGGACCAATTTTAATTGCATATTTCCACTCTACATGACCCCTTATAAATCCTCAAATTATCATAGTCATATCTACTCACCTCTGTGTATACTCAATCAACTCAAAAAAAGACCTTGTACATAGGAACACCATGAACAAACACACATTCAACTTCTTAAAAATTGTTCATATTAAATATAGATTGATCACACCTCCAAAATAAATACAAATTATCCTCATGGAATCTAAAACACTCTCCAATATCTAAGACATCATGAAGTATTAAAACAACATCAACAAAATCTCAATTATCCTTCTCAGGTCACATGCAGTCTATGATCAAACACAGTCAAATTTAGAGCATATTATCTTTGAATTTATAGATAATCATACCATCTAAATAGGTTTAATATATACACCATAGAGTCCTCTACAATTTTTATTTTATATCACCATCAAATTCATCTTGGATCAAAAGTTATAGCCAAAATATATAGCACTAGTTTTTCCTTTGTTAAATTCAAATGATCACAGTTAAACTTCAGTCATTTAAAATGTATCTTATGACCTAGAATCTTAGATTAAATACACACCATCTATATTTTTATAAATATAACTCATATTTTTCCACTACCCAAACATTAAACTTTAAATATTTAACCTCATCTCATGTGATCTTGCAATCTTGACCACATATGCACCATTAATATCCTGTATGTAGCTTAGTTTTTATCTATGTTAAACATTATACACCTTGAAATCATCTCTCTCAATACACACCATTGATATGTATACATATGAACATCCACTCAACATTGGATCTTATAAAAATCTTGATCTTTACATCTTCTCAATGTTAGACTTCAAATGCTTGTCCTCATCTTGTTGCTTCTTGACACCTTGAAACAAACATGCTACATTGATCCTTTTATAAGGAGATCAATCTTTAACTTCATTAACCAACAATTTTTTTTTACTAATTTAACTCAACATGCAACATATATATTAATTGTATGATTACCTATGAGCCATTAGATCTCCATCTGGTTCTAATCTTTAAGATCTTGCAAAATAGATTAAGTATGGGGACCATTGTTATATGCTTATAAGACTAACTTTTCACAATCATATCTTAAAATGCACTTCATCACATGAAATAAAACTTAGCACATAGAAACTAGGTATAAAGATGTACAAAACCATATGATCAACTCATTATAAAACTATCACATGTGTGAAATATGACTACATCAAAATGCCTACTCATCTTTTCTTACCAAATGCAAATTTGGCTAAGTATGGGAAAACACTGCCAAACTACTTGTGAGCCAAACTTTACATTTGCATATTTTTTTTTCATGCTGAGTCAAATGACCTAAGATTTAGAACATATGATCTTATTTTATAGGGGAATTTATCCATATATAAATCTACTTCTAAAAATTTCATACATATGATATATGACATCACCAAACTACTTACTTGGCTCTATTTGAACATAGAAAACACTATCAAAAAGCTTAGGAGACCAACTTTGCACACACTTATATTTGGCTACCTTCATCACATGAATTGAGACTTAGAACATAGAAACTTGGGACTGATGTGATGAAAACCATATTACTAACTCCCCCTGACACATCCACATGTGGAAATTATGACATCATCAAACTACCTACTCAAATTTTTTGCCATTGGACCCAAAATGTCTAGATGAAAAATATGGACTACTAGATGAATTCTACTGATGCACACAAGCACTCAAATTATTATTAACTTATGATAGGACCCCTTTCACATTCTCAAATTAACATACTCATCCCTGAACATCTCTATCCATGCCAAAACTAAAGATCAACCAAGCCTCTTTTAAGCATACTAGGATAAGCACATTGCACACTTTATCATTGTCACCTAGATTATCAAGACACTTCATCCACTCACCTAGGCAAGCATAATAAGACAAGCACATTTAACACTTTATCACTATCTGTTATACTATCAAGGAACTTCATCCACTCACCTGGACACCTTCATGACATCATTGACAACTCTCCAACAATCTCCCCCTTTGTCAATGATGCCAACACCCATGATAAAATAATATACATATCACCTTATGTCTCTCTCTTCAAGCACTCTCAACATAGGATTTATCCCCATTTGACATAATTAAAAAGTGGGTAACAACTGATTTTGAGGACTGAAAAAGACTACCAATAGGATAAAACAATCTTATAAAGATAGTATAAACTCCCCCTTAACTTGAGCCTACCTCTTCTTGCCTTGACAACATCCTCTTGCTACATGCCAACAATATTGTTCAACCAAGTAATAAAAAAATGAATAAAGAACCAAAAAAATAATAAAATATAATGGAAATCATCAAGAAACATCTGAAGTCAAACCCTCCTAGGATCTCTACGCCATTATACCTCTTGAGCATCTTCAGATCTCCATACATCATACAAACTTAATAGTCTTATCTCTTAAAACACTTCAAGTATCATAAAAATAACTTCATTCCACTCATAAAATATAAAACATGCTCTAAACCAACCTGAGAACTCTCTTAGAAACACTCATACCTTGCTCTTTTGGTGAAATTGATCAAAAATCACTCTTCTTATAAGGCCTATCTAATCTCCTTATAGCACTATCTGGAACTTTCAGATCCCACAACTTTTAGTAGACAAATTTTCAAGACCTAAAAATTCATAATTGAAGCAATATCATATGCCTCCTAAATAAAAACAATTTTCATCACTGAGATAATCCTCTACAACATACTTCATAAACCTATTAGCTAATTAGGCCTCTTTTTTTGACAAAAACTTGAATAACTTGAAATACACAAACCTTTAAATATTTGTGAATATTGTTTTACAACCCATTTGGCCCATTCAACCTATTAATAATCTTCAAATCTCAAAACATAAGTCAAACCACTTTTTTAGTAGAGCCCAAAACCCTAGAATATCAAAACAAACAAAGTCAATAAACCTCCTACTAGTCAACGCCCTCCTCTAAAACTTATTACATACCTAGAGAAAACCATCACACACTTAAGGATCAAAATTTTTGCCTCCATAACATTGGTAACTTTGACTTCCTATAACCCATTTTAAGCCTACTTAACCTTAAGCCAAAACTAATAAAATTGAGAGAACTCAAAAATCTTCAATTGGCACAAATAGAATCATCAAGATACAAAACTACCTAAAACACATCACAAAGAAGTGCACAAACCTTTCTAAAAATCAAAATCTTCTTGGCATTGCATCAATCTCATTGGGCCACCTAGAAACACCCATTATAACCTTACAAATAATACATATATAATAACACTTGCTTCTCCACTGAAAGGAGTCTCCTAAGAAGCATAGATAGAGACACCCTACTTCACAATCTCCTAGAATAGTGTGAAACCAAGAGTTTCCCATAACTCCTCATATTATTTTTCCTCCTTTTTCATCTAATACTTTTAGTTCTTCTTCTTCTTATGCTTAATAGAAGCAACATGCTCAACCACTACAACATTCTTGTACTCTTCTAATATTAAATTGACAATACATGGAGACAACAAAGATTCATGACATACCTTTTCATCTCAAGAATCTTTCTTTAATTTTAGAACCTCATCGCTAGGCACTGATAACTAATGTTCTTTGCATGAAACTTTCTTATCAATAGTAGGATGCTCACTTAGATCCATACTTACCTTAGAACTATCCTCAACTAGTACCTTGGTCCTCTCCTTGATCTCAGTCTCTTTATCCATAACATGAGCAGACAATGAGAGCCCTTGACACTCTTTAATTTTTTTAGATTCTCCACCATAGCAAATAGATTACTTGGACCATCAGACTCATCATGACTCATACTTACCACCATTTTTTTCCATAAGTTAACTTGCCTTATTACTTGCACTCTAAGAGCCTGATTGAACTCATGTTGACTTGATGGGCTTTACATGTAGAACCTAGCAATGTAGCCAATCTTACCATAGCTGTAACAAACAATACACCTTGATGGAAACATAATTTATCTTACCTTTTTTGGATAGAAACATGCAATGTGTCCTATGTCATGACAAGTGAAACAACCTCCTCTTTTTGAGGAGGACTCACCTTGTCTAACCTTATGTGGACAATGGTTTACAAAGTGTCCCACATCAAGATAGTTGAATCACTTAAAAATTTTCACACCTTTTGACTTATGAACCCCATCATAGTTCCATGTAAACTCATTTCTAATAAGTCTCTTGAATTCCCTAGCTTTACACCCAAATTAATTACATATGTAATAATAACCATTGAAACTTTCATATCTCATGGCATTTGGTTATCTGATCTAATTTTTTTCATTCTTATAGCACCTTCATTCCTTATCTAATGATTTTTATTTAAAGTATGATTGTCCTTGTTCAAATTAGTCTTCATATTGTTTTGAGTTGCATTATTTTGTTCTTCTTCACATCCAAGAACATTTTGATCACTAGCATGCTTTTGACCACTTAAAATACTGTCTATATCACTTGATATCTTTTAAAATCTCAAAAATGACTTCAAACTACTAGATGTCTTCTCTAACTCAATTTTTAATGAATCATTTTCAATTACATAACTTGAACTTTCATCTTTTATAGCTTTTAGGCTTGTAGATAGGATTTCTAATTGACAAATAAGATGCTTGACTATATCTTCATACTTATTGGTATATTCATTCATTATTTATTTATACACACTAAATTTCTCATCATAGTCTTTGATTTGAGACTTCATCTTCTTGTTAATCTTCTTCTCAATCTTTAGTTCTTCAAGGCCATTCATCAATTCAGTCTCATAGTCTACATCATCTCTATCAACATCTAAATCACTCCAAGTAGACTCCTTTTGATATGAACAACTTCTTTCCTTATCCATGAATAAGGTTTCATCTTCAATAGGACCATCTTCTTCATGGTCATATTCTGAGTCACTATTTTCACTCTCAACTAATGAGCTATAATCTACTTTATTGGTTTAGAGACTCTTCTTGTTACTAAAGGACTTATTATTATTATACTTTCTAACTCCTTACTTCTTGTTTGTATTCTTTTCTTCATCTTGGTCTTCATCATCATTCTTCATATGCTTATGAGGTAACTTGTTATCAAACTATCCTATCTCATAATAATTGAATAATTTGAAGGGTAGCTTACCCTTATACTTTCTTAACCCTTTTTTTAATTTCCTTATAGATAAAGCAATTAGTTTATCCTCGTCAATATCAAATGTGTCATCTTCTTTATGTTTCTTACCTTGGAATTTCTTCTTTGGCTTCATTTTTGTCTTGAATTTTTCTTCCTTCTTTGGTGGTATATCATCATTCATCCTCATCTCATAGGTAGTAAGGATTCCATACAATTCATCCATCTTCAATTGAGTAATATTATGACTTACTTCTATAGCAGATACATTTGGATCAAACTTAAGAGATAGAGACCTTAATACCTTTTAAACAACATTATCCTTTACAAGGTTATCTCCAAGACCTTTGATGATGTTCACAATCTCATCAACTCTTTATAGAAAATATTCCACAAAATCTTATTCCTTCATCTTGAGACTCTCAAATTGTCTTCAATGTGTCTACAACTTTACCAACTTAACTTTTGAGTCTCCTTCATAAATAGTATTCAATTTATCCCATATTTCCTTGAAAAATATAAAATGGACTACCTTGGTGTATTTAGTCTCTGAAATACCACAATTAATCACATCCATTACCTTAGATTTGTGCTCAAACAACTTCTTATCTATAACACTAGATACAAGAATTGTAGGTGTAGAATATCCATCCATAATAGATTGCCAAATTACAAACCCTATGGACATGATATAGGTCCTCACACTTTCAATCAAAAATAATAATTGGATCCATTGAACATCTATGATTGATTAGTAGATAAACCTCCTTGATGACTACCCATATTGTACCTTGTATCACTTTAAAGCTATCAAGCCTTTACCAAAGGACCTGCGCTGATACTAATATTATAGGTACAATCACTGAGAAGGTGGGTGAATCAATGAGCCTAGATAATCCAAATTTAATTTCAATCCTTTCAAACTCTTAACCAATTATCACAAGCATTCATTAAGCATACACATCAATCATACCAATGAATAAGAGAAACAATGCAAATTTAATCACATAACACATGACATATGTTGGAAACCCTCTTGGGGTAGAAAACTCACTATAACATAAAATTAGAATATTATCCTAAAATACTAAATTTAGACCTATTATAACTAATTAAGTAACCACCATTCCTTATTTTAGTGAGACTACAATCCCATAAGGAGCTACTACACCTGTATAGATGAGTTACAATAACAACTAGATATTTAGCAAGTTTCACCTTGTAAGGAGGATACAACCCCCTAGATGTTAAGTAACCACAACAAAACCTATGAAAACAACATTTCTTAAACACTTATTTCCTAAAAATTTGATGGAGATATAGATTATATCATCTCTCTTCAACTCTACACACTCAAATCATCCAAAACATCCTTTTGGATCATCCTAGACCTCTTTGCTCATCCTCAACCTACAAGAGCACTATTATAACATCAAAAACATGACCCACTAGTCATAAACATAGTTTTAAATATTATATACTCATCAACTCATCTATTAGGCACTCTCCCTCTCCTTCACTCGACAACTTTCATATACACACTCCTCTCTCAAGTCTAGAAACCATCACATTTGATTTCACTATTTATAGATAATTCATGATCATCACCATATTGGTCAACAAATAGGCATGAATTATCCCTTAATTCATATATAACATTGATAAACACATCAATACGATCCACATAGGTTGGGCATAGCATCTATAGGTCACCCTTGAGTAACTACACCTTTCAATTAGGCCCTTGTAGCCTTTATAGGTCTCATGGAGACATATTCACCCATTCAACACTTCATCAAGAATATAATACCACTTTTAATTGCATATTTCCACTCCACATTACCCCTTATACATCCTCAAATGTTCATAGTCATCTCTATTCACCTCTACATCAATTCAAAAAAATGACCTTGTACATAGGAACACCATGAATGAACACAAAGTCAAATTCTTAATCATTGTTCATACTCAATATAGATTTATCACACATATAAAATCCATACAAATTATCCTCATGGAATCTAAAACACTCTCTAATATCTAAGACATCACGAAACATTAAAACAAAATCAATACAAGCTCAATTATCCTTCTTGGGTCACATACAGTCCATGATCAAACACATAGTAAACTTTAGATCATAATATCTTTGAATTTATAAATAATAATACCATATAACTAGGTTTAATATATGCACCATGGAGACATCTACAATTTTACTTTTTATAACACCACTAAATTCATCCTAGATCAAAATTTATAGTCAAAATATAGAACATTGGTTTCTCCTTTGTTAAATTTAAATATTTGAATTCAAATGGTCATAGTTAAACTTTGGTCACTTAAAATGCATATTTTTCACTATAATATTATATTAAATATGCATCATCAATTTTATTCTAACTTTAACTCATATTTTTCCACTACCCAAATGTTAAAATTTGAACAGTTAACCTCATCTCGTGTAATCTTAAAATCTTGACCACATAAGCACCGTTAATATCCTATATGTAGCTTGGTCTTTATCTATGTTAAACATTGGACACATTGAAATGATCTCACTTAATACACACCATTAATTTGTATACATACAAATATATGCTCACCATTAGATCTTAGAAGAATCTTGATGTTTACCTCTTCTCAATGTTAAACTTTGAATGCTTCTCCTCATCTCGTTGGTTCTTGACACCTTGGAACAAAAATGATCCATTGATCCTTTTGTAAGGAGCTCAATATTTAACTTCATTAACCAACAAACACTTTGACTCATTTAACTCAAAACACACCATATATATTTATTTTATGATCACCCATGAGCCATTAGACCTCCATTTAGTCCTGATCTT
Organism: Torreya grandis; assembly: GCA_037957365.1. NCBI lineage: Eukaryota > Viridiplantae > Streptophyta > Pinopsida > Cupressales > Taxaceae > Torreya > Torreya grandis. The sequence continues at coordinate 1,605,783 of JARHVA010002000.1, forward strand.
TAACATCTTACAAAATAGACTACGTATGGGGACCATTGCTATCTACTTATAAAAGCAACTTTGCACAGTCATATCTTTTAATGTGCTTGATTACATGACCTAAAACTTAGTGCATAACAACTAAGAAAAAAACTAAACAAACCCATATGTTTAACTAATTCTGAAACTACCACATATGTAAAATATGACTACATCAGAATTCCTACTCAAATTTTCTTGCCTCATGCAAATTTGGCTAAGTACGAGAAAACACTCTTAAACTACTTGGGATACTAACTTTGCATTTGCATATTTTTTATCATGCTTACTCACATGTCCTAAGATTTATCACATAATATCTCTCATAGTGAAATTCATCCATATATAAATATACTCTTGAAAATTTCATACGTGCAAGATATGACATCACTAAATGGCTTACTCAACTTTGTTTGAACATAAAAAACACTATAAAAAATCCTAGGAGCCCAACTTTGCACACACATATATTTAGTCATACTTCATTGCATGACTTCAAAATTAGAACATAATAACTTAGGACTAATTTGATGAAAACCATATGACCAAATACTCCTAACACATCTACACATGGAAATATTGACATCATCAAACTACCTACTCATATTTTCTATCATAGGACCCAAAATGTCTAGATGAAAACTATGGACTACCAAATTAATTCCACTCATATACACAAGTACTCAAATTATTCTTGACTTTTGATAGGACCCCTTGCACATGATCAAATTCTCATACTCATCCCTAAAAATATTTAACCATGCCAAAATTGAATATCAACCAAGCCTCCTTCAAGCATACTAGGACAAGCACATTACACACTTTGTCATTGTCACTTAGACTATTAAGGTACTTCATCCACTCAACTGGGTAAGCATACTAGGAAAAACACATTAAACACTTCATCATTATCCCTTAGACTATTAATTAACTTCATCCACTCACCTGGACACCTTCATGACATCATTTAAAACTCTCCAAAAATCTCCCCTTTTGTCATTGATGTCAACACCTATCATAAAATAATATACAACTCACCTTCCTTCACTCTCTTCAAGCACTCTCAAAATAGGAAATTTTTCCCCCTTTGACATAATGACAAATTGGAAACCAACTAATCTTAAGGACCTAAAAATACTACCAATAGGAGATAACAATATTAGAAAGATAGTACAAACTCCCCCTAACCTTGATCTTACCTCTTTTTGCCTTGACAACATCCTCTTGCTACATGACAATAATCTTCTTCAACCAAGTACTATAACTAATGAATAAATAACCCAAAAAATAATAAAATATAATGGAACTCATCAAGAAACATCTTAAGGGGACTCCCCTAATATCTCTAAGACATTACACCTCTTGAGCATCTTCAGATCTCCATACACCATGAAGAACCACCATATAGACTTACTAGCATTCTCTCTTAAGACACTTCAAGGATAATCAAAATAACTTCATACCACTAAACATATAGAAAACATGATCTAAACCAACCTAAGAACTCTCCTAAAAAAACTCATACCTTTCTCTTTTGGAGAAACTAATCAAAAATCACTCTTCTTCTTATTAGGCCTGTCTAGTCTCTTTGTAGCCCTACCTAAAATTAGTAGAGCCCACAAATATCATTAGACACATCTTCAGGACCTAAAACTTCATATCTAAATCACTTTCATATTCCCTTGCAATAAAAACAATTTTAATCACCTAGATCATCCTCTGCAACATACTTCCTTCATAAACCTACTAGCTAATTAGGCCTTCATTTTGACAAAAACTTGAATAACTTGAAATCTAAAAACCTTCAGATCTTTTTGAATCTTTATTTTACAACCCATTTGGCTCATTCAACCTATTAATAATCCTTATATATCAAATCATAAAGCAAACCACTTTTCTATCAGAACCCAAAACTCTAGAATCTCAAAACAAACAAAGTCAACAAACCTCCTTCTAGTCAACACCCTCCTTTAAAAATTATTGCATACTTGGAGACAACCATCACACACTTCTAGATAAAAATTTGAGCCTCCATACCTTTGGTAACTTTGACTTCCTATAACCCATTTTAAGCCTACTTGACTTTAAATGAAAATGGAGAAAATTGAGAGCACTCAAAAATCTTTAATTGACACAAACAAGATTATCAAGATACAAAACTACCTAAAACACATCACAAAAAAGTGCATAGAAATTTTTGAACATAAAACTCTTCTTCAAATTTCATCAATCTCATTAGGCCACTTATAAACACCCATTCTAACCCTACATACATTACATATACAGTAATACTTACTTCTCCACTAAAAGGAGTCTCTTAAGAAGCATAGACAGAGATACCCTACTTAACAATGTCCTATAATAGTGTGAAACTAGGAGTTTCCCACAACTCCTCATATTCCTTCTCATCCTTTGTCATTTAATACTTGTATTTCTTCTTCTTCTTAGGCTTAAGAGAAGCAACATGCTCAACCACTATAACATTCTTATACTCTTCTAATATTGAAATGACAATACATGGAGACAACAAAGATTTATGACATACCTTTTCATCTGAAGAATCTTCCTTGAAGTTTGTAACCTCATCACTAGGCACTGACAATTGATGTTCATTTTATAAAACTTTCTCAACAATAGCAAGATTTTCACCTAGATCCATACTTACCTCAGAATTAGCATCAACCAGTCCTTTTTTCCTTTCCTTGATCTTGGTCTCTTTATCCAAAACATGAGTAGACAATGAGAGCCCTTGACACTCTTTAAATTTTTTAGCATTCTCCACCATAACAAACAAATTACTTAGACCAGTAGACCCATCATGACTTGTATTTACCACCTTTGGTTTCCATAGGTTAACTTTCCTTATTATTTGCACTCTAAGATCCTGATTTAACTCATTTTAACTTGATGGCCTTTGCATGAAGAACCTATAAATGTGGTCAATATTCTCATAGAGCTAGAAAATAATACACCTTGATGGAAATAGATTTTGTCTTACCTTATTTGGATAAAAACATGCAATGTGTCTTATGTCATGACAAATAAAACAACTTACTCTTTTTAAAGAGGACTTACCTTGTCTAACCTTATGTGGACAATGGTTTACAAAGTGTCCCACATCAATATAGTTGAATAACTTAAATGTTTTCACACCTTTTAACTAATGACCCCCATCATAGATTCATGTAAACTCATTTCTAATAGGTCTCTTGCATTCTCTATCTTTATGCCTAAACTTATTACATGTGTAACAGTAACCATTGAAACTTTCATACCTCATGGCATTTGTCTATCTAATCTAATTTTTCTTCATTCTTCCAATACCTTTATTCCTGATCTGATGATTTTTCTTCAAGGTATGATTTTCATTGTTCACATTAGTCTTTATCTTGACTTGATTTACATTCTTTTTTTTTCTTCTTCATGGTCATATCACTAGCATGATTTTAACCACTCAAACTATTGTCTAGATCACTTGAGCTCTTTTCAAATATCAAAAATGATTTAACCTTACTAGATATCTTCTCTAACTTATATTTTACATTTTCAATTACATACCTTTAACTTTCATCTTCTTTAGCTTTCAATCTTGTAGACAATATTTCTAATTGACAACTGATATGCTTGATTATATCTTCATTCTCCTTGGTATCTTCATTCATTCTTTCTTCATACACACTAATTTAATCCTCATAAACCTTGATTTGAGACTTCATCTTCTTGTTAACATTCTTCTCAATCTTCAGTTCTTCAAGGGCATTCATTAATTTAGTTTCACAGTCTACCTCATCTCTATCAACATCTAAATCACTTAAATTAGACTCCTTTTGATATGAACAACTTCCTTCCTCATCCATGATCATGGATTCATCTTTAATAGGACCATCATCTTCATGATTATATTCTAAGTCATTGTCTTCACTCTCATTTTATGAACTACAATATTCTTTATTGGTATAGAGACTCTTCTTGTTATTGAAGGTCCTCTTATTTTTATACTTTTTGAATCCTTTCTTTTTATATGTCTTGTTGTCTTCATCTTGGTCTTCATCATCATTATTAATATGCTTATGAGGGAACTTATCATAAAAATTTCATGTCTCATCATAATTGAATCATTTGAAGGGTATCTTACCCTTATACTTTCCTAACCTTATTTTTAATTTCCTTGTAAATAAATCAATTATTTAATCTTCATAATATCAGATGTGTCATCCTATTTGGGTTTCTTACCTTGGAATTTCTTCTTTGGATTCATTTATATCTTGAATGTTGCTTCCTTCTTTGGTGTTATATCATTATTATTCCTCATCTCATAGGTAGTAAGGATGCCATGAAATTCATCCATATTCAACTGAGTAAGATCATGACTTTCTTCTATAGCAGATACTTTTTGATCAAACTTGAGAGATAGAGACCTTAATAACTTTTGAAATACATTATCCTCTTCAAGGTTATCTCTAAAAAACTTTGATGATTTTCCAAATTTGATCTGCTCTCTATAGAAAAGATTCCACAGACTCTTCTTCCTTCATCTTGAGACTCTCAAATTGTCTTCGATGAGTCTACAACTTGGCCAACTTAACTTTTGAGTCTCCTTCATAGATAGTATTAAATTTATCCCACATTTCCTTAGTATATTTACAATGGATAACCTTGGTGTATTTAGTCTCTAAAATACCACAAGTGATAGCATTCATTTCCTTAGAATTTTTTTCAAACAACTTCTTATCTACAACACTAGATGGAGGAATAATAGGTGCAGAATAACCATACACAACATATTTCAAAATGTCAAACCCTAAATAAATGATGTATGTACTCATCCTTTCACTCTAGAAAACATAATTGGATCCATTGAACATCAGTGCTTGCTTAGTAGATAAACCTCTGTAATGACTACCCATATTGTACTTTGGATCACCTTCAAGTTGTCAAGCCTTTACCAAAAGACCTTCTCTAATACTAATTGTTAGAGGTATAATCACTAAGAGGGGCTGAATCAATGATCCTATATAATCCAAATTTAATTTCAATCCTTTAAAACTCTTAATCAATTATCAAAAGCATTCATTAAGCATACACATCAATCATAGCAATGAATAAGAGAAACAATGCAAATTCAAGCACATAACACATGACATGTGTGGTAAACCTTCTTAGGGGGAGAAAACCCACTAGAACCTACAATTGGAATACTATCCTAACTAATTTATACTAGATATAATTGATCAAGGAATCACCATCCCTTATTTTAGTGAGAATTCAATCCCACAAGGAGATATTACACCTGTCTAGCTGAGCTACCATAATAACTAGATCTTTAGCAAGTTTCACCTTACAAGGAGGATAAAACCCCATATATGTTGATAAAACATAACAAAACCTATGGAAATAATTTATCTTAAATTTTAATTACCTAAAAATTTGGTGTAAATATAAATTATATCAGCTCTCTTCAACTCTACACACTTAATGCATCCAAAACATCCTTTTGGATCACCCTAGACCTCTTCACTCATCTTCAACCTACAAGAGCATGATTCTAACATTAGAAACATAACCCAATAGTCATACATAGAGTATTTAATTTTATCTACTTATCAACTCATCTATTGGTCACTCCCCCTCTCCTTCACTCCACAACTCTCACATACACACTCCTCTCTCAAGTCTAGAACCATCACATTTGGTTTCACTATTTATAGAGCATTCATGATCATCACCATCTTGGTCAGTCAATAAGCATTCCTTAACCCTTAATTCATATATCACATCAAGACACACCTCAATACCATACACATAGGTTGGCCATAGCATCCATGGGTTACCCTTAAGTAACTATATCTTTTAATTAGGCCCTTGTAGCCCTTATAGGTCTCATGGAGACCTATTCACCCATTTAACACTTCATCAAGAACATAGATCCACATTAAATTACATAGGTCCATTCCACATGGCCCCTTCAACATTCTCAAATGATCATATTCATCTCTAATCACCTATGTGTATGCTCAATCAACTCAAATAATGACCTTATACACATGAACACCATGAATGAACACATAGTCAACTTATTAATTATTTTTCATACTCAATATAGATTGGTCACACCTCCAAAATTCATATAGATGATCCTCATGTAGTCTAAAACACTTTAAAATATCTAATACATCATGAAACATCAAAATAGCATCAACACAAGCTTAATTATCCTTCTCAGGTCACATACAATCCATGATCAAACACATAATCAACTTGTAGCATAATATATTTGACTATATAGATAATCATACCATTTAACTAGGTTCACTAGATGAACCATGGATTTCTCTACAATATTTATTTTTAGATCACTATCAAATTCATCATCAATCAAAAGTTATAGCCAAAATATAAAGCACTAGTTTTTTCTTTGTTAAATTCAAATATTTGAATTCAAACGGTCACAGTTAAACTTCAGTCACTTAAAATGTATCTTGTGCCCTTTCATATTAGATTAAATATGCATCATCAATCTTATTCAAACTCTAACTCATATTACACCACTTCCCAAATGTTAAACTTCAAATAGTTGACCTCATCTCGTGTAATCTTATAATCTTGACCACATACGCACCATCAATCTCCTATATGTAGCTTGGTCTTTATCTATGTTAAACATTAGACACCTTGAAATCATCTTGCTCAATATGCACCATTGATCACTGTGTGTGTGTGTGTGTGTGTGTGTGTGTGTGTGTGTGTGTGTGTGTGTGTGTGTGTGTGTGTGTGTGTGTGTGTGTGTGTGTGTGTGTGTGTGTGTATGTGTGTGTGTGTGTGTGTGTGTGTATGTATATATATATATATATATATATATATATATATATATATATATATATATATATATATATATATATATATATATATATATATATATATATATATATATATATATATATATATATGTATGTATGTATGTACGTATGTATGTATGTATGTATGTATATGTATGTATGTATGTATATATATATATATATATGAAAATCCACTCATCTTTGGATCTTAGAAGAAGACTGATCTTTACCTCTTTTCAATGTTAAACTTTGGAAACTTTTCCTCATATCATTGCTTCCTGATACCTTAGAAAAAACATACTCCATTGATCCATTTATAAGGAGCTCGATCTTTAAATGCATTAACAAAAAAAAACTTTGACTCATTTAACTCAATATGTACCATATATATTTACAATATGATCACCCATGATCCATTAGATCTCCATCTGGTCCTAATCTTTAACATCTTGAAAAATAGACTATGGGGACCATTGTTATCTGCCTAGAAGGCCAACTTTTCATAGTCATATCTTTTTATGCACTTCATTGCATGACCTAAAAATTAGTGCATAGAAACTAGGCACAAAACTAAACAAAACCATATGATCAACTCATTATAAAACTACTACATGTGTAAAATATGACTACATCAAAATGTGTACTTAGATTTTCTTGCCACATGTAAATTTGGCTATGGGAAAACACTATCAAACTATCTATGAACCCAACTTTACACTTACATATCTTTTTTCACACTTAGTCACATGACCTAAGATTTAGCAAATAATATCTTCTCTTATATGGTAATTCATCCATATATAAAATTGATACTAAAACCTTCATACGTGTGATATATAACATCACCAAACTACTTACTCAGATCTATTTGAACATAGAAAACACTACCAAAAACCCTAGGAGCCAAACTTTGCACATGCATATATTTATTTTTGCTTCATCACATGAATTTATAATTAGACCATAGTAGCTTTGGACTAATTTTATCATAAACCATATGACCAAATCCCCCTGACACATTCACATATGAAAATAATGATGTCATCAAACTACCTACTCATATTTTCTACCATTAGACCCAAAATGTGTAGATGAAAACTATGGATTAATAAATGAATTCCACTCATACACACAAGTACTCAAATTATTCTTAACTTCTAATATTATACCTTTCACATTATTAAATAACCATACTCATCCCTAAACATCTCTAACCATGCCAAAATTTAAGATCAACTAAGCCTCCTTCAAGCATACTATGACAAGCACATTGCACGCTTTGTCATTGTCACTTAAACTATCAAGGCACTTCATCCACTCATCTAAAAAAGCATACTAGGACAAGCACATATCACACTTTTTTATTGTCTCTTAGACTATCAAGGCACTAAATCCACTCACCTAGACACCTTCATGACATCATTAATAACTCTCTAATATAGACCACCTCAAAATGTATGATTAACTCAGACATTGCATTAGACTAAGCAATTGATGGATATAGTGGTTGTGAAAAGGACAAGACCTTTTCACAACAAGCTAGTTAATGTGGATCCAAATGATATGATGCACCCTAGTGTTAGCCACAAATATGAGACCATTTAGAAATGAATAAAAATTGATAGTTTAGACAACCCCACTTATCGTAGACATATTGTCAATGTAGGGCAAGTAACTTGAAGTTTCATGTCGTTATATGAAATCTTGAGAGAAAAGGGGGAATAAAAACCCTAATTTTTATACACAGTTTAATTTTTAGTTCAAAAAAATTAACTCCCTCTCAATATCAAGTATATAGATGCAATTTGACAGTATGATGCCACCTTGTTAGTTTTAAGATTTAGGACATTGCACTTAGGTGTTTATTTTCATTTTTTCTTCTTAATTACATGGTCTTTATTCAAAACTATTTATTTATCATACCACATATAAAAATGAGTCATGTTTTCACATCACTCCTTTATTTGAAGAGGCATTACACCATCCATTTAAAATCACACATTTGCCTTAGCCTTTTGTCAAACTTTTTTGTGTGTGTCACTTGTTTGAAAGTGCCATCATTACATTACCCATTTCATTCCAAATCTTGTGCCTTATATTTTTTGAAACAAACCATTTTTCATATATTTATAGAAAGATATCATCATTACATTGCTTGAATTATTTCAAAAACTTGATGCCTTGTGTCTAATTACAAATTCAAAATACCATGTGTGCCTTCTTGGTCTAAATGCCTAGTAACATCGTGTCATTAGTTTTAGTTTAGCTTGTTGTCTATTTCCAAACCAAGTCTTCTAAATCAAGTATAAAATTATTCTTGAAAATTTAAGATCCATACATTGATTAGTTTATTCCCATGCCTCACATAATTTTGGCTTAGACATTTACTTTTCATTTTTGGGTTGTGCAACTTAGACTAGTTTCTTGCTCAATTTATAAACTATTTTTGTGCCTAGATTTGGTGAAGTGGTCTATCTTCAATATGCCTAAATTCCATTATATTTTTACAAATGATCAAGTGTGTGTGTGAATATGAATGCCTAGTTTGATTCAAAGTGTTTAAAATTTGTTAGCCTAATCTCTTACCTTTTAAACCTAGTATGCTTAAAAGTCTAGATTTTGTACCTTGCTCCCAAAAGACCTAGAAATTTCCATTTTGTTTTTTGTCAATTATATCTATTATTTTGTGTTTCTAAGAGTCATATTACCTTACATCTTTATTTTATATGTATTTATTTTAAGCCTATAATTTTTGCCTTGTTCCCAAAAGACCTAGCAACCTTTTTCATCTTTAGACCTAGTTTAACATAGTTTGAAACACTTTTTACCTAAGTCTGGCATTTATTTTTATTTCATCCACTTGACCATTTATATAATACATTTTATGTTATAAATTTTACATTAGACTATTTTAGACCAATTTTATCATAATCCTTTTTGAAGAAATAACTCCATTCCTAGACCAAGTTTTTAAACCAAGTTAGACCAAGTTTGGACCATTTATCTTTTGGACCTTATTTTTAAGAGTTTGTAAAACTCTAGGCCTTCTTCTTAAGACATTAATCATCAATTTGGATATGTCTTGCTACACTAGTAGTGGAACCATGTACAATCTAGGTTATGTTAACATGATCATGAATGATGACTTTATTCAAGAGCCCTATAGAAATGATGTAGTTTGTTGACATGAATAATTATCCTCCTTATAGTGATCAATCTAAGGTACAAATTAAATATCCATTAGCCAATTATTTGGTTAACATGCCTCCATATTCAAATAAATACCAAGAGCAAACCACATAATATATTTCTAGTGTACGAATGGTGTTAGAATAAGTTTAACAAAAACCATATTACATGACTATTCCATCAATTTATGATCCTTATTTATTTGATCATCACTTTATTTAAAATAAGGATAAGTTTTTAGTTAGATCTATGGAGGTAGGGGCCAAGTTATTAGTAGACTTCCATCATGAAAGTTTACCAAGTCTAGTTAGAGTACATTTAAACATGATTTATGCCCAAACCATTAAATAGGACTCTACTAGCCATCCTCAAACACTCATGTTGATTTCATATCAAGACCCAAATATGCTTGTTAAAGGAAATGGCCTCATGGAGGACTACTTTATACAAATGCAACAAGCATATAAAACCTATTTGAATCTAGTGTGCATTTTTAATACCATGGCCATGTCAAATGTTTCACTCATAGAGTTATCTCCCTCAACATGAGTATTAATTGAGTTAATAGGTCAAGATAATTCAAGTATAGACCCATTTACATAAATCACTTCAGTCGATGACATTGAAGAAATGACTACTACTTCTACATAGAACAATGTGCTAAACATAATAGATAACAAGCAAGTATCTTCCAATCTAGGCCAAAATGGCTTAAATGTACGAACAAATAGTCTGAAACAACAAGTGCTTTTATTTAATACCATGAGTTATTCACAATAGTAGGGGGAAGTAAATCCTAACTACAAACCATAATGAGTTACCTTTAATCCTTAACCAAATGTTTCATCAATCATACCACCATAAGGATTAAGTAACCAAGTGACAATTAGTGATTTTCCTCAACAAAAAGTGATGAATGTTATTCCACCACAATAAATGATGACTAACATTCCATAATAATATGCACTATCTAGTTTACCACCATAACAGAGGTAGAACATTATGCCACTTCAATAGGGGTAAACAAATGTTACACCTTGATAGGTAGTGGAAAATGTACATCTCCAATTATATACCAATGTAAATTTATAATCATAAACATTATTTAATCAACAACATATGTTTATTGGTCAAAGACAAATGCGGAGCACCTAACAAGCATCTAGTTCACAATAGGTGTTTATGCAATAGATAGGTACCATTGTCTAATAAGTACCAATTAGATAGTAATTACCTTTTATTTATCATGGGCCACATATCCTAAGATAGGGTCTTGCCCCATAACAAGTTCCTCTTATTCATCCAAGTTTGACTAATTGGCAACAAGTCCCAACTCAACCTTAGTAGCCATAGTATTTTACCCTAAACCATAGCCTTCCATCACAGCCATAATTTCCTCAAAACTAAGGCTATTTATTGAATCCAAAACAAAATATAGCACCACAATGTGTGGAATTTCAACAACCACATTTCAATCCACTGATGCATATTCCTTGTTGGTTTATTCATCAAACCAACAACCCACAACAAACCATACCTCCATTATATCCTGCTCAAGGTAATCCATCTTTGGCTTCCCAACCTCCACCTCAACCAAATGTTCTATCCAATTTATTGGCAAAGGAACTATAACAAGTGAAGGATACAATTACTACCATTCAATCTAGGAATCAAACCAATAAATTCAAGTTAGATGATGTGTGTTCGTACCCATTCAATATGGAGTATCGATATATATCATTTCCTACAAGATATGAACCACCAAAATTTTATAAATACAAAGGTAAAAGAGACCCTAAGGCCCATTTGATATAATTCTTTGTTACTTTCCAACTAGTGGCTTATAGTGACATTTACCTCCTCCTCTTATTTCCTCACAGTCTAATAGGACAAGATTTAGAGTGGTTCTTCAAATTTATAAATAATTTTAGATCTAATTTTGATGACCTCTTAAATAAATTTATGCAACATTTCTCTTATAATCTCAAAATTGAGATTTCATTCATAGATTTGGCTTGGGCCAAATAGAAAGTTAGCGAAATCTTTCCAATTTATTTACAAATATGGAGATCATTTGCTAGTTGCTTCACCCATAGCTTACCAAATAAACAATCGGCCATTGTGTTTACCAAAAAAATTCATAGTGAGATATCCTATCATCTAGAGCTACAATGTGTGCATAATTTCAAATAGATCTTTAACAAAGGTTTACTAATTAAAAAGTGCCTTATTAACAAAGGGATTATCAAGTTAACCTCTTTAAATCTAAATCAAAACCAAAACTAGAGCACAGGCCAAAATTAGAACCATAACCAATTCTAAGCACAAGCATTGACACCAGCCTAGGGTAATAACTATGAAAAATCCAAACAATTAAACTATAATAATAATATTTTTGGAAATGGATTAAATAAATTGTGTCATGTATAAATGATGAAAAAACCATCAATTTAGTCTATGCTACAAATCTAGCTTATTCCTCATTGGTAATCATTTAGTAAGTACATCCTTCACAACAGCGTAGACCAATTCCATAATTGTAATAACCACTACCTTTGAAAACTCCTCCTTTGATAAGAAAACACACTCATCGAGTATTTAGTGACCTCAATCAACCTATAGAAGAAATGTTTTAAAAGATAGAAGCAACTAATATGATTAGTTGGCCAATTCTAAAGCACTATTTTGAGGTTATTCCATATCTAGATTGGTACTAAGAGAATGAGTTCTGTGAATACCATAGTGTTCATGGACATAATCTATGATGTTGTGTGTATATAAAACATCTCATCGAGAATATGTTGGAAAATGGGGAGATTACATTAGATAATAGAGAATCTATGTCCAATCATAACTTGGGTATCTACCAAAACCCTTTTCCACGACATTTCAATAAAAATCAATAATAACAACTATGAAGGCTAAAAAAATAGTATCAATAGCCATAACAACAACAACAACAATATCATTAATAATAAACTCATATAAATGAGAGGAACCAAATCCAAAGTGATCCTAATAACCAACAAACTTATCATGAAGTTACACATGACTACATGAAAGTTGTAGGTCACATTATAGGAGGTCACATTTCAACCATCGACATTAATCCTATACCAAGCGTTAACAAACTAGGATCATTTATAAACAATTATAATCAAACCATATATTCTAATAATCCTTCTTTGACTTGGGACCAAAAACAAGCACACCAACAAAGAGAGATTACTATTTTCAGACCTTATATTGATAACTTGTCATTATCTCATGACCACAACAAAGTGCACTAGAAATCAAGACTTATCCTATCTAGCCCATCTCCATCATCATTTTTTAGTAACAATGGTCCTACATTTAATCTTGATTATGCAATCATAACTCAGTAATCAAAGATTACCATTCTTGACCCATAACCCCTACCAACGAATTAATCCAACCCACTGACCTAGTTAGGAATAAGCCATATACCACTATTAATTAAAAACCATATGACATTGTGGAACAACTCCATAATACACCCACATAAATATCCATGTTGGATTTATTGCATACATCTACCATACACAAAAACATATTAATAGAACTCATAAGCCAATCCCAAGTTCCAAATGACATAACCCCAAACAAATTCTAAGATTTGTTTGGACATCTTGCCTCAGGCCAATAGTTGACCTTCAACCAAAGTGATATGTCATCCCTTGGTCCTCTCCATAATAATCCCTTATAGATTTAATTTATCATCGAATGACATAAAGTTAAATGTGTCCTCATAGAAAATGGATTTAGCTTGAATATTGTGTCTCTAAAGCTTATCAAGCATCTTAGATATACAAAAAATGATCTATAGATGGAAATAATTACCATAAATGCCTATGAAAATGAAGAATTATAATCAAAAGGCACCATAAGATTACCTATTATCATTGGGCCCTTGACCCATGATACATTTTGTCATGTGTTAGACATCTACCTATCTTACAATTTTCTCCTGGGTAGATCTTGGATACATGAAATTCATCCAATCCCTTCATAATTATACTAGTGTCTCAAGTTATCTCACTTAGGCATGGAGGTCACCATCAATGGACATTTATATCCCTATGAACATCACAAATATTTGGAAGCTGATTATGAAAGTTAAAACTACCATTTTAGCTTAGATATAGTTCCCAAAAAGGACAAAAACAAAGAAATACTTGTTAAACTACTAGAGGCCAATTGTATAGACCCAACAAACCTTGATTCATCTTCTCATATACCTCCTCTTAAAAGGTCTAATAATTTTACTATTTTGACTAATGGCTCAGGAGAGTATTTTACCCACAACACATTCCACATTGTCAAGCTTCCATGGAACCCCAAGTCTTTTGGAAGACCCAAATCTAAACCACCTTTCATAGAATGGAAATGAAAAGGAAAAGGCAACCATCATAGTCTATCTCCTATCATTTTCACACTGGCCACTGACCAAGAAGAGGAACCAATTGTCAATGATGCATCTTGGTTGTACAATGACAAATTAGTTAATTGCTACAAAAATGACAAATATCCTAATCCTAATTAGATCATGGAGAACCATGCCTATGAAGGGGGAGGCCTTGGGCTCTATTATCAGGGAACTCTTGAGCCAATTTCTATAACTCAATACAAAATAACTTCTAGTCTCATATTCAAACTGCTTGGGGGTGGCCCCACATATCCTATTCATGTTCTAATGCCAATGACTAGTGATGATGATGTTGGCAGTGAAGCAAAATCTGATCATAACATTTATGAATACATTACCAATACCAACATGTTTGTTTCCCATATCATTTATACCATTACCCCAAAATCTAACATAGCCTAATTCCTTTATATCACCCTCTAGCCTAAAATGAACAAGAATCCATAATGCCTATAGATGAATTTGATAATGATGAGGCATTTTGTGATTTTCTAGGCCTGAGAGATAATGTTCCATTAGGAGACCACAAAAAAGGGTTCTCCATCAAATTAGATTGTGTAGCATATTTTTTAGAGTGGTTTAACACCTTTAGCCAAATAAAAGATTAAAACACTGAGGTCCCAAAGTGAAAACCTTTTTGAGGTTCTTTTTGACTAGGGTAAAAGTAAAGAGAAAGGCTAGTCTTTTGGTGAAAACCTATTTTATGAGCCATTAGATGGGGGTGTTCAACTTTCCTCAAATGAATCTCAAGGGACCACCAATGATGAACTTGTTTTTGGGTTTGATTTTAGTTTAGAAAAATAACATGCCTTTGATTGAATTGCCTAGGAATTTCTAATATTTTTTGTAACATGGTCATCCCTACCATTGGTATATTCATATTCATCTTGTTTTATCAAGCTTAAAGAACCAATTCAAATAGAGGACTTTGCCATTACAAGCCAATTCAAATCATTTCTAGTCATTTTAGAAGATGGCTTGACTATCTTAGTATAAGATACTATAGAATTCAACATCAAGACTCCAAACAACATAAAATATATCAAATTAGGTGCAACCCTCATTGAAGAGGAATGTGAAATATTTAAATCCATTTTGAGGGAATTTGTTGACATATTTTCTTGGGCCTGTTTATAAATTTCATGTTTGGACCATGCCTTGGTTGTACACCACCTTGTCTTACATCCTGATGCCAAACCTATAAAACAAAAATTGTGCAAGATGCATCCTTATATTACTATTATAGTAAAGAAAAACTCTTATAATTGAAATGAATCTAATTTATTGACTACTTAGAGTGGATATCAAATAATGTGCCAATCAGTAAAAAGCTAGAAGGAATAAAAATCTACATAAATTTTAGAGATATAAATAAGGCCTACCCCAAGGATAACTTTCTTCTACCAAATATTGACATGATAGTTGACTCCATAATAGGTTATGAAATGCTTTCACTTATAGATGGATTTTCAAGGTATAATTAGATCAAGATCATGCTAGAAGACCAACACAAAATAGATTTCACCACTCCATGGGGAATGTTTTGTTATCAGGTTATGCCATTTAGCCTCAAAAATGTTGGGTCCATATACCAAAGAGCCATGACTATCATATTTCATGACATGATGCATGACATTTTTGAAGACTATGTTGATGACATATTGGGTAAATCAAATACCCATACTAATTATCTAGCTACAATACAAAAAAAATTTGAGAGGCTTCATGAAAACAAAGTTATACTCAATCCAAAGAAGTGCATTTTTGGTGTCACTTTAGGAAACTCTTAAGATTCATCATCTTTCATTGAGGCATTGAAGTTGATTCTACCAAAGTATAACTTATTATTGAGATGCCACCACCTTCTAATTTGAAGCAACTACATAGTTCTTAGGGCAAGATTCAATCTATCAGATGCTTCATTTATTAGTTGGCCAATAAATTCCATCTATTTACACACTTATTAAATAAGGGTGCCACATTTCATTGGGATGATGACTAATAAAAAGCCTCTTATCACCTAAAAGAATAGCTTGCCAATCTACCTTT
Organism: Torreya grandis; assembly: GCA_037957365.1. NCBI lineage: Eukaryota > Viridiplantae > Streptophyta > Pinopsida > Cupressales > Taxaceae > Torreya > Torreya grandis. Next base: position 1,622,322 of record JARHVA010002000.1, read on the forward strand.
TTTATTACCTTATACCTACTACCACACACAAAGCCTTGGGGGCACTTCTAGATGAGAATGACAAAAATGGAAAATAACATGTCATGTACTATCTAAGACATATATTGGTTACACATGAACATAATTATACACCAATAGAAAAAATCTTATTTAGCTTTGGTCTTCATAGCCCATAAGCTATGACATTACATGCTTAGCAACAAAACCATGGTTATTTCCAAAGTAGATCCACTCAAGTATATACTATCCAAGATAGATTTACAATGTTGTATGGCTAAATGGATAATTCTTTTGAGTGAGTTTGAGATTGAGTATGTTAACTAGAAGGGCATAAAAAGATAAGTACTTATACATTAGCTTGTTAATCTCCCCTTATAAATACTGAACCCCTAACTTTTTAATACCCAGATGAGTCTAAAATGACCATCATTGAAACATAATCCAAGGAGCAGCATTGGAAACTATATTTTGATGGATTATTCACATCACATAGATCAAAGGTAGGCATATTGTTTATTACACCACATGAGGATATTATCCCTAAATCATTATGTATCAACTTTCCTTGTACTAACAACATGGATGAATATGAAGCACTTGTCATAGAGATTTATTAGGTAGTATAATGGAATATTAAGCATCTCATAGTTGATGGTGATTCTTAGTTAATCATCAATCAGGGCATAAACCACTTTCAAACCAAAGATGACAAGTTGGTACTGTACAAGGCCATGGTTGACACTCTTAAATAGTAAATCACCAACATACAGTTTGAACACATACCAAAGGCTAGTAATAGAACAATAATTACCATTTCTACCATCGATTCTTTGATCTATCACATGAATAAGGGAAAAGAATATCAATTCCCTGTTGAAAATATTATAGTGCCTACTCATAAACCTTCAACTATAATAATGATATATGAAATTATTAGTCCCATCTCTATATGGAATTTAGACCTCTTTAACTACATTCATGACCATATCATGCCACCATATATATCACATAAATAATACAAGGCATTTACCCATCAAGCCTCATGATACACCTTACTTGGCCCAACCCTTTACCACCACAACTTTTATGGAACTCTTCTTCATTGTCTAAATTTAGTATAATCAACATTAGCGTTATGATAAGTTCATGAAGGGGTATGTGGAGCCCACACTAGAAAGGCATCTTATCCAAAAAACTCCTTCATATTAGTTACTATTGGCTAACTATGGATGTAGATGAAGTTCTATGTGTCAAAAGGTGTGATAAATGTCAAATTCATGCCAATTTGGTTCATGTCTTGGCCAAAACATTAAAATGTATGCTTACACCATGGCCATTTGCAACATGGAGACTCTATATCATTGGGAATATTAACCCTACCTCACATGATGGCCATAAGCACATCCTTACCATTCTCGAATATTTCACTAAATGGGTTAAAGCTATACCCCTCACTTACATGATTGAAAAATAGATTTACAATTTCATCTTCAATCATCTCATTTTTCACTATGGTATCCCATCCGAAATTATATTTTATAATGGTAGATCATTTAAGAAAAAGGATGTCAAAATGCTTTGTGCTGAGTACAATATCACCCAACATTTTTATATCACATATTACCCACAAGGTAATGGCCATGTAGAGGCATCAAATAAAACCATTATCAACATCCTTAAAAAGATTATCAATGATGTTGGATATGATTAGCACCTCCAAATCTTATTCACCCTTTAGACATACCACACTAATTACCATACTCTAACCAAAGCCACTCCATATTCCCTAGTTTATGGAACTAAGTCCATTCTTCCCATCAAGGTTGAGCTACCTTATTTATGTATCTCTTTTAAACACATCCTAGATGATGAACATTATTGAGTAGCTTTCCTGCAAGAGCTTGAGTTACTTGATTAAAAATGTATGGCCATTTTCAACAATCTTCAAGCATATGAAAACAAACTCTGTGACCACTATAATTGATAGGTCAAACATAGAGAGTTTGAATTTGGGGATCTTGTGCTCAAAGTAAACTAAAAGAACACCATGACCAAGAAGAATAAGAGAAACAAGTTTAAACCTAATTGGATAAGCCCATATATCATTATTTTGAATTATGGATCCAAAGCATACATGCTCACTACACTAGATGGAGATGAACTTGATGAGTTGATGAACATCATACACCTTAAGCATTACTTTGATTGAGAAACTTGAAGTATTGTCTATAAGGCACATTTACATTATTCTATATTTTCATTTTCTTTATACCATATCATATACCATTCTACCATACTTTTTTTATTAACCAAATTTGTTTTTACTATCCCACCCCAACCCTTTAACCTTGGTTCCATCTTATTGGTTCATTGGCCACCTTCAACGAGGGGATTTAGATCAAGTTTTAGTAGTTGATTCAGTATTCTAAACAAAGGTAGTATTTTGGACTAGTATGATAGTGGTTTGGCAATTGTATCCTTAATTTGTTATTTCATTTTGTTGTAAGTGTTACTAATTATAAACACCTTTGGGAAAATCTTTATCCCACTTTGTGATACTAATTATAATTTCCTTTAGAAAAATTAGTATCATTGACCTATACCATTGTTTCCTAATTATAATTATCTATGGGAAAATTAGGGGAAACACCTTTATCATCCACTATTGTATCATCTTGCAATTATTATGACTATACTATATGATTTTCTAATTTAATAACTTGTTTCTACATATTCATATTCCTTCACTATAAGGTGGAACTATAGTGACTTGAGGTCTTAGTAGGACTATGTAGGCAATTCTCGATTCATGTTGAGGTTAACTCGGTCACCCTTTTCCATGATCTCACCATTTTGTGAGTATTTTAAGTTTGAATTCTCTCATTTTTTGGTGAGTTGGACTATTTATTATCTCATAATTCTTGATCGAGTTGAGGTGCTTCAAAATTTCCAAAAACATTTGTAAAAGATCTAAGAAATAATAAAAATCACAAAATCATAAAAGTTGACTTTGAATCTCCATACACGATATAAATCCATTAAAACATTTGGGTAGGGACATCTTGTTTTATTTAATTTATTTTTAAACCACCTTCGTCTATTTCCTCCCATTTTTATGAGAACTACATCAGCCTGAGGTTCACATGGACTATGTAAGAATCACTTGGATACATGGGGTATTTTAGGCTAGTTCGATTGCACCTTCCTTTTTTTTTACTTCTTTGCCTTAAGGATTTTGGGACTCTTATCTATTCCATAAGTAACCACTTATCATTTAGTTTCCCCATCCTTATTAACCTTGGCCTTACACTCTCACCATTTTATGATTTTCTATTATGCATATTATGTATTCAAATTTGATACATTAATGATCATTAGGCTTCATCTTACACTCTCGCCATTTTGTGATTACTCTCTATTTCTCATGCACTCACCATTTCATGAGACCATTCCCATATTCCTCTACATCACCCATCATGTTTTCTTATCATCATTTTTCTTCTAGCCTATATCCTGGGAGGAATACATTTGGCTTGAATTTTATGTTGGACCTTGAATTCATGGAACTATGTAAGCAACATCCACTTGCCTAGTGCATTTGGAATCAAATCGTCTACCCCTTCCTTTTGTTCTATTTCCTTAATTTTTTTATTTCATTTCCCCTATGGCCTAGGGTCAATGTCTATCACCTTGTGTGTCATTGTTTCCCTATAGCCTAGGGGTAACCTTGTGCTATTTATTCTTGTGTTGTTATACATGTGTCATTACTATCTAGTTTTAGGATCACCTTGTCACCATGAATAACACCTCTATTACACATGAATGAAAATTTTGTTTTCTTTTTTCACTAACATTATGATTAACTATTGTTTGTGTTTGTTTCATGTTATTTTGATTATTTTTTTCACTTTTTGTTTCTTAGTGTTTTGTTATGACTTTTATTTATTGGTGTTTTGTCTTCCTATTTATTTATTTATTTATTTTCCCATTTATTTGATTTCATTATTGTGTCTTGACTTAGTATATCTGTAGTTATTGGGTGATTCATTGTGTATTTTAATTAAGTCCATCCATATTCATACATCCACATTGTCATCATGGATTTCATTATCGATGTATTGTTTTAATTATGTATTAGATCATGTGTCATTCCTTATGCATATTTTGGCTTAGTTATCATGATGTTTTATATCATGATGCATACCATCACCTGTTATAGTAAAACTCAACTCGATAAATCTTACAAGAAATGAGGTTGCATTACTTCTCCTTGGTCACCTAAAAATTTCTTGATCTATCCAAATCATTACCCAAATGTAGAGTAATTAAATCACAAAAGAACTTTAATCCTTGTTAGTTAGGACATGTATCTTCATACTCATAGGTTGCCTAAATTCATATTTCTCCTTTGTAATGGCTTACTCTTACTCTGTGAGTAAGAATTCAGTACATAATCCCCCTTTTTCTAATTTTCCATATTGTCCCACCCATAGTATCAATAATTATAACTATATTTGGGCAAATCATTGTGTTTCAATTTATTAGGATGTTAATGATTATAAATACCTTTGGGAAAATTATTATCTCTATCTACCTAAATGGGGCATGTTTTCAATTAGTTAATGATTATAACCACCTTTGGATAAATAATTGTGTTTCAATCTCCATGGATGTTAATGATTATAACCATCTTTGGGCAAATCATTATCTCTATCCATCCAACTAGAGCATGTTTTTAGTTTGCTAATGATTATAACCATCTTTGGGAAAATCATTATACTTTTAAATTTTCCTTGTGATAATGATTATAACCACCTATGGTAAAATCATTATCTTTTTACCTTTTGTGCTGATGATTATAAATGCCTTTGGGAAAATCATCACTTTTTTATCTACCCACCTAGGGCATCTCACTGTGTTGATGATTATAATTACCTTTGGGAAAATCATCACCTATTATCTACCCAACTGGGGCATCTCAGTCTCTTCCACCCCCTTTAACCTTTTATCCAATCATTTTCCTTCTTTTAAGGTACCTATCACTGACCTTCTTGGCCAACCGCTCCGTCGAGGGGGTATCCAGGGCTCATCCATCATCATTTGGGGAAATAGGCATATAATACCTTTTCATTATTTGAGAAGACATTATTATGCCTATAGTTTTAAATACCTTCTCAAATAGTGGGAAATTATAGACACCTTGTTTTGGTCATAACTACCTTTCGAATAGACTTCAGACTAATTTTTCCCAAACATTGCAAAGTAAGCCTATAAATCACTAAATGTCCCAATTTCATCCATGAGTTATCCATCAATGTTAATAATCATGTTGAGGCATCCTTAGTTGGGTTATTCTACCATATGTAATAATAACCTCTCATTGATTCATCCTCAGTCACCTTGCGACCTAACAACTGGCAGCTTGGCCTATGGACCCATTAAGTGGGGCACTTGATCAAATCTTAAAATATATAAAATTCTAATCAAATTTAATTAACTAATTAAACTAGATTAAATTATTAACTAAATTATCCATTTAAAATTAATGAATATCTAGAAATGGAAATTCCAAAATTTTAAATATCAAGCCTTTTCATCATTGCCTTTATGAGTTGTCAAGCTCTTCCAAAATATATAATTTAAGATTCATGCCTAGTAATTAAAAATCATAATTCAATGAAAATTTTTAACTCAAATATAATTAGATTTAACTCACCTAGGGTTATTTTATACTCATTCCATGTTTAAACTCAACCTTAACTCACCTTGGGTGACAGTAAAATTTTGAGGCTATAAATACAATGTCATACCTATTGATCAAGAAGATCTCATAAGACAAAGTTATAATGCTCATCTATTGAGATACAAGTCTTTAAAGTAGTTTTACCATGCCAAATTCATAATCCAATCAACCAATCTAAGGTGCCAAGGAAAGGTGAATCAAATGAATCTCTATTGATGAAGATTTATTGATGCAAAAGACTGAGCAAGCCACTTCAACAAGCCATTTGGATATTTAAAAAAGGTAACATAATGGTTTATTTTGTATTTTAATTGTGTTTTCATTTGTATGTTTATTACCTATGCTCTCTTTAGTGTCTAGTCTATAGGTGTCAAGTGTTTAGTGTGTTGTTTTGATTTGGTTTATTAGACTAACACAAGACTAACCTCCCCTCTAATGGATTCCTTGTTCACAATAGCAAGTTTTAGTAAAATAAGATTGGACCATGTAATATTGCACATAAATTTTCATGCAATGCCTACAAAGTTGAATTATCTAAAAAAATTTATACCTTTCCCATTTTCAATGTGACTGTTGTCTAAGTACAAGGAAATTATAGATGAAGAAGACAAAAAATATGTTTCTTATTAGATAAAAACATATTAATTAAAATGAGGTGTAAGTGGAATAAATCCTTGAAGAAAGGTATTACCTAGAATGAGAAGGACATGGTACAAGGAGTACCTAATGAAGTGGAGTAATGGAAGAATAAAGGAAGAAAATTGGGTGTCTAAATTTGAGTTAACTCAAATTTCTTGGCCACATCAAATTTTAGTTTCAAACCCAACTTTATGAGTAGATATCATAATAAAAAAATAGTATGTAAATTTAATGCAAAAGTATTCCTAGTGTGAAATAAACCTTGGGCACTAAAAACAAGTCATGTAGTTCCATCCATATAGGACAAAAGACGATAAAAGACATTGGAAAACCAAAAATCATGTTCTTTGGAGTTATACTTGTAGACACCACATATTAGCTACAACTATCTTCCAACTAAACTTCAGATTGATTTCTACCAAGTAGTGTAAATTAAACCTAAGAATCAATGAATATCTCAATTTTATATACACCTCAGACATTAGTGTTTAGAATCATGTTGAGGCATCCCTATTTGAGGTATTATCTTATACACAATAATAACCTCTCATTAATTCATCTCTAATCAACTTACGACCTAGAAAAATAATAGTTTGGACTTTTGACCCATTGAGGCACTTAAACAATTCCTAAAGTGCAAAACTGCTAAGTAGAATAAATTAAATAATTAAATAAAATTAAATGCTTAAGTGAAATTTCTATGTGAAATTTGTGAAAAATGAATTTTGTAAAAAGGAAATTTCAATAGAAATGAGGTCATGATGATGTCATCATATTCAAAGTCATGCCTAATAAATTTAGAAATGAAGAGCCATGCCTAATAAATGGGATCTCTATCCAAAATATTAATTACTTGTCACCTCCTTAACTTAACTAGGGTTAGTATAAACTCAACCATAGTTAAGTCTAACCTAACTACACTTAGGTTAGAGCTATTTTGATAGGCTTTAAATATAAGGTTTCACCTATTATTCAACAAGATTTTTTTGTGTAAGGTTATTATGCTAAAATACCTTCAAGAGCCAAGCCAAATACAAATCTAAGTCTGACATTACTAAGATGAAAAGGAGAGAAGATTCAAGGAAAACCATTACCAAATATTCTTTAATCACATGACTGAGCACATCCATCCATGGCCAACATATAAATCTTGTTCTCAAGGAAGGTAAATAATTATCGTTTTGTCTTCTATTGATAGTTACTTGTATTGTTCACTTGTTCTTTGAGTGTCTAGGCTTTAGGTTTTAATTTTATTAGTGTTTTTTTATTTGAGTTTAATAATAATAACACAATACTAATATCCCCTCTTATATTTTTATTGATCATATCATGGCATTCTTGATGGGGCATGCATCCTACAAAGCTCTTCTAGTTACTTCTTAGGATGTTTTACTAACTATTTTTATGCCAAGTTTTTAATTTAGTCACCAACAAGGTGAAGAAGTTTGAACTCTCATCGAAAACATAAGAATTAGTGATATTGTAAAGAATTGGGGCTGATCATTGGAATCCATGTCAATCAGAAGAATTAGTAATAATCTCTATGTAAAAAACACAATTCAACGAGAAACCAAAAATGTAGTAAAAATCAAGTTTTTTGTTATTTTTCTTAGTGCTTAATAAGTTTCTTAATGCCTATTTAACATTCTTCTTGTAGGGTACTAAGAATTTTTGAATTTAAAACATTATTTTTTAAATGTTTTCTATCAAAATGTGTTTGTTTTTTGTGTGGTTACAAGAATCACTAGCAATCAAATAGAATCGACATAAATCAGAGGAATCAACCACAATATCTACTAATTGCCAAGGATTTCTTTATGTATTTTTTTAGAAACCTAGGCTTTAAAATTTTGTATTGAGATAATTTTCAATAATACAATATTGGCTCAAACACAAATCAATCCACTAACTTTTTTGTAGGGAATTACGTCAAGAAAGAAGTTTGGGTGGTATTTAATCAATTTTTCATTTTGAAAAGTCCAAATTTTACAAAGGTTAAAAACTCATTCACACTTGGTTAAATTTCTCAAAATTCACTTAACAATTTATATTTTAGCATTTTTATAAACTTTACAAGTGAAAACATGGCCAAGGGGCCAAAAATTTCAAACACATTACGATTTGGAGTTAGTAAAAAGAACCTAAATCTTTAGTTAGAGCTCCTGAGAGATTTTTCTATTTTTTTAATTCATTAGACTAGTTTTAAAATTAATTAAATTATATTTTTTGATTTAGGCAAACATAAAATTCATTATTCATGATCTTCCCCCATACCCTTTAGGGAACTTGAATGACTAAAACCACTTAGTTTATTACCGTTGTTTGTAAAATTTGTGTCAAAAATAATGTTGTGTATGATATCCCTAAGCTTTGAGTGACTTAGGTGATTAAAAAACAACCTATAAATTCTTTTCATTTTTTTAATTTATTTATTTTATGTACTTGGCTTGTGGGAAAGATTTCATCACCTCCCCATGAGTTTGTTAAGGGTGTGTTGACCTAGATCTTCATCTCCCAACATCATACCAAATCTGCTCCATGGTGGGGTATACAAATTAGAAAAATAATTGGATGGTATAGTAATGAGTATTTATCTTGACCATCCCAATGGGTACCCAGGCCATGTGGTATCCAGACATCAAACTCCACTAAGCAGTATGTGGTTGGAGTCACTATACAAAGGAATAAACCCTTGTATAGTAAGCTAGGTGGTCTGGATTCAATTGATGTGATTGTACCCTTGTGTTAGCCACACTTAGGACTATATAGTACATGTGAAACTTATATTTTTTTAGTCAAATGCTACTTATCATATGATTTCATGTCAAATGTTGAGTGCTTCTCACTATAAATTTGTGCCATGTACCAATGTTTGAGAGACAGAAGGGCATAAAAACTCTACCTACACATGTACTTTAATTTTTTGATTAAAAATTAATTCCTCACATATCAAGGTAATTAATTCACCATTAGATAATCAATGAGTAATACTAAATTACTCAATTGTTGATTGTAACAAGGCTATTTACTATAGGTAGATTGGTAGGTTATTTACATTAGTAAATCTTGAAAATATTTTATTGTAGTAATTGTAACTTCTATTTTATATTTGGGAGATTATATTATATTTTTTTTATCATTCCTATGTTATATGAACTATTATGAGCTTATATTTGCATAAAAATAAATCTCTACTAATGTATTTTTTATTGATCGAAATAAATCAATGATTTTTGTTTCATAATATCTGGTATCAGAGCACTTGCATGGGAAAGATTTGAGGCATTCAAAGAATTCATCTCCATTTCACTTGAGACAATGTTGAATTAAGGGTGGAATATTAGGGTTATTAATTAGCCATTAGATAATAGATGATTAATATTAAATTTCTCAATAGTTGATTATAATATGGTTATTTACTGTAGGTAGATTGGTAGGTTATTTAGGTTAGTAAATCTTGAAAATATTTTATTGTTAGTAATTGTAACTTCCAATTTATATTTGGGAGACTATATTGTATTTTAGTTTTATCATTATTATTTTATAGTAAGTATTATGAGCTTATATTTACATATAAATAAATCTCTGCTAATGTATTTTTTATTGATCGAAATAAATATATGATTATTGTTCTATAATATCACAAGCATTGGTATAATGGTGGAAAATTTGGTTGAAGCTATGCAAACCCATGTTAGTTATAGGAATAGGATGATCCATTTGTGTTACTTCTAATTTATTTGATTTACATGCATGTTTTGAGACTGTAAACCATTTGTTGGTTAAAAAATAAATCATAAACCAAATCAAATGTTTTTACACCATTTTAGCCTAAGAAGTGTTATTATGTATGTTTGATACCACACTTTTACCTTAAATGTTTTCAAAACATTTGTGTTTATGTATCACTTATTTAAATGTGGCATTGTTGCGCTACCCATTTCATCCCAAGTGTTTGCCTTAGAATTTTTAAAATTGTTGTCATACCTTTTTATTGAAGTAGTGTCATTATGTACTCGTATTATTTTAAAAACATTGCCTTGTTTCAAGCCAAGTTTGAAACCATGTATGCCTTTGGTCTATAATTAGTGTCATTATGTTGTCTATTTGGGCCTATAATGTTATTTATTTAAGTAATCCAAGTATTTTAAACCAAGTTTAAAATTTGTCTTACAAAGTTCATATTCAAAATTGATTGGTCTATACCTTTGTCTTGCTTAATTTTAGCTTGGGTGTTTACTCTTATTGTTGAATTATACAAATTGGACTAATTCTTTTCTTTCTTTGAAGACTCCTTTTTCCTAGATCTAGGAAGTCTATTTCTATATTCCTTGAGTCATTTTACTGCCTTGAAATAATGTCAAAACTCATTTTTTAAGTGCAAACTTAAGCATAATTAGCTTACATTAGAGCCTTGCTTATCACTTGGGTTTGAATTCTTTATTCATCACTCTTATTTTTTATTACTTTAGATTGAATTTCTTAATTAGCTTTATACATATTCCTAGAGTGAATGTCTTCTACTAAGGTCAAGTTTGTTTTTCAATCCATGTGCCTAGATTAAGTCAAAGTGATTTAAATTTTTTAGAGTTAGATTAATTGCCTTGCATCTTTTACCATGACCTATTTATTTTAAAGTCTAGATTTATGCCTTATTTTCAAATACCTAGCATTTTACTTTCAATTTTCAAACCTAGTTTGTTTCAAAGTCTAGCTTTATTCCTCATTCCAAAGACCTATCATTTACCTTTCAGTTTTTAGACCTAGTTTGTTTCAAAGTCTAGCTTTGTGCCTTGTTTCTAAAGACCTAAAATTTTCCTTCATTTTTATGTTTAGTTTATGCCTTTTGATTTTATAATTTTCCCTTGTTTCCAAAGACCTATCACCATTTCCATTTGAAACCTAGATTATTTTTGTTCAAAACACTTTACCAAAAATTAGGGTTTAAATTTTCCATTCATTTTACCATTTATGTGCAAGACATTAAACTTTGGATATATTTGATCCTAATCTTACCATTCAAAATTTTGGAGAAGAGCTCCATTTTTAGGTCAATTTTAGACCATTTACAACAATAGACTAGATTTTCTATTTAGGCCAAGTTTCTAGACATACCAAGCATCAATAAGTTCTTTTAGACCATATTCAAGAGATTTTTGAAATCTAGACCTTTTTATTCATATGAAGTTAGTCATGGGTTTAGATATGTCTTACTACATGTGTAGTGGGACCATGTATAATCTATATTATGAAAATGTAGTCATGAATGATACATTTGTTTAATACTCATATGGTGATGATGTAGTTTGTGAGATGAATCCATGTCTTCCTTACACTACTCAAGATGTATAATAAGTCCACTATCTATTAACACATTACCTAGTTAACACACCTCCTTATCTAGGTCGAGAGAAAGAGAAAATAGCTCAATACCTTGCTAGTGTGTCATTTGTTATCAAACAAGTCTAGTAATAGACTTACTATGTTACCATGCCATCGACCTATTATCACCAAATCTTTCACCCTAGAGGATTTTGTTCAAGCCTACTCTAAGATCTATGAAACATTATATTACCTCTATGCCTATGGGTTGCCTATAGTAGAGGTAAAACTTTAGGTTAAAGGGCTAGATCCCTAAATTTGTCTTTTGAGCTCACACACTATACTAAACCAATCATTTGGGGGTGAAAAGGGAATAAAGTAACAGAAATTAAACCTATACTATAGAGGTGATACACCAAAATATTAGTCCATAAGCACACTTCCATATACACTAAGAATAAAAACTACCAAAAGTAACCTCAACTCTATAGCCTTCTATCATTAGCATTTCTTATAAAGTATGCACATCTAGAGGTAGGTGAAAATAAGTTTAGATAATAGAATCTACTAGTCCCTATAACACTTCAAGATATACTCAACAAACAGATACACTTTATAAGACATATTATAAGTAATATCCTTACACAAAAACATGCAAAGGGTAGTATGGAATCAAGTAGAGCATGTTCTTAACTTAACAACCACATACACCACTTAACACACTTTGGTAAGAGATGATGGAGCTCAAATAAACTTTAGATGTCTTATCTAAAGGACAAAATAAGGTGTCAAACTAGTAGGGATTTTCCATACTAGGAGTGTACTACTTATAAATTCCAGAAAGGCATACATTTATAGATCAAAAGAGAAGAGAGAGAAGAAAAGAGAATTCCAAGAGCCACCAATTCAAGTGTCCAGCTACAGTAACTAGTTAAAAATAAATTAAATGAGGTGGAAAATAGGTTAGGAAGTCTTCGTAGATAGATGTCTATCATAAACATGTTACTCTCCCTCAAAGTGGTGTAAAGACTCTTCACCTTCCTCTTTGAAATTTCCATGATGATGAATACTTCCATTTATTGCTTGGAACTATCATAGGGGTTTTAGACACATTGGAACTATCATGGAAAGGTGGAATATTGATGGAAATAGACCTAATGTGTCTCCCTCATTGATAGTTTCTTTATTGACACTTGTGCTAACTCACTAGCATTCATTCATTAGTCTTCTTTATCTTGTCTTCACACTTGTCAACTAGATGGATTTTAGTTGTTCATGGAGATGACTTACATAGATGTTAGGACACTTATTGGTGTGATCATAGGAATTTGATAATAAATAAAAGGTTAGATCAAGTGTTAGTTTAAGCAAACAAAACTAAAAATGAATACACTAACATGCTAACATCTCTAAGCCTAGATCATAGGAGGAGATTAATGAACAAAAACAAATGAAAAACACAACTAAATTGCAAATAATTATAAATCCCTTACCTTATTTGAATGTTCCGGATGATTTTTTATGGGTCTTGCTCAATTTGTGCTCAAAGATTCTTTGACAATAAAGTTTGTGTGGCTCCCTCTCTCCTTGGCACCATTGTGGCTTATGTTGACATGATGTGGCTCATGATTTCTTGGCTCAATATTTTGGCATTATAACACTATTGATATAATTCATTCTATAAAACTTGCATTATAACTTTATAATTTCCAAGTTTAGAATTCAATAGGCAAGGGCTTGTATTTATAACAATGGATTTAACCCCAACCCAAGGTGAGTAAAGGTGGAGTTAAGGCTTTGAATGGGTTAAAACCTAGCCTAAGTGAGTCAAAATAACCCTAGTAGAGTTAATAGGTGTCAATTACTCATAATTTGGAATTAATAGGCATGGGTCTTTAAAAAGAGATATTTTGAGATATTTTTCAAAGGTTTGACAACTTTCAAAGGTAATCATTAAAAGCTAAGATATTTCATATTTTTGAATTTATTTTTTTAGTAATTAATTAAATGAAAATGGATAATTCAACTATGCATTTAATTTGGTTTAGATTTTTAATTAATTCTAATTAGCCATTTAGCTCTTTCAAGATATGATTTTTGTGTTCATTTGCCCCACTTAATAAGTTCATTGGCTAAATTGACTATTGTGATATCACAAGATGATTAGGGATGAATATGTGAGAGGTTATTGTTGCATATGATAGGATACCCAAATCAGGTATGTCTCAATGTGATTTTAAGCTTTGATGAATGATGCACAAGAAAATTTGGGATGTTTAGTGATTCCTAGGCTTAATTTGCAATGGTTGGTAGGAATTGGTCTGAAGTCCTATTGGAGGCTAGTGGTGGCTAGTTTTAGGTGTCTACAGTTGGATAAATATTTTTAATATATTATATAAAATAGACCATCATATCTTCATTGTCACACTTCTCACTTTCCACTCTAGGCATTCATGTCAATTCTTACTATGTTAGCTTAAACTACTGAAGTGGTAGGTATATTAAAAATATTTTCTCCATTTACTTGAGTGATAAATGTATATTATATGTTATAAAAAGTCTCTAAGGACATATTAAAATTATTTTCATCCAAAAAATTTCCTTTTCACCTGTAGAAAACATCAAAACATGTAAAAAACCTCATACTAGGTCTATCTATATAGAATACAGTATAGATCAAATGAGAATCAAGGAGCCTATTAGATTCCTAAAAATTTTTAGGTAAATTTCTTGATAATTTGATCAACTATGGATGTAAAATTCTTCATGTCTTCACCATTGGGTCAAAATGAGGATTTTAGGAGGCTTTCTAGTGTCCTGGACTATTAAGGATTATTCATAAAATCCTAGTGTTGAAACTCTAACCAAATAATACCAAGATAAATATAGGGGCACTATTAAAAAATTCATAACTCCTTGGAGTCTCAAGCATAGTTTTTTTACTAGTGTGAACAAAAAAAGTGACCTTTGAGCTTTAAAAGTGCATTCTATGTACCCCTAAGGTATTTTTAGGATAAAATGACCTCTCTATGATATTACTTTATAGATAAATGGATTAAATCAACCATATATATTTACACAAATTTTATCAACTAGGTGATAAGTTTCATTTGATATTATAAATGAAATTAAGCCTTATTAGGGCTTAGGCCTAGTCTAGGCCTAATAGGCCTGATTGTGCTCTAGTTGCCCATAACCACATCTAAGTGGTCTTGATACTTTTAGGTATCTTTTATCACTTTTTAATATCAAATTAAGCCTATACACACCATTCCATACTATCTCCAAGACTCTCTTATCTCTCCCTTTCTTCCTTCTCTAATCATGGATAGGTCTGCAGACTATCTTACTTGGAGAGTGGCTCAACTCTGAGATAAAATATAGGGTACACTCCCCATTAAATAGGAAAAATAGATGTCATGAAAACTTAAATTAGGTAATAGTGACCCTATGTACCAAATTTTTAGGTTATATCACCTCTCTATCATCTTTATCCATTTAATTTCTCCAAATTAGCCCTTAGGCTAGGACTGTGTGTATGGTCTCAAACTATTTTACCAACCTTACCCCTACTTATCTATATTTAAATTTTGTATTTAGTATTATATAATCACTCAAATAATATATTAAACATGATCACTTAGTATTTCAACTTTTTAACCTTCATGAAGAGGCTTCCACATGATACTTGTTGCAAGCAACATTAGATCAATAGACCGCCTTACTATTCTGTGTATGAAACCACTTGAGATATGGTTATAGTGTATATAAAACATCATTAACACATTTATTAACTTTAATTTAACCTTGAATATTCTTACCATATCTAGTAATACCACCATCCATCTCTTCATATCACGGTTTCTTCACTACATAAGTTGGTGCATTAGATTGAAGGATGTACAAACTGCAATATATAGTCTTAGACTCAATGTGAGAGTGACATGACACTATATATAAAATTTAATGGATGATAAATTCCTTTGAAACCTCCTATATCATATATTTTTTCCTATATATATATATATATATCACTTGCTTATTCTAATGTACCTCCTACACCAATAAAACTCAAAAAATTTAGCACAGTTGTAGGTGACTATTTACTTGAAGACCCTATAGGCTACCATATGCCAAGATAAATGTGTGATTTAATATTCATTAAGATTTATTTAGTGTTTTTTCATGTTTTTATAACTCTCCTTCATCATTTAAAAGTGCTTAGATGTCCAAGAACCTTGAGATAGTCTTTAGGCCTAAAAGGCTTAAGACCATGTTTTGGCTGGGAAAGGTCATTTGTAGGTGTACATCATGATTGAATATTGTGTAATTCACAACCTTGATCCATTTTTGAGATCACTAGGACCTATTCCATGATTTAATGTATTCATCTCATTATTTTAGATCATGTCTCATAGTTCATCAATGCACTAACTCTACTTACAAATTATTTCAAAGTTAGTTTTGACTAATAGGCACACTATACACTAAATGTTTCTAGTCAATCATAGAATGAGTTAAAACATCATATAATCATCATCCTCCTTCAATAAAATGACTTATTCTTACATTTCCATGTTGTTCTCTAGGCCTAGGCTATAATGATGAAGCGATTTGACTAGCCTAGTCCTCAAATACCTCTATCATGGCATGAAACTATGTAAGGTATAGAACTACTTCAGAGAAATTGAGGTAAGGTATCCCATTTACAAATTTTCCTCTTAGCATAAGATGTAGGTGTTGTTTTGAGAGTTTATTGATGGTGACATTACCACCAATAATTTTTTTACATTCTTATAATAAGGATAAGTTTTAAAATGGGTTCAAATCCCTCCAAGATCTCTTAAACTTTGTCTCAGACCTTTATTTTCAAGCTTGGTTGTAACCTTATTTATTCACACTCATACCATATATTATAATGATATATATAAGTGTAGTCCTTTCAATAATGGATTTTAATAATGCAAGACAAATGAATCTAGATTGGACTCTATATGTTTCATAAGCTATGAAGTCCTCCATGATGTGAATATCCTATAATCAACACATCAAGCCTTTATATCAACTTCTTTTAGACTATGAGCATGCCAATAAACCTTCAAGGTTTGGACCTATCCCATACATGGATGAGTTATACCATTGTGTTATTTTCATCTTATCAGTAACATCCTTTCATGACATTGGCATTTAATGTAAACACATAAACTTTGAAAGTACGCATTAGCTATATTGGAGTCCATCACCCAAAGAGGTAGAATTATCACATATGAAAGGAAAATGAAACTTTTGCTTATAAATGTGAAATATTAATTAATGTAAGAGCATTATAATACACCTTAGACCCATATCATACTATTTCTACATCCAATTTATAGCAAATAATCAACTTTAGTAGTGAAACCTATCATAATTGTAAGGTGGTGGGATTTGGAACCTCTTTCAAGAACCCTATCTCTTTAGTGATTGTTAATGAAGAAAGAGTCACAAATATAAATCCTATTTCCATGGAATTATATTAAAAAGAGTCTACATTCACCTCCTAAGTGCATTTAAACTAAATCCTCTCCTATTTGTATCATCAGAAAACTAGTTGACCCTACAGAGTCTTCCAAGTGATCGATAGGAGAAGGAGAATAGTTTTCTTCATTATTAAATATTTAAAAACATTATAATCATGTAAATTAACATGATGAATGCCAAGATAATCTTAAAGTATAAACATGTGTTAATGGATTGTACAGTCTATACAATTGCTTTATAATGATCTTTTGAAAGCCTTTCTTCTCCTTTTTAATGTTGAGCCTACCAAATATTTAGTTAAAAATAGTTATATGACATCTTCCTAACATTGTAAAGACACCTTGACACACTTTTACTTTCATAAAAATCATACAATCCATTAAATAACATAAAAAGGGTGCTATAAAATGACTTAAGAAGGCTTTAGGCAAATGTTACAAGGTTTAGACATAATAAGTGACATGATTTGACATGAATAGGATCATGGTGGATAAAACACATCCATAAGGACCCATGATAAAGTTTTTATTTTTAGGGGTTTGACTCAATTTGACCTTAGGGTCAAATTGGTCAACATGACCTATGAACCATACTTGTTTGATCATTACTTGCTCGAGATTAAGGATGAAGCTTTGGTTAAACTTGTAGAGTTAGGAGCTAAGTTTCCAAAATAATTTCCCCATGAAAACCTACCTAGTCTAGTAAGAGTGATTAGAAACATACCTTATACCTAAACTATCAAATAAAGCTCTACTAGTTACCCTAAAAAACTCATGGCTATGTCATACCAAGATTCAAATATGCTTGTAAAGGTAAAGGAACCCATGGAGGACCAATTCATGCAAATGCAACAAACATATCAGACTTATCTTAATTTAGC
This sequence comes from Torreya grandis, assembly GCA_037957365.1. Lineage (NCBI taxonomy): Eukaryota > Viridiplantae > Streptophyta > Pinopsida > Cupressales > Taxaceae > Torreya > Torreya grandis. The sequence continues at coordinate 1,640,426 of JARHVA010002000.1, forward strand.
ATGATATTCTAATGCTATGGCCTTATCTAATGCTCCACTTATAGAACTAACTCCTTCAAGAGGAATGTCATTTGATTCATTAGGCATGCTAATATGGGTGTGGATCCAATTGCCCAAAGTAATTTAGTAGGCAACATGTTTAATGTCCTATTCATTGAATAAGTGATTATGGATTCTACTTAGGTCCATGTGCCAAATATAGTGGATGACATGTAAGTGTCTTCCAATTTAGGCCAAGATGGGTTAAATGCACTAACAAATAATTTACAATAAGTGCCTCTATCCAATACCACAAGTGGTTTGAAACAATAGGGGATAGGAATTCCTAATTTCCAACCACAGTAGGTTGCCCTAAATCCTTAACTAGTTATTTATTCAAGCATGTAACAATAGGGGATAATTAATTAGGTGCTAACCAATGTTTTACCTCAACAAGAGACAAATGTTTTCCCACTTCAACTGGTGATGACTAATATTTTATGGCCATAATCATAAAATAATTTACCACCTCCACAGAGGTAGAATACAACACCACCTCAATAGGGGAAGCAAATGTTCCACTTCAATAGGTAGAAATGAATGTACATCAATAGTCATAGACTAATGTACCTCAATAATCATAGATGTTATCTAATAAAAAACACATTACTATTGGTCAATGATAAATACCAAACACCCAATAAACATCTAGTTCATAATAGGTGTTTGTTCAATAAAAAGGTTCCAATGTCAAACAAGTACCTACTAGGCAACCATCTCCTTTTACTCAGTGTGTGACACATATTCAAAGATAGGGCCTTAGTCAAAAACAAGTAACTTTTATTTATTTAGGTTTTACTCATTGGTAATAAGTCCTTACTCAAACCCAATAGACACAATACCTTCCACAAATACATATACTTCCATCACAACCTTAATTCCCTTAGACCCAAGGCCATATTCTAAATTCAAATAATAATGTTTACCAATAAAGCATGTAGTATTATTAACCTCATCCCAATACATGGATACATATTCTTGGTCTATTTATTCATTAAACCAATGTTCCATAATACTCCATACCTCCATCATACCCTAGTCAAGTTAATCTACCTTTGATTGCCCAAACACAACCACAACCAAATGTGCCATCAATTTTCTTGGCCAAATAACTAAAATAGATGAAGGATGTAAATAAAAACATTCAAAAATGAAAGTATACTAAGAATTTCAAATTGAATTACATATGTTCATACCCATTTAACATGGAGTATCTTTAGATACCATTTCCTCTAGATTATGAGCCACCATAATTTGACAAGTACAAGTGTAAAGAATACCCTAGAGAGCATCTAAAATATTTTTTTATTGCTTGCCAAATAGTGGCCTATAGTGACATCTAATTATTATTTTTGGTAAAATTCTAGTGGGATAAGATTTGGAATGGCCTCTTAAGTTACCAAAGATCTTAGTATCTAATTTAAATGATCTATCAAATAAGTTTGTACAACATTTCTCCTAAAATATCATGCATGACATTTTAGTAGTGGATTTGACTCAAGAAAAATAGAGAGATGGTGAGAGATTTGAGAGATACTTAAAAATATGGAGAATACTTTCTAGTTTTTTCACCCATAACTTGATAGATAAATAATTGGTAGTTATGTTTACCAAAATTTTACACATTGAAATATATTATCACTTGGAGTTTTAATGTGTACACAAAGTCAAGGATATCATTAATAAATGCATAAAGATCAAAAAATCACTTATCAATAAAGATATTATCAAGTTATATTATTCAAACTATAATTAGATCCAAAACTAAAATTCAAGACCATGTCAAAATACTAGCCCAGTTTGAAAAAAGTGTTTGGGAATCAGCCAACTATATGCTTATCTCTAGGAAGAGATGTCTAATTTCCATTTTAGGTTACATCTTCATTTATACAAATTTTTAAAGTAGAGGGATGATTTGTAAGGTCACCAATCTTGAGGGAGATTAAGTGGTTTGACTTACATGATTTAAAACAATACAGAATTCAAGGAATTACTATTTTTAGAAACTTACTATTTTTAGACTGCACTACTAAAATTGAAATTTGTGGAACTTCCATTGGTTTTTTAGGGGTAAAAATCCATCAATAAAATATACTTTCCATCTCACCATTTTCTTCTCATTCTTATCTTTCCAATGGTTCAAACGGTGAGTCAATTGGAGCTATGGTGCAAAAGTTATGGCTCTTGGAAGTTCTGTCATCAATTGGGGTGGAACTGTCACCTGAATTCTCACCTGAATTATTGTCCAGATCATTCCTCCCTCCTTCAAAATCAATGGTCCCCATTGTGTCAATTTTCCTCATCAAGTGTCATATTTGTGTCTTGATTTGATTCTCTATGATCCACTCACTTTGGTGGCTAAGCTAGGTCCTTTTGACCACCTGATAAAGCAGAATAGAGAGTCCTCTTGTTGTCTTCATCTAGGTGTCCACAATCTGATCCTCTTCCATTGGATTAAAACTCTATGGATCAATCTCATCAATGTCTAGTTGTTTTTCTATGACTGAAGTGTCTAATAGAGGTGGATGATATGGTTTGAGGAGCTCCACGTTGAATATTGGATGCAAACTAAGGTAGGCTGGTAGGTTCAACTCAAAAGCATTTTCTCCAACTTTTCTAGTGATGGTGTAGAGACCATATCATAGAGGATAAATTTTTTTGTGTGGGCCTGCAAGTCATTCCTTTTGAATCCACAACTAAACCTTGTCACCCACAAAAAAATGGTGTGCAATCTTATGTTTGTCATGGTGTTGCTTATACTTCTAATTCATCTTCTCCAAGATGTCATGAACTTATTGCTAGATGTGTTGCATTTGTTTAATGAACTTTGTTGAATTTTGTACCTCAGATCATCCATGAGGTGTGTATTCTGTGGTAGTGAATGGAATGGCTATATCATTTGGTGCCATGGATTGGAACCCAAAGCATACTTAGAATGGACTATGCTTAGTCAAGTTGTGTAGGGCCTGATTGTATCCATATTATATGAAAACAAGCCCCTCATACCATGTGCATGGATGTTTGGAGTGATAAATCTAAATCATGTGAACAATCAAATGGTTCACCACCTCTATTTGACAATCAATATGTGGATAGAAGGCTATGGAGTTCATTATCTTGGTATCCATCATCTTCCATAGAGTGGACCAGAAGATGCTCATGAACCTGTTGTCTCAATCTAAGACAGTGGACTTAGGGAGACTAAAATGGAGCCATACATGACTAAAATATCGCTGAGCAGTTTCTTTAGCAGATATATTTTTCTTATAAGCAATCATGATAGCCATTTTTAAAAAATGATCAACTACAACAAAAATATAGTCCTTGCCATGTTTTAAAGTGGGCAAACCTAAGAGAAAATCCATTGAGATAGATTCCCAAGGCTTGGTTGGTTCTATAGATGGCATGTACAATCCTTGATTCGTATTTGTTGGCTTGGCTATTTCACATGGGGTGCAATATTTGAGATACCTTTCCACATCCTTTCACATATGGGGCTAGTAGAAGTGTTTTTGAAGAAATGCCAATGTCTTTTCTACACCAAATTGTCTAGTTGTCCTACTAAAATGTGCTTCCCATATCATCTTCTATTGCTTTATATATAGAACATAGATGTGCCCCATATGATAGAGGAAATTATCTTGCAAATATAAATCAGAAACATGTTTACCTTTTTGAAGCACCTAATATGTATTAGTAAAGGTAGGATCTACTTTATATAAAGCACCCCAAGTGGTAGTCTCATGTTCACACAGGTCAAGAACTATTGTGAGTGTAGTAATTGGTAGATGGATCAGATAATATGTAGTTGTATTTGAGTTCCCCTTTTTGTGTTTGATTATTATATGGAATTTTTGAAGATATGTGGCCCACTTTTGGTGCCTCTCATATCATATTTTGCTCTATGTCTAGATGAATTCCAATGGTCTATGGTTAGTGTGGATGATTGTCTCTTTCTCCAAGATGTAGTGTTTCTATTATATATAGGCTTGCATAATGGCATAGATCTTCTCATCAAATTTTATATATTTCCTAACTGTATCAGTGAAAGTTTCACTATGATATGAAATAGAATGGCCATTTGCATGATGACAACTCCCATGGCATATTTAGATGCATCTATCATCAACTCAAAAGGTTGATGCAAATATGGCAAGGCAAGAATAGGGGTTGAGGAAAGTCTATTATTCAAATTCTCAAATGCCCTTTGTTGTATTTCACCAAACTAAAATGTAGCTTTAGTTCCTCCTTTAGTCACTTGGGTTAGTGACCAAGCAACATGTGAAAACTAATAACAAACTTGTGATAGAAATTTTCAAGACCTGAGAAACTATGAAGTTTTATGAGGGTCCTTAGTGTATGCCATTCTTAAATAACTTGAATCATTTCTAGATCAACATGGACCCTTTCCTCATTCACAACGCACCTAAGGTATTAAATTATTGTCATCCTAAATGTGCATTTATCAAGATTTGCATACAACTTGTGCTCCCAAAGAGTTGGAATCACCTTATGAACATGTTGCAGATGTTCCTCCCATGTTCTACTATAGATGATTATGTCATCCAAGTAGACAACCATGAATGAGTTGGTGAAGGGTCATAGGATGTCATCCATCATCTTCACGAAGGTTGCAAGTGCATTAGTTAAGCCAAAAGGCATAACCAACCATTCAAAGAGGCCCTCCTTAGATTTGAATGAAGTCTTCTAGACATCAGTGGGATTGATGGGAATTTGGTGATAACCAAATTTGAGATCAATTTTGTTGAAGAAATTCACACCATGGAGTTGGTCCAGTAGGTCATCAATCCTAGGGAGAGGGTAGCAATTCTTCATAGTGATTTTATTTAGGGCTTGATAGTCAATGCAAAGCCTCCATGTTCCATTTGTATTTGGTGCCAAGATAATTGGGATACCATAAGGTGAAGAGCTTGGCCTGATGTGACCCTTTTAGATCAATTCTTGAATCTATCTTTTTATCTCATCATTCTCCAAAACTGATCTGTGATACATAGGATTATTAGTCAAAGGTGATCCTAGGATCAAATTGATAGAATGTTTTACATGGAAATGTAGTGGAAATCCTGTGGGTGACTTGAATAAGTCATCATATTCTCCTATAGTTTGTCCCATCTACTTATGTTATTGTGTTGATTGTGTGGTCAGGACTACAACATCAGCATTTTTAGATTTCTATCATTTGACCACCATGAGAACAAATTGATTTGTCTTTTCCACCTATCTCTTACATTATTTGGCACTGATCAAGGAGACAGATGTGGGAGGTGGTACCTCTAGTACCCTATAGCACTGTGTTCCAAGAGTGAGGGTGATTCTTTGGGTTTGTGATTCATAGATTCCATGTCGATCATATATCAATGACTAACCAAGGAATACATCACAAACATCTAGATTGACCACATCACACAAGACTTCATCTTGGAAAGGTTTTATTGCATATGAAAGAATACACTAATGGGTGACATGGAGGTCTCTCCCTAGGCTCAACCATCCAATAATGTATGGCTTTGGGTGAGGCTTCATGGATAGATTTAGACTTTTCACAAATTTAGCAAAGATTAAATTTTTTTGACTCCCACTATCAAGAATGAAATTAAAAGGCTTACCTTTTACCCATAATTTGGAGTGAAACAATCTTTCCTTGTCATCTAGCCTTTCCTCATAGGTCTATGATGAAGTGACGATGGTTTCAGGCTCAACATCTACAATCTCTTCTTCATCCTCTTTGACTGTAGGTTGTGTATGAGACAGAGTAGTAGATGTCAAGTATTGTGACTCAAAAAGTAGTGACTTGATGACTTGACATTATTTTTTAGAGTGAGTTATAGTTTTGTGGTAATCACACCATTTTTTATCCTTCCCCTTCTGGGGTTTCTTATCTTGAAGCTCCTTGTGCTTCCAATTTTGGCCTCATGTTTGACATTCCTTACCACTTTTCCATTTTGAAGGCTAACTCTTTGTATTCTTTTTGCCATGCTTATGCTCAATTTTCACTGCAAACTTGTATACCTCATTGAGGGTTTCCAAATTAAAGAGTTCCATTTCCCTCCATATGTACCATTATAGTCCACCATGATATTTGAGAGTCTTATGTTTCTCACTTTCTTGGATGCCCAATCTTGCAGACAAAGAATGAAAAATGTCTATGTAATCTTGAATAGATTGGTCCTTACTTTAGCAAAGTTGTTGCCACTATATGTATAGATCATCATATGCTCTAATGGGATAGTATTCTTCCTTTACAAATTCCACAAAATCATCCTAGGTAGGTTCCACCTCAAGGCCAATGTCATCTATAATGAACCTCTTTTTTTAAACTTTCCACCAATTTTTCATAGGCAATGATGCTTTCAAAAGAGCAAAAGTGATATTTTCTCCATCGGTGAATTTATTTACAAATAAGTAGGAAGACAATTGATCCAACCAATTTTATACTACATCAACATTCATTTTGACTTCAAATCTAGGAATATCAAAATTCACCAGAACCTTGAAGGGTGTTGGGGAACTGACAAGAAATTATATGCATGAGGAGCCAAGAAGTGTAGATGAGGAGCCAAAATTTCCCATCGAGAGTTGTTGGAGAATTGGGGAAAGTTTTTGTAGCATCTATGCTTGTTTCCATTGGAGGGCTTCATTTACCATTTCCTTGAAAGGATTAGATGTCTCAGTGTCATCCACCATTTGAAGTCATTTGGAGTGAATATGTGGATAGTTTGGAAGATCTATTGTTTTCCACCCAAGCTTCTTGTAGCCTGACCTCATCCTCAGGATCATACACTCTCAAGACAAACTACTTTGATACCACTAATCCAAAACTTAGAAGTTTTGGTTGAAAACTATTTCAAGAACACAAAAATAACACAGAAACAATGAATTCTTTGAGAAGAGATGTTTTATTACTCAAGATCACAATACAACTATATGCTTATCTCTAGGAAGAGATGTCAAATTTACATTTTAGGTTACATCTTCTATTATACACATTTTTAAAGTAGGGGAAGGATGTGAAAGGTCACCAATATTGAGGGAGATGAAGTGGTTTGACTTCCATGATTTAAAACAATACAAAATTTGAGGAATTACTATTTTATATTACACTATTAAAATTGAAATTTTGGGCACTTTCATTAGGTTTTTGGAGGTCAAAATCCATCAAGAAAATATCAATGCCATCTCACCACATTTTCCTCATTCTTATCTTTCCAACGGTTCAAACGATGAGTCAATTGGAGCTATGGTGCAAAAGTTATGGTTCCCAAAAGTTTTGTCATCAATTAGGGTGGAACCATCACTTGAATTATCATTTCCCAAATCATAGGCTCATAATCCCCTACCAATGATTTGATCTAACCTACTATTTTGCCTAATAATAAGCAAATTACCATTTTTAAATAAAAAAGTATGACATTGTGGAACAATTCTAAAAGACACCTACACAAATTTCTAATATATATTTGTTGCATATGTCTACTATCTATAATAATATCCTTAAAAAACTCTTATGTCAATCCCAAGTGTCAAATGACATTACACCAGATAAATTGTAAGCTTTGGTTAGACACCTATCCCTAAGCTAATAGTTAACCTTCGACCAAAGTGATATGTCATCCCTTGTCCCTTTCCATAATAACCCATTATACATTGAATTTATCATCATGTGGCACAAAGTTAAATGTGTCCTCATAGATAATGGATTGGGCTTGAATATCATGTCTTTTAATCTAATCAAGTATCTATAATATACATCTACTAACCTTTAGCCAAAGAATATTACTATCAAGGCCTATGATAATGAAGAGTGATAATCACAAGGAAACATAAGTTTTCTAGTGATCACAAGGCCTTTGACCCATGAAACACTTTTCCATGTACTAGACATAGATCTATCATACAATTTGATTTTGGGTAGACCATGGATACATGAAATTTATGCAATCCCTTCAACATTGAACCAGTGTATCAAGTTTACTCACTTAAGGATGGAGGTAACTATTTATGGATATTTACATTCATATAAACACTTCAAACATTTGGAGGCCAAATATGAAAGCTACAATTACCATTTTGGTTTAGACCCAATAATAAATAAGGACAAAGACAAAGAGATAATTTTTGAATTACTAGAGGCCAATTTTATAGACCTTAATAGCCTTGCCTCAACCTCACACCTCCTATTGAAATGTTTAATTATTTTACCATTGCACACAATGGTCTAGGAGAGTATCTTACCCATGACACATTGCACATAGCTAAGATTCCATAGAACCCCAATACCTATGGAATACCTAAAGCTAGGCCATTTTTTAGGGAATGGTGATTAAAGGGAAAAGGAAAGCTTCATAGCCTAATGCCTATTATTTTCACACTAGTTACTAGCCAATAATAGGACTCATTTACCAATGTTGATTCATGGTTATAAAATGACAAATTGGTTGATTTTTATGAAATTATAAATTATCCCATACCTAATAGGATCATGGATAAACAAACATATGAAGGTACTCTTGATCCCATTTCTATTACCAGGTACAAAAGAACTCATGGTCTTGGAATTAAATTGCTTGGGGGTGACCTCATGTATCTTATTCATGTTTTTACTCCAATGAATAGTGATGATAATGCCACTATTAAATTAAAGTATAATCATAGCACATATGAAGACCTTTCCACAACTAGCTTATTTTACCCACATACCATTGCACCATTATGCCAGTAATCTAACATTCCTCACTTCCCCTTTATCATCCTCAATTTATAGACTAGGACCAACAAGAATCCATAGTACCTTTAGATGAGTTTGTGAATGATGAGGCCTTTAGTGATTTTTTTAGCCTAAGAGACGATGTTTTTTTGGGAGATCACAAACAAGGGTTATCTATTAAATTATATCCTACAATCTATTTTAGAGAGTGGGTGAACACCCTTAGCCAAAAACAAAATAATAAACAATTGATGTCCCAAAGTGAAAACTTATTTGAGGCACTTTTGGACCAAGGTAAAATTAAATAAAAAGGCTGGTCTCTTGGTGAAAAATTGTTTCAAGTGCCACTAGATGGGGATGTTAACCCTTCTTTGAATGAAACTTAGGATACCACCAATGATGAACTTATTTTTAGGTATGATCTTAGTATAGATAAACAACATTCCTTGAATAAAATTATTTGAGATTATCCTACAGTATTTTTTATATGGTCTTTGTTACCATTAGGAGATTCAAATTAATCATATTTAGGAGAGCTTGAAGAACTAGGATAACTAGAGGACTTTGCCATTTTTAGCACATTTACATCATTGCCTACTATTCTAAAAGATGTCTTGACTCTCTTAGTATAAGATACTATATTATTCAACATCAAGACTCTAAAATACCTGAAGTGGATCGAATTAGGTTCATCCCTCACTAATGATAAATGTGAAGTCTTTACAACCCTTTTGAGAGAGATTGTTGACATATTTGTATGGGTCTATTTAGACATGCTAGGTTTGGACCTTGCCTTAGTTGTACACCATATTGTTTTACATCCTAATGACAAACCCATGAAGTAAAAACTTCATTAAATGCATCCTTGTATTGTTGTGTTAGTTAAGAAAGAGTTGGAAAAACTCTTGGAAGTGAGATGCATCAAACTGATTGACTATTCAAAGTGGATCTCAAACATTATGTCTGTTAAAAAAATCCATAAGGGATCAGAATCCGCATTGATTTTAGAGACATCAATAAGGCCTCCCCTAGGGAAAAAATTCCTCTTCTAAATATCAACATGATAACTGAATCCATAGATAGGTATGAAATGCTTTCCATTATGGATATATTTTCAAGATATAATCAAATTAGGATTGCACCAAAGGACTAACACAAAATAGCATTCACTACTCATTGGGGAATGTTTCATTATCAGGTGATGTTATTTGTCCTCAATAATGCTAAGGTGACATACCAAAGGGATATAATCATTATATTCCTTGACATGATGCATAATATTATCAAATATTTTGTCAATGATGTATTAGGTAAATCTAAGACCTGTGTAGATCATCTAGCCATGCTATGAAGTATATTTGAAAGGCTTCACGAGTATAAGGTTTGACTTAATCCTAAGAAGTAGATCTTTGGTGTCACTTCAAGAAAAATTTTAAGATTTATTATCTCTCATCAAGGTATTGAATTTGATTATACTAAGGTTCAATCCATTAATGAAACGTTATCATCTTCCACTTTGAAATGACTATATAGTTTGCAGGGAAAAATCCAATCCATTAGATGCTTCATTTCATAGTTGGTCAACAAATGCCATCCTTTCACACATTTTTTGAATAAATGTATTACATTTATTTGGGTGAATAATGTCAGAAAGCCTTTGAGTGCCTAAAGGAATACTTATCTAATACACATATTCTATTACCACCAATGCTAGGGAGGTCATTCCTACTATACCTATCTACCACTGATAATGCCCTGTGGGGCACTTTTATCTTAGTATGATGAAAATGGGAAGAACATGTCATGTAATATCTAAGTCATATATTGGTATCATATAAACATAACTATATGCCCATATAAAAATCTTGGTTAGTTATTATCTTTACAACCTAGAAAAGGTGTCATTACATGATAAACAACATACCATAGTCATTGCTAAAGTAGATCCACTCAAGTATCTATTAAAAACCCAAGTTGCATCCTTCGAAGGAGATAGTTCAATTCTTCTTCAAACCTAGACTAACATGGGATTAACATAAAGGTTTTGGGTGACCTGTAGTTATACCAAACCTATAACTTATGGGGCTGGATCCCTTGATTTATAAACTTAAACTCTTCTAGGACCTATTTATATTGGGATGAAAAGAGATAGGATGAAAAATTAAAATCAAAACCTAATCTATGGGTGGTGATGCACCAATATTCGCTTATCCTCTCTTAACTTATCTTTAAACACACTTACAAATCTAATGGAAGACAAACAACTAATCAGGCTTCTTGACATAGTCCTAAACATGAGTATTTCATATGGAGGTCAAGTAGGAGGTCTACGAATTGAAGGTAAAAGAATGTAGGTCTGCATAAGATGCTATCAATCAACTCAATCTTCAACATAATTTCCACCTATCAACACTTCACATGAGCTATATAGGTTGAAAACATAACAATAGATGAAAAATAGGACCTACAAAAGAAGATGAACTTCATATTTTTTTATAAATCAACAATCTTAACACACACTAATTCTAATGAACAAGTTTGAAATAGTATTTTCTCTATAATTACTATTGTCACCAAATATTACACCTTAGAGGGGTTATTCATGCCTACTCTAATATTTTGGAAACATTGGAAAACCTCTAGGCCTATTGGTTGCCTATAGTAGAGGTAAACCTCTAGGTTTAAGGGCTACCTCCCTAAATTGAACTTTAAGTGCTTATCACCTATGCTAATTGATTACTTATGGGAAAATGGGAAAACTATGCATGAAAGGAAACTAATCTAAGTGGGTGATACATCATAAGTATTTCCACAATATTATCATACTTCTTACACTAAGAAACAAGACCTACAACACTAGCTTCAAAGTCCTATGATGTTCTAACATTAGTATTTCAATATAGAGGTGATATGCGTGAGACAACTCAAAGTAATGGACCAGAGGTTAGATTTCAAACTCTAAGAGCACTTGTAAGCTTTAAGGGAGTCAAACACACTAGATACACTCCATATGACCTGTTAGAATGAGAATTTATTACACCAAACATGAAAAGAGAAGGAGAAGCAAGGATAGAAGCTTATAAGGACTATTTTAGATAATAGGGCCTTATCAATAATCCAAATTTTTAAAAACTATCAAAAATAAATTGGAGTGTATCAAGATTAAATTAGACTATATTGAAATTAAGTTGGATTTATTATAAATAAATAATAACTATCTAATGTATTTATGATAAGTCCAAATTATTTAAAATGATCATAAATAATTAGTAGTTGAAAAATATCATAAATAAATTGGACTTCATCAAGAATTGCTTAACTTATTACAAATAAATCGCATCTATATTATATATTTGCAATAAGTCCAAATTATGTAGCCATTCAAATTGGTTCATAGACCATGGATTTATAGATAATAAGACTTGACAGTTTATTTCTTAAGGAAAAATAATTCATACATCAAGCAGGTGCTTAGGTGATATGTGATTTAAAACACTTGGGATGATTAGGATGCCACGTGTCATTAGTTGATTGGATCATGAACTATCCATTTAATCTAATTTAGGTGATGTCCTCATGATCATCAAAGTTTTATCTCATATTTTTTTACATGCCATATGCTGATCATAAGTGTTATATTATTATAATATTAATATAATCTCCTACATAATTGAGTTACCAAGATTATAACATGTGTTGCAATCTCAAGTGCTCACATTATTCAAGACTTTTGTTTGGACTGATCATCTTCTACAAAGCTAAATCACTAAGATTATGCCATGTGTCACAATCTTAGGTACTTGTATGAAGTGTAATTTGAAAAATTGAAAATTTGAATAGCATTTGTCGATACACAAATGCCAATGAACAAATCTTGATGAATAAGTGGGACATTTTAAGGCATAAACCCTAAAGACCTTTTCACATACATGGGAATGACAAAGTATATTTTGAAAAACAAAAAATCCAAATTGTAAATTATTAAATATGAAAATTATGAAGACCATTTTCCAAAAACCATTTTTAAGGATATAAAATATGAAGTTTAATTCAAAAAACTGAAAATCCGAAGAGTTTTTCTTGATTCCTAAATGAGATCTAGATATTTGTAATACATAAAAGTTGAAGACCATTTTGAATCAAAAAAAATGTGAAGTAGACATTCTAAAAATCAAATTCTATTAAATAGCTTCATAGTTACCAAAATACTAAATTATCATAGTAGAAAATATAAAACTCAAATGCTGAAGTGTATTTTTCAATACCTAAAATGTGAAGTGCCACTAGAAATAAATAAAATAATAAAACATTATACATTCTCAAAAATGGACTACATTTTGAGAAAAAACATTCATATTGCTCATTCCAAAATTAAGGAAATACCATTTTAAATTTCCCAATCCTTTTATCACTATTTTTGTTATTACCTAGTGGGATGATGCATTCAAAGAGTCTATTACAATGCCTTTCAAAAAATCAATGAGAACAAGTGTATGACCTCTCTAATTTTTATTTGATTTCCAATTGTAGATGATACTATCTATGAGTACAGATGGTAAATATGTGTCGTTTAGATTTGGTTTTCATTTATTGTCCAAGCAACCTAAATAAATTTATGCTTCTTCTACATCTTTTTTCCCTGCATGAACTAAGATGAACCAAGCTACATTGAACTTTCATTCTATATCCCCATTTGTTTTTAGTATCTCAATATTGATTTTATCTCTATTAACACATACTATTTAGTCCAATCCTATAGAATCACTAGGTCTAACAAATAACATATCTCTAATTTACACATCTTGAGCTGGATTAAATGCAATTTTTGTTCTTTTGCTTCTTGGACCAATATATGTGCTTGTAGATGCCACTCCAAAATCAAGGATCCTATCATGAACCATTTTGTGTAGCTACAAAGGTATTTCATGATGATTTCTAAGCCAAAAATCTCCTATGTACTCAAATTCAAAAAGGAATATGTCTTTTTTCATTATGTCATGGATGTTTTGGAAGTAATATGCTAGATCTTATGCTAGATCTTTCCACTTACTATTTTTGGTCAAACCAAATTCATTGAATTGTTGTACATACTTATTCAAGTTATATTTATTTTTTTCACTCTTTTTTATACTTATATCTAAGTCTTTTCCAAAAATTGAATCTTGAGACATTCATCTATTTTTCAAGTCTTTGAAATATATTTTTGTCGGATTACCTTCTAGAACATTTGGCTTGCCAATTTACTTTTTCCCCATAATGTAATTGGTGGGGGGGGGGGGGGGGGGGGGGGGGGGGGGGGGCGCGAGGGAAGGAGGGGAAATTTCTATCTTTTATAGATTTTTTACAATGCATAATGGGATGAACTTAATTCATGAATAGAATAAGGTATTTACATTTCTTCAAGCTTACTATTTCATTTATTCCCTTCAGATGGTAACTATTAACGTACTCTTTGGACTCCACTACCTCTTTAATCAGATATGGCATGAAGTTTTTTATATTTTCACATGTCTTATAAGTGCCCATCATCTACCACACTCCATACATCTTTCCTCTTTATACATTTAGATAGGTTTCCAAATGTGTCATTGATGTCCTCATAGGTATGTCCTATAGGGATAAATTCAACCTTAACATCGAGGAAAACACCTTGGTAGGCAAGGAGAGATAAATATTGCAACACATACCTATACAAAAAAACATGATTTTTTGAAATTTTAAATGTAACATTAGTTTCATATTAGGTTCTACATTTCTTAAATATAATTATGGATAGAATTACCTATTCTTATTGTCCCCATAATAATTGTCTAGTTGAAGGTATAACCTAGAAGGAAGTTTCTTGAAGGCACCAATTAATTGTGCTTCTTCTTTATATATCTTGCATTCAAGGTAGCAATTTTTAGACAAAAGTGAATCATGCCATAGATATTTTGAAGATCCAAGTTTATATAGTATATATCCATAAGTATCTAGCATTGTTATTTCCATATCCCTAAAGTACTTGTTTAATGAGGTGATAGTAAAGTTAGACCTTCAAGAATGTATGGTAAAAAATGCCCATATCTACCTTCACCATGACCATGTGTTATAATCCCTACCATTTATAACTCTAATATTATGTCAGTAACTACTTTAATTTTTGTCATTATCCTTGGCACAAATGTTTTTTGAAGTTACACCTTGTCATGAATGACACTAAGGCTTTCTTCAGGGTATTACTCTGACATTTTTTTATGTGTGTAATACATTTGTATTATAGAAAGTATTTTATTTGAGTGCATCACAAATTTTTTATTGATACACTCTTCCTAATCTCTATAGAGGGACCTAAAGCATTTCTATTGAGTCAAGAAGATGTATGTTTTTCACCTAGCAAAGTCATCAGATGTGGTAATGGTCACAACATGAAAATTAGTTCTCCACATGTTAGTGAATTTTGGGTGGGCTATTGACTCATATTGCATATCTCCTAGTTGTGTATTGATGTGGCACCTCATAAATTCTTGAGTGAAATATGCTAGAAGATGTCAAACATTTTCTCATGAGCCATTTATATCTACCTAGCATGTTAGTCATGGAGAAACATCTACAAAATCATCCACCAATTGGTTCAGCAAATCTTTAGTTGCCATTATCTTCTTTTGTGGCTTTTTTTGAAATCTCCCTACATGGAATGCATTTCATTCCCCATTTCTATGACAATTTTGAATGTCAAAAAAGCTACTTCTCTTCAATCCATATATTTTAAGCCAAGCTTCCAAATAGATCTCTGTACCTTGAAAATTAATGCTAGTTTTATTTTTATATTTCTTAAACAAACCAGCATAAAGGGTATCCAAGACATATTGCCTCCTACCTGTTATGGTAGAATTAATAAACTTCATCTTTGTAGATTTTATAATCTCAAATGACAATCTTGATTGAAAACATTTTTTTGGTGAAACATTTATCTGCATACATTATTGAAATCTCACTATCTGTGCTTTCATTAAACTCCACTTGGTTGAGTGAAGTGTTTGGCTAATTTATTTTTCAACCTGAATATTTATAGATATGAGTTAATATTTTTGGATGCCTTTATGCTAGGAATGTCAAGTAAGGACTAAATTCATTATCCACTACATCCCAAGCATTTCCAATTTCTTTCTCCTTTGGTGTCATGTATGGTAAATTGATTTCTCTATAATTCTCAATGTCCACTATTTTGTTGGAAGGCTATCTAATGATAGATGCTGTAGTTACCTCTATACTGCAAGTCTCACAATGTTGTATAATGTGCCTTATGTAAATTCCTAATTCATTTTCTACATTAGGAAAAGAATGCAACCAATAATCTCCCCTGATTGTGTAAATTCAACATAACCAAAAGAAATTTTTTCATCATTTGTAAGAGTTATACATTTGTGCAACAAATGTAGCCTTTTCCCAAGATAAGTTTTTATTAGGCTTTGAAATGTAGTAGGATCATCAATATATCAAAAAAATGAATCTAATCAAGGGTTTTAATATTTCAATGGTTGTATATGTAGAACTAAACTCAAATTATTTTGTCTTTCTTCCATGTCATTGTCTATATAAAATTTGTCTATGATGTGTTGCATCATTCTTATGCTCCATATAGTTAAAACTATCAACTACATCCCTCAAATTATCCACAAAAGTTATATAAAATAGAATTGGTAGAGTCAAATCAAAGATTTAGTAACATTAATACTTAAACATTCAATAGGTATTTCCTCATTGTGGCATGTGGAAGTGAGATTTATAGGTTCCAAAGATTCAACATCTAGACCTACCACTTTGTGTATTCTTACTTCACCAATGACCTTACCATTATTTATGAGACAAACATAGTCTCCACAATGGAAATCCATTGATGTATTATTTTTTAGCTAAGACATTTGCAAAAGACATGAGAAGAGTTGTTAATTGGGTTATTTATAAAATAAGTTCAATTTATACATGTATGTAGGAGATAAATCTATATTTATACCAGAACATAAGCATGGAGATATGTTAAAACCTAAAAATGTTAAAAAGGTAATGTATAACATTTTTTTAATGACACAATTTATGTCAATCCAAAAAAATAATAGATTTTAATATCATATACTGCATACTTCAATTCTTGCTTCATCTTAATTTGAAGGTATCTTCTAGGAGATACATTTCAAACATGCATCAAAGCAAAATAGCCACGTACATAAAACTAGATAATTAACTCAACATTCAATCATGTATTTTATTAAAATACAAAATGATAATGAGCAATGGGGGTTTTGAGAAAAATCATGGAAAATGACTAGCTTCTTATATTTTGGGATCATGTATTGGATTTGAACCTCTGTTGTGGACCCAAAAGTTTGAATGTATCTCTTAGGAGATACCTTTCAAACATGTGTATGGGTACCCTTGAAGGTTTGAAGGGCCTTATAATAACTTCAAGGGTACCTGTGACATTAATATTAAGACTTTATTTTTTAATAGTCAAGGACATGTGGCATGCACCTACAAACCCATGACATTTCAACATGAATCCCCTGATAGAATTCTTTTGATTTATGAACCTACCCTTCAACCTTTCTAAAATGATAACTTTTGTCCCAAATCCCTTTACTTGACTAACCTACCCTTTGGCCTTTTTTTGAAGCCATGTCGGCTTGACAGAATTGCCCTTCACCATTTTTGAATTGCCCTTCAACTTTTTGAAATGGCCCTTTCCTTGTTGAAATGTACCCTTCAAGACTTTTGTCCTAGACCATTTTATCTTATGAAGTAGACCCTTTGGGAATTTTTGTCCATAAAGTAGACCCTTCAAACCTTTCTACACTTAGCCTTCAGGATAATGGTCATGGCCATTTTCCCTTTAGAACCTACCATTTGGCCTTTTAAAAGTACCCTTTAGCCTTTTTTAAAAGACCCTTTAGTATGTTTGTCTTTTCCACTTTACCCTTTAGGAAGTATCCTTCAAGACATTATCTTGGGCCTTTATCCTATGAAGTAGACCCTTTGAGACTTTTGTCATGGTCACTTTTCCCTATGAAGTAGATCCTTTGGATTATTTCTTGATGAAAATGACCCTTCAGACTTTTTCAAATGACCCTTTGGGATAATTTCCTTGGATATTTTACCTAAAACAATTTTCCTGACAATATTGCCAGACAATGGGCTTTTTATTGTGAGTCTTTTATAAAAAAAATAGACCCTAGCATAAACCTAAATACCTTACAAGAATAATATTAATCCTTTGCCATACTTAGCTAGAATAAAGTTAAAGTGTCTTCTAATGATATTTACTAAAGACCCTTGCTAACTTGAACTAACAAATTTTGAATTATATAAGAATATAAAATCAAGGTGAACATTGGTAATTTATGTCATATGAACTGATATTCAATAAAAAAATATTATATATGTGATATGCAGCCATTAGAAGCCTTAATTGATTTCAATCAAACTTACATTTAAAGTATCCTACTATCCTATCATGACAAATAGCCCTAGCTACTATCTCGAAGAGAATTGTGAGTAAAACAACAATTAAGATAGATCTGAGTGGATCATACAACATACATGGCACATAGAAAGAAAATACAAACATCATAGAGTATATACTACAATGGCATCTTCATCTAGGACATTTAGGGGAGCAAATATACCATCACGATACTCAATCAAGGATTCTATAAATTTCATAGATACAGTGTTTGATGCCACCATATTTGAGGATAGGTACACCAACTATTTAAAATTATGGGATGTAATGCATTTGATGGAGGTATTTTCATCAGAGGATGAGATGAAACTCATTGATAGGCTATTTGTCAAAGAATTATTGGCTTTCAAATGCCAAAGGTTACATTTTGCTATCACCAAGCTAGAGATGATGCCATGCATCAACCTCCTATGGGATTTGTTCTTCTTGAAAAATATATCATAGGATGCCTTCTTATATTATTATATCAATAACATAGTGGTTGCATACATTTCAAGAGTTGACTTCTAAAGATACCTATGTTTGAACATACTTGATGCACACTATGACAAGCATACATCATTATAGTTTAGCATAAAGAGATTAATTAAGAAGGCATTATCTTCATGGTTACTCCCAAGCTAGACCATTTCATGGAAAGGGAAGGATATAAAGGGTCTTATTTATATAGACAAGTTCAGAATGGGGATTCACATCGATATGGATCTATTGAATCAACTCTATGGTATGTTGAGTATTCATTTTGTTAATTTAGGCTACGTGCCATTACTTTACATGATGCTCACCCATGATGATTCATATCTCATGGGAGAGATAATTAAATTCCACCTGAGGGAGAAAATAATTCACAAATACAAGTGTCCCATGCCTTTGGGAAATTTATATATGATGTATTTTCTATTGCTGTTATGGGAACATGTTATAGATACCTCAGGGCATTATGGATCCCAACTACGGGCTGTATAAAGAACATAATTTTTAATCATTACCAATTTATGCACATATATTCCTATGCCAAGAACATGGTCAAGATACCCAAAGATGTTTATCCATAGGTTTGACAAGCTATTCATGGTTCATCCATGCCCAAACCTAGAAAGTGAAGGGGATTATTTCCTCTACCCAAACTTCATAGTTATAATGATTTATGGAAATAAGTTTAATCCTTTGTGTCTCCCAAAATATGTCCTAAAATTTAAATTGTATAATTAAGTATAGTTTCATGTAAAATTCACTTTATTTTAAAAATAGTTCAAATTTTTCATTTAAAATAGTTTCTTTTTAAGCATTTGTTTACTATCATGTTTAAAAAGAAGTTATGGATTTACCTCATTTTTCCTTAGGTAAATATCAAATGCTTAACAAAAATAACTATAATATATAAAAAAATTCATGTTAAATTAAAATTTATGGCCTACGAGTTGTGAAATATTATCTTTGAGACTGAGAAATCCCTTTTTGAATGGCATGTGACCACTGAGCTTACTAATGAATTTTAACAAAAATCATAGGAAGCAATGTTTATCAGAGTAAGAAATTGCTTTCAAACTATGGTGGAGTATTGAAGAGGGCCTATCTAGGTAGAAGAAGGCTTTGTTCTTTGGTCACCACATAATAATTAGAAGAATGGTTTACATAATGAGGAAGCATTTTAGAGAAGTGGGTGGCAAGTAAAAGAGTTATCCTCTCCCCATGCTTCCACATAGAGATTGGGATCCACATGGGCTTATTCAAAAGGACATATAGGGATTTAACATCCCCTACAACCATGTTCCTTATTCATATGATTTTTGTTTCTTAAGTCAAAGGATGATGTAGATGTGTAAGAAAGAGCAAGGATTGTTATAATTCAAGAATATCATTTAAGAACTATCCAAGATGATCCTTTAGTCATAGTAAGGGACTTGGATAACAAGAAGGCTCTATACAAAGTATGGGATCATTCTAACTTCTAGAGAGGATAGTCTAAGGAACAATCCAAGAACTAGGTAGGTCCCTCATCTCAATCCCTCCCTTTGAAATTGAATCTAAAGACTATGAAGAAATATCTTAGGTTATCTAAACCTATAAAAAGTAGGGGAACATAGGCAAGGGACCCCATGAGTTTATATTTTGATGAGGAGGAGAGAACACAAGAATAACTAGCTACCAACCCCATTTAAGTGACTATTGTTATGGCCCAAACCCAAATTTCCATATCTATTGGGATAGCAACACAAGAGGTAGTAGCATTAACTCAACAAGGATCCGCTACATAATTGATAACCCCTCTAATTTATACAAGGAAGCCTAAGACTCTAATAAGGAGTCCCACAGTTGAATCATCACAAGGCTTTCCTACTACAACTCCACATTCAAAACTAATAGAGGGAGAAGTTGTGATAATTAAGGACATTGAGGATGACTCTGATGAAGAAGTTGAGTTGGAAATAACTAAGGCCATGAGCCTTCAAGTAGAGCCTAAAACACAAAGTTCCTTAGGTACTCAGCCTTTCATGAGTATTCCTTTATCTTTTGTCCCCATTATTGGATGTGTTTATATTTCTTATGTGTTTAGGATACCCCAAGTAGAAGTGCATACCTCCACATCTATTTATCCCTTCACCCTACCACATTCACTCAGTTCCCTCTTATCACCCCCAAGGTGGATATATATGTTGTTTGCACCACCATATCCATTTCATAATCCATTTCCATCCCACTCACCATACCTACCTTCTTTGTCCCTTAAAACACCTCCACCATCAGAGCCTTAAAGAAAAAGAAGGTTTCTTGAAAGGTGCAAACTACATTATCCACTCCATAATTTCACATCCAATCCACTCAAATTTACGTTCCCATACCATCCACCACCTCCATAAAAGATACCATTATGACAATTTATATCAAGGTAATGAAACCCAATCCTTAATTGATTACATTCCATCCACTCCCTCAATGTGGAGGAGTGGATTGGTCCAAGATTATTTGACCTTCCTTGCTCAACATCCTTGTCAAGGCTCAAAAGAAATAACAGGTTCAAGAGGAGGTAGGTAAATAGGTTGTGGTTACAACCTTAAATTTATCTCAATTGGATATTCCTCCATGGGTGATGGACTTGAGAATTAAGGAAACCCAAATGCCTAGCTTCAATATCATTGAGTCCCTCTATCTCCACTCTATTTGACCCCCTATCTGGTAGTATATAGAGAGTGAAGAAGAGGAAGTTATATGATGACAAGGGCATATAAATAATTCTAGAGGAAAGACATGAAGTATTTTCCCTTATTAAGAGGCATAATAGATAGCCTTGATAGTCTCCTACCATTGAAAATCTTGTAGACTTGGCCCAAGCCCATAAGTATGTTATAGTAGCTATCAATGAAGGAAAAGAAATGGATTGATAGGAACTTGTAGTTGAAGTTCAAGAACTTAAGGCCAAATTGTAATTAAGAGAGTAAGCAAAGACTATGTATATCCCTATATGCATAAAAGTTGAGGTGTAAGAAGTAACTTCTCGATGCTACAACTCTTTGGAGGTAATAGAATTAATGAAGGCCAAAATGGACCCTCATGTAAATAATGTCAACCAATTATATAATTCATTGAGAGATGACAATGTTAATTTGAAAATTATAGTTACATACACAAGCAAATCTTTATATAGTCATATATCTTTAATGACAACACTAGAGACATCTAATGTCGTGAACTTGGTTGTCATAAGATTGGAGGAAGAAAGAGAATGGTTACAACCAGTTAGGGCTTTAATCCCAAAATATTAGGTGCATGAGCCCAAAATCCTCCAAATTTTTCATGATTTGAAAGTGTCAAAGGTGAAGGATGCCATAGGAAAATTAATCGTTAGGATCAATTTTGATATACTCATTCAAGAAGTGGTGGATGACTTCAAGTAGAGTTTACAAGGATTAGCAATAAAAGAGATAGAATCTAAGTTAAGTGCAGCCAAAAATAAATTCATGTAAGTAGAGATTTTTAGGAATAAGTTTTAGATGAATAAGGAATAGCATGTAAGACTACTTGAATAGGTTAGGAGGATACATCGACCACTACTGCTAAACTTGAACATCATATGGTAGCATAATGATATGACTTATAAAATTTATCAATAAAATGAGGCTAAGAAGAAGTAGAGTTTTGGTGGTACATTGACATATATAACTTCTACAACTACCACCTCAAATTCCACACTAACCAAAGTACATGCAACTATCTAGATGACTCAGCCTTGATAGGCTAAGATTTTATGCATGTACAATTTTGTAGATGGTAGATGTAGTCATAGTTTTATTATAGTTTGGACTTTTCATTGTAAATTTGAATTTATATTTTATATACATGCACACGTTGCATATTTTTTAAAAGGTCAACTTATCTAATTAATAACTATAGGACTACTCTTATATCATTTTAGCCATAGTTAGAACTACATGTTCTAACTATCATATTAATGACCTTGCATGAACTTGGAGGATGAGGTGATCCCTTCCCCATGTATATATAAATAATTTTAATCCAACTTGGATTTTTTTTAGATATTTTTAAAATATAATATCAACATAAATTTTGATCATCAGTGAAGTGTTTGATTATTTTCTTTCCAATTTCTGTGCAATAAGTTGTTACTTTTTTGGTTATATGTTTCAATAATCTTTAGTGTGCAATAGTTGCAAATACATTCTTGACTATCTTTATTGATGTGTTGATTTTTACATGTGCAACAACTATTTAAATATTAGTAAATATATTGATTAGGATAATTAAGTTCAAATTTATTGATATTTCTAAATGTGTATTAGTGTTTTCTTTGATGTATTTTTCTAAGTGTGTGTTATAACTACCTCAGATACTTCATTATCATAAGCCATAATCTCTTGAATGAGAGTGTGAAATGGTTAATATAAAAGGATAAAAATTTATTTGAGGCCTATGAATTTCTTGCATCAGTACAAGTTTGTATGGGGATGATTTGTATCGAGTTGAGTTTTAAGTTGTACTGACTAGATATAAATGATATATGCTATAAAATTATAGCTATGGGGAGGTAGGGGATGAGTTTTAAGTTATAATTATTGGACATAAATGATAAATGATAAAAATTATAGTTTTGGGGAGCTAGAGTGCACCTGTGGTTAACCTTTTTGAAGGATTAGGGTTATTAACCCCTGTGTGTCATCCCCTACAACTCATCCCTTATGATTGGAATTTTATTTCAAAGTATCTCCTAGGGGATTACTTTGAAGGGCCTTTTAGTAATTTCAAAATGTCTCATTATAGATGCCTTGAACATGCACATAATTTGAATTTTATTTCTAGGTATTACCTATGATATACCTTGAACATACACATGATTAGAATTTTTATTTTAAGGTATCTCTTAAGACAAACATTGAACATACACACGATTGGAATTTTCTTACGAGATATCTCATAAGAGAAACCTTGAATATGTACATGATTGGAATTTCATTTCAAGGTGTATCCTAGGAGATAGCTCAAAGGGCCTTGAAATACCTTTCATGTTGATTTCAAAGGGTCCTTGCAATGGATTTTATATAACCATTGTCAAGAACCTTGCTGCACATGATTATGATTTTATTTTGATGTATCTCCCTGGAGATACCTTGAACATGCACATGATTGGAATTATATTTCAAGGTATCTCTTAGGAGATACCTTGAATGGCCTTGAAATACCTTCCATGTTGATTTCAATGGTTCTTATAAAGGATTTGATAGAACCATGACATCTTTTTATTTGGCAAGAACACTGATGCACACTATTGGAATTTTCTTTCAAGATATCTCATAGGAGATACCTTGAACATGCACATGATTGGAATTTTATTTCAAGGTATCTCTTAAGATATTACTTGAAGGGCCTTGGAATAACTTCCATATTGATTTCAAATTTCCTTGTAAAGGATTTCATATAACCATGAAAAAAATTATTTGTCAAGAACCCTAATGCACACTATTGGAATTTTCTTTCAAGATATATCCTAGTAGATACCTTAAACATGCACATTATTGTAATTTTATTTTAAGGTATCTCGTAAAAGATACCTCAAAGGGCCTTAGAATACCTTCCATGTTTAGTTCTATGAGAACATCTTAACAAGGTTTGGCACTCCTACTATTATTTTAGATAATGCTCCTACTTTTTGGGTGCTAGGATAACTAATTGGGAAAATAGTAATGGTATATTATTGAGAAATTTATCCAACTATTACCCTCAAGGTAATGGGTTGGTTGAATCTACTAATAAGAACCAACTCATAATAATCAATAAAAATTTAGAGCATAACGAAAGAGCTTGGCATCCCAAATTGAAGATAACCTTGTGGGATGATAATATAGCTCTCAAGAGGTCAACAAAGAATTCTCCTATTGTTATTTTCTAT
This sequence comes from Torreya grandis, assembly GCA_037957365.1. Lineage (NCBI taxonomy): Eukaryota > Viridiplantae > Streptophyta > Pinopsida > Cupressales > Taxaceae > Torreya > Torreya grandis. The sequence continues at coordinate 1,665,092 of JARHVA010002000.1, forward strand.
GGAAGGGAGGTTAAGTTATCCATCTCTCAAGAATTTCCTACCTCAGAGTTAGCACATCAACTAGAGTTACTTGAGAACACTCTAATAGAAGTGAAGTTGATATAATTAATGGAGTTGCAATAAACTATAGGTAAAGCTCATCAAGCCATGGAGCATCACCAAGTCTATTTTATTAATACTAGGTTAGGTGTGTGTTTCCTTTCTTGTCATGTTGTGTTCTAATAAGTTTTCTTGAAGCATAAGTATGTCTTTGCTTAGTTTCTTGTCTTATGTGTTGCTTTTTCTTTGTCTTTACTATTTTTTGGTCATTACAGAGGTAATTTTTATGTTAGGCCTATATACTTATGATTCCATATCCAAATGGATATGATTAGGAAACTGGTCATGGCACAACAAGCATGCCACCCTTGGGAAATCACTAAAGATGTTAACCATTTTTCCCCACATACCAAAATGGATCAACCCACTATAGTCACAGTCTATTATAGGGGATTTTTATAATGACATAGGATATGTTGTAGCTCAGTCCTTGTATGATTTGGTGTCTTAGGGGTCATTTTATAATCATACATGCAAGTGGTAGGTTTTTATGGTGTTGAGCAATTACAAGAACAAATTCGAAAAAGCTTAATTTTGCACTTATGAAATATTTCAACTTTTGGTCCAAAAAAAGTCTTGAAAGGTCACAAATGTCATTAAAAAGTAAAAAACCTAAAGATAAAAGTTCTAACAAAAGGCACAAGGGCACAAATTCTTTCAAGAAAATTATTCAGGACAATTTACTTGAAGGTAGAATTCTTTTAGAGAATACTTTCCAAGCCAAAAGACTAAGTACAAATTCTTTTGGGGAAGTGGCCTAGTAAAAATTCTAAAGCTATGAATTCTTTAAAACATTTTGTCCATAATAAATTGTTTAATTAAAGTATAAGGTAGACTTAATTATTTTGGGAAATTATCCTATGACAATTTCCCCATATGTTTTGTTTGATGAAAAAGAGTCACAAAAAAATTCCTTCAGAGATAATTATCGAGACACAAAGCCCACAACAAATGTCTAGCAAAAGGTCTAAAATAAATATCCTAGGAAATTTGTGATCCATAGATTAATATTTACATATATGTCATTGACATTCTAATGAATGTCAATTTATGGGTGTGTGAAAGTCAAATTCAAGCCATAAAAAATTGGCCATTAAAGTTTAAATATCCCAGTGACAGTGTCATAAACATAAAATAAATTTGTGAAAAGGTCAAATATGATTATGTGGATGTCAAAGCTAAGCTCATGAACTAGCCATTTATTTTTAAATAGTAGGTCAGGAAAATCCAATCATTCATGTTCATCCATACAAAAGATCCAATGATGAGTGGTGATTGATAAGTTAATGAGCTCAGACAGATCAATGGCTCACATTAAATCATGGATTAAAGATCAATGACATGTAATCAAGCTAAGGACTTAGTGAACCCTAAGTGTAAAGGCATGATTGAGTAGTGGCACAAATGCATGAATCCTATTAGAGGATCTATGGATCATGTTCATTCACATCAAGTAGATCAATAGAGTGACATGAGTCAAGAGATCAATTATTTGAGCTAGTTTTTGATGACCAACTAAATGAAGGTAACCCCAGGTGACTTAGATAAAATTTGACAAAGAAATTTTGATAGGGAAAGGTAAATAAAAGGCATTGAGCTAAGTTAGAGCATGGTCCAATTTAGACCAGAGCCAATATTTTAAAGGGTGCTGCCAAGGTAAACATGTAAACTTTAATGGTTTCATCTCTAAGACCAACTACATGAAAGGGACCCTTATTTCCACTATTTAATGCCATGACAAATATTGAAGATTAGTTATCACTAGGATAAAGCTTTAATAGATTGATTTGATTATTCTAAATGTATTGATATCAAAACCTAGCTCAGAAAAACTTGATCTCATTGTTAAAACTATTAGGTAATATCAAGGAGGGAATAATGTAATTGTGCAACCACATGAATTGATCTAGTTCAATAAAAAGGTTTGAACGAGCATAATTTTTATAAGAGTTGTAGCTACGGTGAGTTATCTCTTAGGAGATACCTTAAACATGAACATGATTGGAATTTTCTTTCAAGCTATCTCCTAGGAGATACCTCAAATGGACTTGGAATACCTTATACATTGATTTAAAATATCCTTGGAATGAATTTGTTATAACCATGATAACTTTTTATTTGGCAAGAAAATTGATGCACACTATTGGAATTTTCTTTTGAGTTATCTCTTGGGAGATACCTTGAACGTGCACATTATTATAATTTTATTTCAAGATATCTCCTTGGAAATACCTCAAAGGGCCTTGGAATACCTTCTATGTTGAGTTCTATGAGAACATCATAACAAGGTTTGGCACTCCTACTATTATTTTGGATAATGCTCTTGCTTTTAAGGGTATTAGGATAGTTTATTGGGCTAATAAAAATGGTATATTCTTTATAACTTCATCCAAATATTACCCTCAAGGTAATGGGTTGGTTAAATATACTAACAAGAACCTGATCATATCATTAAGAGAACCTTGGAGCATAACCAAAGATCTTTGCACACCAAATTAAATACAACCTTGTGGGCTGATAGTATAATTCCTAAGATGTAAATAAGGAATTCTCCTTTTGTGCTTATCTATGGAAGGGAAGCTAGGTTGTTTATCTCTCAAGATTTTCATGCCTTATAGTTAGCACATAAACTAGAGTTACTTGAGAACACTCCAATAGAATTTAGATTGATAGAATTAATGTAGTTATAAGCAACTAGAGGTAAAAATCACCAGGTCATCGAGCATCACCAAGTACTAATGAAGAGGTATTTTGACAAGAGGAAAACTCCAAGATCATTTTAGGAAGGAAACATAGTCTTGAAATGGGATGTAGATAGAGAAAAAATATGGAGGCATACCAAATTTGATGCCCTATGGAGTGGACCATATGTCATCACCAAGTGTAAGAAAAGCAACTCCTTTTAGTTAGCAAGGATGAATGGAGAAGAAATGGTTATCCTTTTAAAGAGGATACATTTAAAACCCTACTAATGAGAGCTAAAGGTCTATTTTTTAAATATTAGGTTATATGTGTGTTTCCTTTCTTGTCATGTTATGTTTTAATAAGTGCTCTTGAAGCACAAGTATGTCTTTGCTTAGTTTATTATGTGTTGATTCTTCTTTGTATTTTCTATTGTTTGGTGCATTGTATAGGAAGTTTTCATGTCAAGCCTATATACTTATGATTCTATAGCCCAATAGATAGGATTAGGTAACTGGTCATAGCATAACAAGCATGCCACCCTTGGGAAATCACCAAAGATGTTGACCATTTTTTCCCACAAGACAAAATGGATCAACCCCCTATAGTCAGAATATTTTATAAGGGATTTTTATCATGTCATAGGGTATGTTGTATCTCAATCTTTGTATCATTTGGTGTCTTAGGGGTAAATATACATGCAAGTGGTAGGTTTCCATTGTGTTGAGTAGTTGTAATAATAGGTCTAGAAAATCTTAAGTTTGCACTTAGGAAATATTTCAACTTTTGGCTAAGTGTTAGAGCATTCAGAGTTCTCTCAGAGAAATTGTTCCACACATTGTAATAAAATTACAAGGCATAATTCCCTTTAAAAAATTGTTCCACTTTATTTAGCTAAGTATTATAATTATTTAAAGAAATTTGTTTTGAGTTTTTGGCTTAGCATTGGGAATTTTATCAAACATCTTGTTTGAAACAAAAAGCCTAGAGACACAAATTCTTGTCGATATTTTGTCCATGGTAAAATCCTAAAGGTCACTTCAATCCGATAAAAGTCTAGAACACTTTTCTTGAAGGATCATTCTTTGACAAAGTAGACTAAACAAAAATACCAAAGGGTATTTTTCAAGCAAAGTGTCTTATTCAATTTTCCCAAAGGGTCATTTTTGGGAAATTATCCCAAGACAAAGTCCTGAAGGGTCATTTATTGAATAAAGGGCCCAATATGATTTCCAAAAAGGGTTATTTCTTTTGGGAAAGTGTCAAATACAAAGTCTCAAAGGGGCATTCCTTTAGGAAAGTGGTCCAAAACAAAAGTCCTAAAGGGTCACAATTATTGTTCAAAATCAAAAAGCCTGAAGACAAAAGTTTTGACAAAAGGTACAAGGGAAAAAATTATTTTGAGAAAATTATCTATGGTAATGTTCTCAAAGGCATAATTCTTTCAAAAAAACATTTCACAAACATTAAATTCAAGCCATGGAAAATGACCATTAAAGTTTGAATATCCTAGTGACAGTCATGCAGACATCAAATTCATTCATGAAAACATCAAATATGGTTGCATAGACATCAAATTTAAGCTCATGAAGTAGCCAGTTATTTTTAGATAGTAGGTCAAGGAAAATACAATAGTCTATGTTTATTCATACATAATATCTAATAATGAGAAATGATTGATGATTAATATGCCTAGACAATTAAATGGCTCACATTCAAATGTGGATTCAAGATCAATGACATCTAAATAATTTAAGGAGTTAACGAACCCTAAGTGTAAAGGCATGATTGACAAGTGACATAAGCATGTGAATCCTAGTAGAGGATCTATGGATTATTTTTGTTCACATCAAGAAAATAAATAGAGTGAGATGAGTCAAAATATCAATTATCCAATCTAATCTTTGATGACCAACCAAATGAAGGAGATCCTAGGTGACCTAGACGAAGGTCGACAAAGCAATTTTGATAAGGCAAGGTAAATAAAAGGCATGAAATTGAGTTCAAGCTTGGTCTAGTTCAAAGCAGAGCTAATGTTTCAAAGGGTACCATTGAGGTAAATATGTAGACTTCAATGGTTTCATTTCCAAGATCAACTTCATGAAAGGGACCCTTTTCTCCATTGATTCACACCATAAAGAACCAGTGAAGAGCAATTAGCATGAGGACAAAGCTCGAACATATTGATCTGATTGTTCTAACCACATTGATGTCAAAACCTAGATCAAAATAACTTGATCCCACCATTTCAATCATCAAGGAAGATCAAGGATGGAATAATGTAACTATGCAACCACTTGAAGTGACCTAGATCAATCAAAAGGTTTGAATAAGCATAATTTTTTGAATTAATTGTAATTACAATGAGGTATCTCCTAGGAGATACCTTGAACATGCACATAATTAGAAATTTATTTCAAGGTATATCCTAAGAGATACCTCTAAGGGCATTTGAATACCTTTCATGTTGATTTCAAAGGTCCTTGAAAGGCATTTTATATAACCATGACAACTTTTTATTTGGAAAAAACACTGATGCACATTGTTGGAATTTTATTTCGAGATATCTCCTAGGAGATACCTTGAGCATGCATAGGATTGGAATTTTATTTCAAGGTACCTCCTAAGATATACCTTGAAGGCATTTATATTACCTTCCATGTTTATTTTAAAGGTCATTTCAAATTATTTGATATAACCATGACAACATTTTATTTGGCAATAACCCTAATGCAAACTATTGGGATTTTCTTTTGAGATATCTCCTAGGAGATACCTTAAACATACACATGATTAGAATTTTATTTCAAGGTATCTCCTAAGATATACCTATAATTTCATTGGAATATCTTCCATGTTGATTTCAAAGGTCCTTGTAAGGTATTTGATATAACCATGACAACTTTTTATTTGGCAAACCCTAATGCACACTATTGGAATTTTCTTTCAAGATATCTCCTCGGAGATACCTTGAACATGCACATGATTGGAATTTTATTTCAATGTATCTCCTAGGATATACCTTGAATTTCCTTGTAATACATTAAATTTTGTTTATAAAGGTCCTTGAAATGGATTTGATATAATCATGATAATGATTTATTTGGCAAGAACACTGATGCACACTATTAGAATTTTCTTTCGAGATATCTCTTAGGAGATACGTTGAACAGGCACACGATTGGAATTTTATTTCAATATATATCTTAAGAGATACCTTAAATTGCCTTAGAATACCTTACATGTTGATTTTAAAGGTCCTTTCAAGGGATTTTATATAACCATGATAATTTTTTATTTGGCAAGAACATTGATGCAAAGTATTGGAATTTTCTTTTGAGATATCTCCTAGGAGATACCTTGATCATGCACATGCTTGGAATTCTATTTAAAGGTATCTCCTAGGATACACCTCCAAGGTCCTTAGAATACCTTCCATTTTTATTATAAATTTCCTTTAAAAGGATTTGATATAACCATGACAACTTTTTTATTTGGCAAGAACCCTTATGCACACTATTGGAATTTTCTTTTGAGATATCTCCTAGGAGATACCTTAAACATGCACATGATTAGAATTTTATTTAAAGGTATCTCCAAGGAGATACCTTGAAGGGCCTTAGAATACCTTCTATTTTGATTTTAAAGGATTAGATATAATTATGAAAACTTTTAATTTGGCAAGAATCTTGATGCACACTATTGGAATTTTATTTCAAGATATCCCCTAGGAGATACCTTGAAGATGCACATGATTGGAATTTTATTTCAAGGTATCTCTTAGGAGATACTCCAAGGGCCTTAGAATACCTTACATGTTGATTTAAAATGTCTTTATAATGGATTTGATATAACCATGGCACCTTTCTATTTGGCAAGAACCCTAATGCTAGCTCTAATTATTTGTGAGAACGATGCATGACACTCCTACAACTAGCCAAAATTAGAGGGACCTACCCAAGAGCTCACCATGAATATAAATATTCCACATGGAATAGTAAAAAAAATTCATCATACTAAGCTACATTTTTAGAGCCCTCAAGAATAATCAAATGGTGCCACATGTCAAAAGGTAGTAAACTTTAGCTTTAAAGCTAAAATTGATGGAAAATCAAAAGAAAATCATTGTTAAATTTAAATTTTAATGAAATTAAATGCCAAAATAAATAGATAAAAGATAGTCCCTCATAATACTCCTTATAATATGGTGAATAGAAGGTAATTCTTTGATATTTGTGTTATTTCTAGTAGTAGCTGTATAAACAACTCAAGCCCCAAGTCTTTCAAGACTTAAAATTGAGTTTCTTACTTTCCCCTTATTCCATATTGACATAGGGAGAATAATAAGTGCATCAAAAATCCCAATAAAATAGCCTTTAAGCAATCAATCAAGTGTCCTTGAGATATATATAGGCTTGGTTTCAGTAAAAATATGTTATAATTTGGGGTATGGCAGTCTTAAGACCTTTTCTAAGATTATGGAGGCTATTTAGACCATCAAATGCATGAACTATTGAGATGAATAACCTCAATATAGAGATATAAGGATACATGTGAGGTTCAAATAGGGATAAATAAACACAAATGTACATCTATAGCTAGCTTCAAGAGCACCGCTATAGTCAAGTGGGTGAACCATGCTTAATGGAGACTTCAAAGGTATAGACTTTTAAGTAAGGTAATGAGATTGTTAAGACATCATCATAAATAGATAAAATCATGGGTACTTTGTGTATTGTCAAAACTCCCAAAGGATCTTTACACCCTATCATAGTCTATATAAAGGACATCACATCATGCATAATGGTCTATATAAGAGAGGTTTATTTTTATAATGAAAGAATGGTGAACATGTGAAGAAGATAACTATATAAAAGGAATGCATTAAGTTGTGTACTTTGGAGGAGAACTCAAGGATACAAACTCAATTGAACATTTAATTCCATGAAATATTCACCTACATCTACTTAAGGGAGTCAAAAAATATGTTCACAGTCAAGACATTAAAGCCATAAGGTTTTGTATATTTTAAAAATTCATAAGATCTTATTATATTTGAAGAATCATTTCAATTTATTCCTTACTCTTTTCATCCCAACATCTAATAGGTTTAGTAATTGATCCTAAATTCACATATTCAGAGGAGCAAGCCTCATAACTAGAGGTCTAGTCTAGATATAGGCATCCCACATCCTTAGATCATTTCAATGTTAATCTAGATATGAATTAGATCTGAGTAGTCTAATTTTAATTGGGTGTTATTTGGGTTTCTAATAGAAATCAAAGGAGATTTTTTGGTCTTTGTTGTTGTAAGGGAACTTTATTTTTTGCCCTAACTTACTCCCTCTTTTTGAAATTTTTTAACATGAATCACTTTAGATTGATGTTCATTATGTATATCCATTTGTTTGTTTAAGAGTTTGAGCTTATATTGGAAAATACAAAGCAAATTACATCATAAAAAATTTAGGTAGATTATGTCACTACCATATTATTGTTGTCCCTATAGTAGGGTCTGCTTGCAAACTAAAAGGTGTTAAGTTGTAACCACATAGTCTATCTAGCACAACTAAGTGAAGCCCCAAGGTGTCACTACCATATTCCAATTGTCCCTATAATCTAGAAAATGTTATTCTATTATTCACATTACATCCTTGACACAAACAAACATCAACAGTCTAAAAGGACCTGAGGATGAATCTGAATATTTTCAACCTACTATTTCCTATCATGCACTTTTAGGTATTAGTACTCCTCTAAATATTAAGGTGGTTAGTTTCCTCAAGAAATAAAATTCAACTATATTTATTTACTATGGGAGTACACACAAATTCATCAATAGTAAGTTGGCTACTCAATTGAACTATTTCATTTACCTAGCTCCAAAATTTCAAATCCTAATTATAAGTGGAGGTATAGTCAATTGTTTTGGTAAATTCCATAGTATAAAGCTATGGGATACTACTTATTATATTATCTTATGTTTTCTATCACCATGGATGGGGCTAACATTTTTTTGGATTATAATGGCTCAATACTTTATGCATAATTGATATGAATTTTGAGTAACTATTCATGCTTATTCATTTAGAAGGAAGAACATTTAAATTGCATGGTTTATTGGCTAAATATATGCAATTGGTTAGTTTTCACCAAATGATGAAGATGATCACAAAAGGTGCAAAGTAATTATTTTGTTACTATTTTCCAAATAATTTAAACCAAACAAGGAGTCTACCATTTTTATGTCTTAAACACCCACTTGACTCGTTTGACTTATTTTCCTTTTGTATTAGGCTTTACAACAGGGCTCACTACTGCCTAGGCCAACCCAGGGCCTCCTTAAGCTCGACACACATTCTTAAAAATTATATAGATTTTATTAAAAATTGATTGAAGTATATGTAGGCAGAGTATTTGGAATTATATTTATTTTATTATTTTATAAAATTTTAGTGTTACAATTTGAAAACCCTATTTGCCTAAACAATAGTCATGTGCACACTCTTTCAATAGAAGGATTGCTAACATCACAACTAAATGTGCTCTAGCAGGGCTAAAAATATTACAATAATCCAGGTAGACTGTTTGAATCTTAACAATTTCATAACATAAAGTGCTAAACAATGAATAAAATGGCCAAGTCAACACAAATAAATCACACATTTTAGATAGAGTAAAAATATATATTAAACACTATTAATAGGGTAGTCCTATGGAAGGGGCAGCTAAAATTATTTTAGAGTTATAGGTGGTTCCATACAAATTTAAAATTATTTAACTACAAAAAATTTAATATTTTCCTCAAAAATAGGAGTAGAGGCTATAAATGAAAGAAATTTTCAAAAATGGGTAGAGGTTGGGGGCAAGAATTTGTAGCACCCATAGAGAAAAAATAGGCACAAATTTACATCCAATAAAAATTTATGCTATAATTTTTTTATTCAAACCTCCTAAATTTCATGTGCATCAATAATATTCATAGTTTTTAAAATCAATCAGACTATTTTACTATATAATTTATCCTAAATAATCTCTATAGTATCCACTAAATATTTTTATAGCTGTAGTACCATGGGACTAGGCTCTAAGATTAAATACCTAAAAATAAGGATCTACGAAAATGATAGTAACAAATATGGTCAATGCTTTGGACACTCTACAACCTACTTTGTTCTAATCTATTAGTGCTCTATAGTGTATGTTCAAAAGAAACTAAGAATATGTAGGAATAAGAATATATCTAGTTAGACATGTTCAGTAATTTTTGTTCCTCTTAAAAATCTGTGAAAATTATATGAACCCCATCTTTCAAAGTAAATTTTAATTTAAAATTTGTTGGGACTCCTGCCTATTGCTAAATGCAAATGCAGCTCGAGAATAGTCAAGTCTAATTAAAGGCAAGTGATATATTTAATATATTAAAATGATATATATATATACTAAAATATAATATTTATTTAAAATATAATATTTATTTAAAATATATATTATATAATATAATCTAAGGTCAATTAAATATCCAAATCCTCCCTAGAAACACCTCTTCAAGCTATCATGGCTATGAATTTCATCAAATTGCCCACTAGTAGATTGTAATTCAGTTCCCAAATTGAATTACCCTTACATAGACAACAATACAACTCTTAGTGTCTTGATCACAATGATTTTAGGGTCAAATTAGGGATCTTTTACTTGTTATGGCTTTTATGAAGGTTTATGTAGAGCTCTAATGGTGGTAGTGAGTCTAAATTATGAATTTTGTGCCTTAGATTTTGTTTGGATTGATCATTTATACCTTTTCCTTTCATGGGTCCATAAAATCTTCAAATCTTTCATGTCTTGCTTATATGGTGTCATTATGTCATCTTTGTGGCATTTAGCTCATTCATATTTAAAAGTGATAGTTGCCCTTCAAAAAAATACTCTGCCTTGCACCGTCAGATTTCCTTGCATGGACCAATGTGGGTCATTGATATAAATTTGAGGTATCAAATGCCATTGGTTGTCTTGTGATACTCCTCATGATTATGACACTTGTTACCATTTTATTAGCCTAGTACAAAGATCAAATGATGCATGAGAGCCTAGTACAAAGAACACATAAGCACTGAGTAGTTGCCATATGACACACATAGAAATAGGATGAACCCAGGAATGACAAGTGACAAACTCAATAGAGAACCTTATAGACATGTTTAAAATTGATGCTCAGATTCCTATCAATGATGTTCATATGGACATTGAATGATGGTCATGAGGATGTCAATTTTAAAATAGTAAATATCCCAAATGATGTGTTTAAAATTGATGGTCACATGCCCGTCAAAGATGTTCATGTGGACATCAAATAATGGTCATGAGGAAATTAATTTTAACATGATGGAGAGTTTTGAAGTTTAATTTAAAAATTTTGGTCACATGCCTTTCAAAGACATTCACATCGATGTCAAATGATGGGCATGTAGATATTAATTTTAACATAGCAGAGAGTTCTAAAGATGAGTTTAAAATTGGTGGTCATGTGTCCATCAAATACATTCATGTTGATGTCAAATGATGGGCATGTAGACATCAAGTTTAAGATAGCTTTTTGGATCCAAATTCAAAGTCAATGATCATATTTTGAATAGTGATGAGAAAAATGTCATGGGGTTGCCAAGGAAATACCACATCAAAGCCACATGAGTGTAATGTGCCAAATTGGAGACCTTGTAGAACTAGTGATATAAAGGTAGGGATCTAAGGTCATGATGTTTGATCTCACATCCACCATTGGATCACTATTAAAACCTAAAAAAATACCCTAGCAAGGTGAGGACCATAACCAAACCTTATGAGCATTATGATTGACCTAAAAGGTGATATATTATCACTTGTGTATAGATAAATTGATATAGATTACATTAATGAGTAGTCTAAAAGGATTTAAAAAAATGATGGGGGACCTCTCCTATATCATCTATCAGCTTCAAGATATAATAGTGCATGTATTAGGTAGCATCAAAAAGTAATGAAGACCCTATAGCAATAACAGAGCACTTCATTAGCTAGACGGTTCTTAAAGTTAGAATATTCCTCCTATGGCTAAATCTTATTTGATGGTAATCCACAATTTTCATTCAAAGGTTGTCATCCACACTATAAGAAAATCAACACCAATGATTATTTCAAAAAAATTCATTAAGCCATAAATCTTCCCCTTCCACTTATTTTTGTAAGACTTATATTCATTCAAACTAGGATCAATACTAATTTCACTTAGTCTTGGATCTATTTCTAAAAGACCAATGATCTAATATTCCTACTTTATCCAATTGGTGATCTTTACCAAATATTGGTCTTAATAATATAAATGAGCTTCATGACCCAATATTGAATTTCAAATCACTTTACCCTTTTGGATAGATTTACTTAATTAATCATGCAAACAAAAATTCCACTTAGAATTTACTTCATCATTAAAATCTTCCCTTTAGGATCTCTCAGTCCTCCTACAATTGTTCATCTATGGCTTCCTTTCTTTGTTTGAAATATTTTTTCATACATTTAAACTTAATGATAATATTTTCACCTCTTTTTCATTCTCTTCTAGATAAACCTATCCATCAACTTTTTTTAACCATAGTTCTATAATATGTCAAGTCCTTACTTTTAATCCATGCATTTATGTCATATACATAGTCTTGACAGGTATTTGAGGTAGACTCACCTTAAACATACAACTTATCCTTACCTTCATCCAATTTTCTTAACTAATGAGACCTTTATCCCTATATTCCTTTATTTAAACTCACCTTTAATTTTGATCATCATTATCAACATACACAATCTAATAACTCAAATCTTATTTCATCAACATGGAATTGTGACAATAAGAAATTAAGACTAAGAACATAGATTATTTATTTCTCCTAAATAGTCTATACCTTGAAATCACATTCAACACTTCTCAAATATTTTCTTGGACATTCATATGAAGTTTGAGATCACTCAGGTTATAGAAACTTTTATTCTTAAATCTTAGACAAAGGTTCATATAGATTGGTATTGGTCGTGAGTACTTAAAGACAAATATTTTGATTCATATTAAAATAAATACCTATGTGGGCTCTATCTTCAAGTAATATATAATGTCATGTTGGTCTATACAAGTCCAATTTGGGTATCGACTTCCTACATAGACAAAATGAGTCATTTTCTACACTCTAGGATCTATTCATAAAATTTAATCTTGATTTAGATTTCTCAATTATCCATGGAATGTGCCTTATAAGAATAAAATTACCACAACATCCAAGATTATAATGAAGTTTTGTGTCAACATATAACCACAATATCCATAGGTTTGAACTTTGTAACATAGTCAATGAAATTACATCAAGATCAAACAAAATTAGACAAATGTTCCTTTGACCTATTATCATAGACCCATACGTAAGATCATACCTCTATGCATTATTTTAAATGATTGCATTATTTTTCTTCACCATGAAAAGATAGTAATGGTGAAAATATTTCATCAAATTCATAATAAATAGTTTTATCTTATCTTCATTCTAGTCTCTTACATCTCATGTAAATTAAATCACATTCTTCCTCATTATACCAGACTCAATCATTCTTCATGAGATCTATGAAGTCCTTGAATTCACAATATCCTTCCCTTTATTGATAGGTTTTAAAAATTAATATACAATCCAACTATATACATATGCAAGCCTAGAGGCCTTTATTCACTTCTTCTAAAATCCTCTACCTCCTTGATAGACTCTCTCTTTTCTATATACACGTAGATGTTTTTATTAGTCTCTTCTTGATAGACTCAAACCCTATCTTCCCTCAACCAATGTACAAATATAGGATTGTTGGTAAATAAGAAGACAACATCTACTTCTTAACTTAGAATATACCTAGTTTTTCTTCAACGTAACATTCTAGACAACTCATAAGGTGATTATAACCTTTTCATAGGTAAATAAACTTTTAAAACATAGTATTTACCTTTTAAGGTCATTATATAGGTCCTACCCTTATAATTTTACAACTTATTATCCTTCACATGAGGACTTTTTTGATCAAAATTAACCCTTATATACAAAAATTTCATAAATGAGTTGATGCTCCTGCATCATTATCCATTTTCAAAGTGGAATAATCTATTTTTAAATGCATGTGTTTTTTGTAAAACACATTGCCTATAGATCGGTCCATTAGAAAAGTCTAGTGTATTTTTAGAAAATTTGTGTAAAGGATAGTTGTCCCTACATGTGTACTTTTTCAATTTTTTAGGATTGACCAACATTCTTCCTTGCATCTTATAAAAGGAGCATTGTCAATTTTAAAAAGGGGGGAGTTTTTAGAGCCAAAATAATTTTGCAAACTTAGAGCAATTAATATAAGCAAGGAATTCTATAAATATTGTCTAGTATTTTTTTATGTTCATTATTATTATGGCTTCTCTCTCACTTGTTTGTTTTGATTTCTAGATTTGAATGATTCTTATGAATTCTTCGTGTGCACCTTTAATTGTAGAGTTGTTAACTTCCACTAATGCTAGGTTGACTAAAAATCCTTGGGTTCATTTCATTTTCTTACTCTTCTTGCATTTGAGCTAATGTTGTTTGCTTGTAAGTTAAATATTAAAATTGAACTAGGTTCTTATTTGCATTATTTCCACCTTCTTTAAAAGCTTGCCTAATGTGTAATAGGATTTGAGCTTATGCTTCTTCATGTTACACATTGGTTAAGTGCATGTCTAGATGAAATCTGAACTTTATCATGATGTTTGAAATGAAGATAAGCAACATTTATTTCTGATCTACCCTTCCTTTTGCTTCTTTTTTAACTAGATTACTTTAGCTTTATTCTCAATGTAAATATCCATCTTAAGTTAGTTCTTATATTATTTCTTGATCATAATTCACCATTATTATCATAGATACTTTATAGTTTACATAAGGTCTATTATTTAGTCATGGTGCATGAATACATGCATCTTATTAACTATGCATTATAAAAAACTGCCAACACTTCTCCATCTCACTTTGCGGTACCTATAGTCAGAAACACCAAGAAACACATCTCACATTTAGACTTCAAAATTGAAGTTAGTAAGCAATCATTTTGGTCTTAATAAACTAGATAAATAAACCAAAAGATTTGAGTGGAGAAATAAACTCACCAGGATAGATATTCAATGGATCTTTAGATCAATTTGAATCTATTCAATATAAGAATTATGTGTCAGTAATTTAAATTGTAGCTCAAAATACCTAATGGTTAATTGAAATTTGATGGTCATTTTGTAAACTAGAATATAATCCATTACTTTTTATATTTTGTATGTAATTTAATAGTTCATAGACATTTTATAACCAATTTTAAAGGTTTAAAAATTTAATCATTCACATTACTTGAAATTAATTGATTGTACAACTACTTTACTACCAACTATTCTATGCCAAGTGTCATTTATAACATCAAATTTAATGCTTGTGATTCATAAACTAAGGCACCTATAAAATCAATCATTTGCATTACTTGTAATTAATTGATTATCCATCTATTTTACTACCCCATGTCCCATTCCAAGTGTTGTCTATAACATAAAATTCTATGCTACATGATACATGATTTAACCTTTTTGATATGTAATTATAAATTTTAATTTAATTCCCAATACATACCAAACATTATTAATATTTGATATATTTGCTCTTCGAAGTAATCTACCCCATCTGCTATGCACATGGTGAAGCATCGTAGAGTTTTAAATCCATGCTGGTGATTACATTTTTGACCCTGTAATGTTAAATGACATAGAAACATATCTCATTTTCATGTTACGTGGAATTATACACTATGTTAAAAGCATAAAAATTTATTTAATTTTATCAAAAATATAATATTATTTTTGTACTATTAACAATATATAGATATATTGAAATATATTAGACTAAAATATATAATATATAATATTGATTTATAACATATATGACCATATGTATTATATGATATAATAATATTAATTAATATTAAAATATATTTTAAAAAATATATAATATTAATATATAATTAATTGATTTAATATATAAAAAAATTATGATATATATTAGATGTCAATTATATTTATTTAATAACTAATATAATTTCTTTGTGTGGGAGGGCCTGGGTAAGAGGGGTTATGTGAAGCAAAAGAGAGTGTAATACTCCAAACCCATGAAAATGTCAAAATAAGTTCATCTAAAATAATTGTGGGCACAAACCTATTAGGATCTGAGTCACCATGTAATGCTTTAGTCTATGATGGCTTGCATTGTTCATGTGAAGAGATAGCCTCTTAGCATAATCACTACATCAAAATTATAACTCCCTTTTGATCAGGGGGCCTATATTTACTGGATAAGGAGCATAGTTATGGGTGATCAAGTTTTATCTTGGTGATTGCAATGGAAAATTTTCTTTTGTTACAATAGTGCTAAAAAATTTAGAAATGACCAAAAAGAATTTTGGAGAAATATGATAAAATTTTGAAATGGACATATATGTTCAAAAGACACCATCTATTCCAATGTGTATGCCTACTATTATACCACCACCACTTGTTTTTACAAATAATTAATAATGTTACATCTTCAAAAAATGTGGATGAAACTCCACTTATTATGCAAGAGCCTAATAATTATTTATAAATAATTACCATTAGTTCTAAAGTTCCATGATGATAATTTTTCTTATATTTTCATATTTAAAATTCTATAATTTTCATTGTACTATTGTCTTGTAGTGGATTATTGAACATTTTCTAATTCTGATGATCCCCTAGATGTGATCTAAAACCTATGGGAGGAGACCCATTAACTATAATTTATTATGATGAGTCTGTTGCTATTTTATTAGAATGAAATTCCCTAAATTATATAAATCTACATGTAGATACATTATATAATGGAAAGTCTATATATATAAATATTATATAGCAAGTGTTCTGAGGTAGACTACTTATGCCTTCACATAACCATGATTTAGATAAGCAAAAGAGAGTGTAAATCAATAATGTAACCTACTAGTTACTCCAAACCCATGACAATGTCAAAATAAGTTCATCTAAAATAATTGTGGGCACAAACCTATCAAAATTTGAATCATCATGCAATGCTTTAGTCTATGATGTCTTGCATTCTTCATGTGAAGAGATAGCCTCTTATCACAATCACTACGTCAAAATTTCAACTCCCTTGATTTGATTAGGGGGCATCTATATTTACTGGATAAGGAGCATAGTTATGGGTGATCAAGTTTTGTCTTGTTGATTGCAATGGAAAAATTGTTTTTGTTACAATGGTGCTAAAAAAATTAGAAGTGATCAAGAAAAATTTTGGATTTAGAAATATGATAAAATTTTGAAGTGGACATATATGTTCAAAATACACCATTTATTCCAATGTGTATGCCTACTATTATACCACCACTTATTTTTCCTAATAATTAATAATGTTACATCTTCAAAAAATGTGGATGAAACTCCACTTATTATGCAAGAGCCTAATAATTATTTATAAATCATTGCGATCAGTTCTAAAGTTCTATGATGATGATTTTACTTATATTTCCATACTTTAAATTCTATAATTTTCATTGTATTATTGTCTTGTAGCATATTATTGAACATTTTGTAATTCTGATGATCCCCTGGATGTGATCCAAAACCTATGGTAGGAGACCCATCAACTATAATTTATTATAATGAGTTTGTTTTTATTTTATTAGAAAGAAATTCCCTAAATTATATAAATCTACATTTAGATATAATCTATAATGGAAATTCTATATATATATAAATAGTATATATAGTAAGTGTTTTGAGGTAGACTACTTATGTTCTCACATAACCATAATTTAGATAAGCAAACAAAATCCTTTCCTAAGAGGTATTTGAGTTACTAGGTAAGATTTTGTGTCACTTATTTTAATTACCATTTTATGGTTGAATTCATCTCCAAATATTAATTTTTAAGTTCAAGAAATGTGACTCGCTCTCATAGGTATTTGAATTGGTGAATTAAATTATCTCAAAGGTATTCCTAAAGGGGGGCTAAAAATTAAGTAGTCAAATCCCTATTAGATAATTTGTTTATGTTACATCTTCAAAAAATATGGATGAAACTCCACTTATTATGTAAAATCCTATTATTTCTAAATCATTAGCACAATCTCTACATCAAAATTGCAACTCACTTGGTTTTGATCAGAGGGCATTTGTATTCACTAGATAAGGAGCTCAATTGTAGGTGATCAGGTTTTGTCTTGGTGATTATAATGGATAAATTGCTTTTGTCACAATGGCACTAAAGAAATTAGAAGCGGCCAAGAAGAATTTTGGGTTTATAAATATGATAAAAATTTGAAGTGGACATATATGTTTGAAAGACACAATCTATTTCAATGTGTATGCCTACTATTATATCACTAGTTTCACTTGTTTCTCTTAATAATTAATAATGTTACATCTTCAAAAAATATGGATGAAACTCCACTTATTATGCAAGAGCTTTTTATTTCTAAATCATTACCATCGGTTCCAAAGTTTCATGATGATAATTTTACTTCTATTTTCATATTGAAACTTTTATAATTTTCATTGTACTATGGTCATGTAGTGGATTATTGAACATTTACTAATTTTGATGATCCCCTAGATGTGATCCAAAACCCATGGTAAGAGACCCATTAACTATTATTTGTTACGATGAGTCTATTGCTATTTTATTGGAATGAAATTCCTTAAATTATACAAATCTACATTTAGGTATAATCTATAAATGGACCAAAGTCTATATATATAAATACTATATATAGTAAGTGTTCTGAGGTAGACTACTTATGCCCTCACATAACCATATTAATTTAGATAAGCACACAAAATCCTTTTCCAAGTGGTCTTTGAGTTACTAGGTAAGATTTTGTGTCACTTATTTTAATTACTATTTTGAGGTCAAATTCATCTCCAAATATTAGCTTGTAAATTCAAGAAAGGTGACTTGCCTTCACATGTATTTGAATTCGTGAATTAAATTATCTCAAAGGTATTCCAGGGAGGGTGCAGGGCTAAAGATTAAGGAGTCAAATCCCTAGTTAAAGACAATTTTTTATGTTACATCTTCAAAAAATGTGGATGAAACTCCACTTATTATGCAATATCCTATTATTTCTAAATCATTACCATCATTTCCAAAGTTCCATGATGATAATTTTACTTCTATTTCCATATTTGAACTTATACAATTTTCATTGTATGTCTTATAGTGGACTATTGAACATTTTTCCAATTATAATGATCCCTTGGATGTGATCAAAAACCCATGGTAAGAGACCCATCAAGTGTAATTTTTTAGGACTCATATAAGTTATAGATTAATCAAATATGCTCAAGGGTTACTTACAGGTGTAGGGAGAGTTTGATATGAGTTGACACTCAACTAACTTTATTATAAGAATCACCAAAGGCTTTGTGAATCTAGTATTATTTTTATGAGATGCATTTTGTAATATAGCTCATTATGGCACTACCATGTTCACTATTTGATTGGTATCACATTTTGGTTCATTCAGATTAACATTGTAAGATGGCTTGATGTTAAATTTTCATGTATTGGATGAGGCTAATGTAGTGGCCCAAAAATTTACTAACTTTTTTAATGCAAGGAGTTTCATTTATCGATGATGCTTAGGGTCACCTAGTTGTTTCTCATAAGTCAGAAATTTTAGTGCCACATAGTGTGGAGGCAAGGAATGAAATAATACCTCTAATGCAAGAGTGTTATATAATACATATTTGGAATCAAGAACATAATTTTGATTTATTTTATGTGTTCTACTCAATGAGATAATTTTTTCTTCCAATGCTTTAATAATTTTTAATAAGGATTGTGAAAAATCCCCACCTTGGTTCCTTTACCTTGATTTACAAGATTTTATCTCAAATATAAATCTTAATATCTAAAGAAAACTATAAAAGAATTCTAGTCTAGTATATAATAATATATGGAAATCTATTTATAGACATACTATATAAATAGAAAGTGTTCTTTTGATAGATGGAAATGATCTTGGTGATCATATAATAGACCAATCAGTCATCAAAATGCCTTAGAAAAGCTTTACAAATGAGTGAGTAGATGAAAATGGAATTGATCATCTTGGGATGTACAAGTTAATCATCAAAATGCCCTAGTTGAAAAGCTTCCCAAATGAGTATGTTATTATTTTATTGGAATGAAATTTCCTAAATCATACAAATCTACATTTAGATACAATCTATAAATGGAAATTATATATATAAATATTATATATAGTAAGTTTTTTGAGGTAGTTGAAAATGGCGTTGATCATATTAGCTTGTACCACTTTGTATTAATCTCAATCTACTCAAACATCAAACTATCTAAGTAAGATCTACAACTATTATAACTATATGTAATAGATGAATTCATAATTCAAATAAACATTATAATCCTAAAGCTAAATTCTCTAAATCATGAAAAAATGGAGTATGAAAACAAGATAATTGGATTGATTATCTTAAACTCATAATTTTGACATATTATATTGGCATGATCATGGACTATTGATGATGGATTAGATTGGCATGGAGACTAGACTTGATTGCTTTAATAGTTGGACATGCATTTTCTATATGATTTATAGTTGGCTCAAATGGAGGAATGGATTTATTTAAATAGAAAGAGGAGAGAAGGATCAATGGTTGAGATTCAAAATTGGCTTGGGGAGATCAAGGGTTGGGGATTATTCTTGGAAACCTCTAGATTTAGAGGCTTCTAGAGAGAAGAGGTGAGAATAAGGAGGATTCTAGAATTGAATAATTATAGAATCCTCTTAGGGACTAATTAGGATTGGGTAAGGGATTAGGTGGGTGATTAGGGACTAGGGGTGTAAGAGAGCCTAGGAATAGGCTAGTGTAAGTGGGTAGGTGGGCCATGTGAATTTAAAATTCCCAAATAATAGATAAGTGGGGATTAGGATAAGATAATGTGGATTTAAGATATAAATAAATTTATTGGTGGGGATGGATAAGGTTAGTAGATGTAAAATAATGAAGGGGGACATTAGATAAATAATTAAAAATGGGTGATAAATTAGCAGGATGAAAGGGGATAAAATAGATAAGCAGAATTAGTGTCGACTAATAATAATATTAGTGATGTTAAATGGAGTGAGTGAATTTAGATTCATACATCTTGGGATGTACCAATTAATGGTCAAAATTCCCTTAAAAATATTCCCAAGAGATATAATTAAATCTTGTGGTTCATCAATAATATAATTTATATAATCTTGATAAATGAAGTTTTTTTGATACTTGTATTGAAATATTTTTTCAAGAGGAGTAAATTTGTTTGGCTTATAGTTTCCTATTTAAATTTAATTGGTTTTATATGTATTTTATTTGGCCATGTATTTTTGACCCCAATATTGGGATTTAAATTTGAATTCCTTGTGTTGTTGGCTAAAATGTTTAACCCTAACTCCGCATTGAGATATCACATGGCTTGTTGTTATGAATAAAAAGTTAATGTTTATAGATTGGTATGGTGTAGACTACTTATGCCCTCACATAAGCATAATTTAGATAACCCCACAAAATATTTTCCCAAGTTTAGGTCTTTGAGTTATTAGGTATGATTTTATGTCACTTATTTTAATTACCATTTTGGGATCGAATTCATCTCCAAATATTAGTTTGTTAATTCAAGAAAGGTGACTCACTCTCATAGGTATTTGAATTGGTGAATTAAATTATCTCAAAGGTATTTTATGGGGGATAAAAATTAAGGAGTCAAATACCTATTAGATAATTTAATCATTTAATATAATGAACAAATATAAATAAACTTTTTAAATTAGAATAATTATAATAAACAATAAAAATTTGTAAATATTTTTATATTCAAAAACTATCTGAGTCTATTATTTATTTTTATTCATGTTTAATTATTTGAATATTTTTATTAAATAATGTACATTATTTAAATATTTAATATGTTTAAATATATAAATAATTTTTTAAAATAATTTTTTATATATGTTACAATAAAATTTTAAATCATTATAGAATTAAAAATTCTTATGCGTTTTGAAATTAGAGTTAAGTTTATCTTTTTCTCTTTCCATTATTTTCTCTCAGTTTTTTTATCTTTGTTTTGAAGGCCAAAAAATATTATTTTATTGACTTTTAGGTTAACTATGGCATTAGTGGTGGAAGCATTGACCCCATTTTTTCCTATCAATTCTACAAGTGCTTCTTGTCAGGTATTTAATCTATGCAATGTATTGTTTTACTATATCTAAAATGTGTGATTTGTTTGGCTTGACATGACCCTTTTATTCATTGTGTACTACTTAAGTTATGAAATTGTTGAGATTCAGATAAACCTAGATTTTTGTTATGAAATGGATGAGATAATGAAATGGAAAAGATTAGAATTATTTATCACTTACTTGTATTCAATAAAGACCCAAATGGTGAATGTGAGAGAAAAGCATATGTTTGTTATTAACTATAAGAAAATAATTAAATGGCCAAGATAATGAAATATATTTAGTATCTTAGTAGCTTTAATACTAGTATGATGAAAAAGTTATGTTTAGTATTACTAGTATAATGAATATACTTATACTTTATGTACACAACTTCTCAAGGCCAAGAAAAGATAATAATTGCAAAGATAATGGGATGAGTGGTATAATGATTCAATTGGTTAGGATGATGAAAATGAGGGATTTTAATGAGAAGGGATGGAATAGCTAGTTTGGTAGGTTGAGGTATAAAATCAAGGTCTTGAGTGATGGATGGAAGAGGGTGCTCACAGTGATACCAAAAAATCTCACCTACATCATACTACTCATTTAAACCAGTGAAATAGGAAGATATGGAGTTATAATAACCCTCATAATGGATAAGTACAAGGTAACAAATTTCTTTTTGATTACTAGGCTTAGGAAAATTGAAAAGGTAACAATGGAGCTACTAATTTTCTACTTTTCCTTTGTTTTTAAGAATGTAAACTTTCACCTACATGCACTGCAATGGATGTTTTTATTTATTTTTATTTTAAATTTAATTAAAATTAAAACTTAATTAAACTTTTAATATTGACTATAAAAATGTGAAACTAGATCTAAAATTTAGATTTTATGTGTGCAAATACAATCTCTAAGTTTTCAAGATCTAGTCTTTCTATTCAAGATAGTATGCTAGTTATTTGGTATTTTTATTGTTTTTTATGTAACTATATGATATGTGAATAGATTAATGAAAATATGAAATTATTATTTCTATATTATAATTACTTTATTTACTATGAAAATAAGAAAACAATTTTTCTATGTAAACTTTCTTTTAGTTTCCTAGTTTTTGTGCATCTAAGTTAGTGTTTTTTTTATGTATGTGAATGTGTGCTATGAAAACTGAAATAAAATGGTGTTTATTGGATATAATTTTAATATTAAAATATATATCATATATCTAATTTAAATACTACTACTCATTAATATTTATAATGTGTGAATGAAAAGTAAGATGAAACTTGTTTTTTAATGCAAAGAAACAAAGAAGAAACATTTTCTCAAAGTTTTTGTAAATAAAATTTCAAATGAAAAATTGTTCTAATAAATAAGAAAAAATATAATCTAATATAGTAAATACATATAAAATAATCCTCCAACATGACCAAAGATGATATCAAGTGAAAGAGAATTAGTTGAGGAAAATGTTGAATCTTCAGGTAACTAGCTCCTTGATATGTCACTCAATGATGACCTTAAAATTATTCATCAAGAGGGAATTAAAATAAAATGGAAAAATAAAAAAAAAATAGGAGGAATGATATAGTTCAACTGTGCCTAGTTGATCATGAACAATAAATTATTGGTTACACAATCATGAGTTCCTTTATCCAACTTGTGCAAATGAGCAAAAGATTACCACAAATTGAGGCTAAATTATTCAAAATAATATAAAGTTGATTGTGGATCTATGAAATATTTTAAGATTCAATATCTAAAGTAATTTTTGGATTCAAAATTTAAATAAACTTGAAATAATTTTAAGGAATAAGATTAAGTCATGACTTAGAGTTAACTGATGCCAAACTAGAAGTTTGTTTGAGTTAACTTGGAGGTGGTGAAGATTAACATGATCAATTATAAATTTATATATGGAACTTATAAAGGTGAAATTAATATAAAATTATCAAAAATACAAATTAAATCATGAAAAATGCATGAAAACTCAAGTCTTGGGAGTTAGTTTCAAAAAAAATTCTACAGTAATGAAACCTCTGATCTATGCAAGCAATAGTTTTTTAACCATTATTACTAAACCATTATCCAATTGACCAATACCTATGTCATCAGGTAATATCATATAATTGGTAGTATATTTATTAATTAGTTTCATGAATGAAATATGGGAAATAGTCTTTATGAGATCAAAAACATGGGCATAGTTCCCCATGGGTTTGGGGTTTACTTGAACATCATTCTTTTAGACATTGGTGAGATTAGGAACATGTGGTTAATATTCCATTGTATGAGTTTTGATGTTTTTGTCCTCATTTTTTTTTAACTCTATGACACATATCATCCTTATCTTTCCATAATATCCTTGGTAAAGGACCACGCAAAGGTTTGGTTGTGTGCATAGATCAAGGCTTTATTATCATGAGTCCTGAATGAAAAGGGATGGTTGATAGGGTTGTCTTGTGGCACATTTTGATTATTATGTTGTTGTTTTTTAGGGAATAGGTTATGGTATATGCACAATCTATCATATTGAGGTGCCATAGGACATGTCAAGTAAGGTTGAGGATTTAAATTTTATCTTCCCAAAAACATTTCTTTAAATGTTTTTCATTGGTCCTTAGGGAGTTGATGGATGATTTCATCATACTACCTACATGTGGAAGTGTCATGATCTTATGAAAAAGATAATACACATTGCCATCATAATATCTTATTCTTCTAATTATGTTAATCAAAGCTTTGTTTATTGTTTTTTGGATCTAAACATTGGTTTTAAAACTGATAATTTTAGTTTTAGTCAAGATATTGATACTAATTTTGGTATTGATTCTTATATTGATTTGTATGAAGTGATAGACAGTTAAAATATACTATGTGTACTATAGGTAAATGGTCTAGATTTATTGCATACCCATTATCATTATTTTTATTCTTGTTTACAATTTGAATTTGATTGTTGTTTACAAAATTTGTCTTCTTGGGTTGGTCCATTACACAATCTATGGTAAAATTTTAGTTATAGTTCAAAATCTTTGGACATTAGTTGGGATTATTTTTATTAGTTTTCTTATAACCCCCACTATTTTGTTTAGGGGTAAAAATTCTCCCATTTTATCCATAGGTCCTATGACCACTATATATGTCCACTTGGTATAATCTAATCACACTCTGTAGAGCTTATTCATAAGATCTATATGGAAACTTCTAGATGAATTCTCTAGTTTATTTGTTAAGAGAGTGTAATAAAATATCATACAAGTCTCTTTGGTCCATGTGTGGGGAACTATTAGAGGTATAAATTAATTTCATCTACCTTTAAATTAAGTGGGAAGCTTAATAATTAGGATCTTGCTTAATGTGTAGGAATTCTTGTTTGCTAGTTTGTAACAAATTCAAAGAGATAATATTTCCATAGTCTATGATGTAAGATGTTAAGTATTTCAAGATAAAACCATGTAATATTTTTATATCAACATTTAATCTCAAACTCCATTAACCATCATCATGATAAGACAACAAAATTATTAGCACTTGAAACAACTTGTTCATTTCAAATAATTTTAAAAACTTTTACATAAGTTGGTGGAAAGAATGGATGCAAGCCTTAGAGAGGTAGTGATACTAGTATAATGAAAAAGTAGTAGTAAGAAAAAATATTATATCTCAATAGCTCATGATACTTGTTATTGATATGCATATGATACAGTGGTTGAAAATAAGAAATAATTTTCTTTGCTTCTAGAAATTTTGGTCTCATGCATAACCCAGTGGTGCTTTATAATTATAGAAATATATTATTGGCCTATTACCATGTAATTTGGTTCCTTAGAGTTGAACTCTATTATTTAACTATTGCCATGCCATTTGGTTAAAAAAATGAGAAAATTACAAATAAGAACTAAGTTCACTTTAAATATTTACCCTGCAAACAAACAACATTAGCCCAAATGCAAGAACAGTAAAGGAAATAAAATGAACTTCAGAACTTTCAATCAACCTAACATTAGAACAAGTTAACAAATTTATAATTAAAATATGCACACCAAGATTTCACAAGAACCATTCAAATCTATAAATGAGAATAAGCAAGTGATAGAGAAACCATAATAACAAATGACACAAATGAATATGGACAATCTTTGCAGTTCCTCACTTGCATTAGTTGTTCAAAGTTTACACAAGTTTTTTTCTCAAAAACTCCCCCCATTTATAAATGACAATAATATTTTTATATAATGTAAGGAATTATGTCAGTCAATCATATCTAATTACAATTATAAAAGTGTAAGGGCATCTGTCCTTTATATAAAAGTTCTAGAATACACTAAACTTTTCTAAGTGGATTAACCTATAGGCAATGTGCTTACAAGTTGCACATGCTTTAACAAAAAATAATATTATATTTTCAAAATATTATAAATTTATACAGAAGAATATTTCTAACTAACTTGAGATCCCTACGTCAATGTAGTTCTTTGTCTTTGATGAAGAATATTCATCCTATAGTGTTGCTCATTGATGAATTGGAGGTCAATAACAGGGTTCAGGAAGAGCTCATTTCCATGATCTTCTAGGTCCTTGAGGTCCTTCTAAAGTTTATCTATTTATTTCTTGATGCCCCTAACATCTCCTATTTTCTCTTTAGATGATAGAAGTAGGCCCATGGTCCTCTTGTTGTCATATATTATTCATCCTTACCCCTGGCTTCTCACCTCCTACATAAACTGAAAGTTCATGTGCCTAAAATCTTCATCAATTATAAGACTCAATGAGCTAAAGGTTATGGGTTCCTTAATCAAACTATCCAAGATATGCAACATTCCACCTTATTTTTTATTTGAAGTCCTTGGCCAAGTCCTCCATTCATTTGGACTAGTTTCTTAGGGATTCAATCTTATCTACCAATATGGCCATAGCCATATTCAAATGTGCTACGCTGATAATCCTAAATTTAGGGACTAGGTTCTTGGTCAAGGCCTTGATCAAGTCTTTTTCTTGATAGCTTGAATCCTACCATTTGCTAACTTGGCCTGTAGACTTAGTGATTTGATTTTTGATTGCTTCTTTCTTGGTTCTAATTGACTTCAAAGAATTGAATAGGTTATTCATGGTGTCCTCAAAATTATTGAATCTATCTTCATGGATTGATAAGACAACATCTTCCTTCATATTCTTATTTTATTTTAAGAGGACCTTGATCATGATTTACAACTACTAAGATTAGGCATGGGCTACATCAATGATCTTTTCTTTGAATAGCATGTCTTCTCCTAGATTTTGGAATTCAATAGGGGTTAGACCCATGAATGGCTCTATCTTTTAGAGGGTGAATTCCTCACCTCTAACTATGGCCTTCTTTTCAATCACTCTTTCTATAATGGTAGTCTATGGATTAAACTAAACTCCCACTAATGATTGAGTCACTTTTGGAGGTTCTAAAGTTTCTATTTGTGTGCTACTTGGCTCTCCTAGAGATATCATCCTTTGTTCTTATTATTTTTGCAAAGCCATAATCCATAGCTTAAGCTCATCATGCACAGTTATATTGGTATACTTTGCTATTACCTAAGGATGGTGCAGAGTAGGAACTTCTTTAAATTTTCCATAAAAAAACCATTCAAAGATGGTTGGGTCTTGTAACACATTCTCTTCACTAAATATGTTGACCTCACTTAAAGGATGAGTGAATGTCACTCTTTGTTTCTTCTTTCTTATTGAAACTAATGCTAACTCAACTTTACTCTTTGGGGTAGGTGTGGTAATAAGGACCAAATCCATTGTCACTTCTTTCACATTCTCCTCTTTTGCTTCCTCAACCTGAACTTCCTCAACCTGAGCTTCCTCTACCTGGACATCTTCTTCATTTGATGGATAAGCACTGGATAACATTTGTAGTGTATATTCTACTATTTCACTAGGATCCAATGCCACTAAGTCAATGAATTCAATTGGTGACCCTAGTTTTTTAGGTTGGGCTAAACATGATGATAGATCACTAAGTCTCATTTCTTTAGGTCTTTGTTCAATTTGGGCCCTAGACTTTTGGATCTATGTTATTGATTACAGATATGTGGGAAGAGGTTTAGAGGATTGACCTCTAGCAAATGGTACTTCATTAGACTGAGTTGCCATATATCATCATTCCATTTATGATCTCTCATCAATCTAGCCTCTAGGTTGATGTTGTGATTTTTTAATCTTGCCATGACCTTAGTGAAGGATGATGACTTTGTGTATATTGAGTCATAGATGCTAGGCAGATGTTCATATGGCACACTTATCATTTTTACTTTTAAATGCCCCATTACCCTTCTTTGGGGATCTCACTATCTTATTTCATCATGTTATAATTTGAAAGAGGCTTTGTGTCTAGAAATAACCTCAATATTATCCCATTGTTGAAATATATTCCTACCAATGGTCATGGGTAGGGTATGCAATAATCCTTTCCTCTTACTTTTGCACACACCATCTACACCATTACATATTTGGTGTGTTACCTCTTGCTCAACTAATTTTTTTGACACATGGACTGGTAGCCTAAGTAGGGTGCATTAGGTCCCCTTAATCCTGACGATTGTGTAATCTAGGTAAACCATATGTCACCAATAGATTTAATTAACTTTTTGACCAAAGGAATAACTCTTTTCATTGGGTTTCTAATTATGGCCTCATTTAAGGCTAGATAAACATATTTATAAATGAAATTAATGTGGTCCTTATACTTGAATATGTGCAACTTTGAATAAAATTGGGATACTATGTGTGTCTCCTTGGGTGACCATCCTCTAAAATTAGGGATCTTGGTATTGGCAAGGAGGCCATCTAACAGGAAGGAAATCATGTATAACTAGTTCTTAGTCTTTTTCCTAACTAAAAAAATATGCCTACACAAACATGTGCTAACAACCTCATTAATGGGAGGGGTAAGTTCCTTCTCAACCATTAAATACACCAAGGGAGCATAGATTCTATCAACATAAGTGGTGGTGGGATTTACACACAACATGTTCATTAAAGTCATAATTATTATAATCCCAAGTGGGAATTGGCTAATAGGGATGTTGTTATTGAGATTAGAGAAGACTTGATTTCTAGAGTACAGCTATGGAGTGAGGATAGTTTTTAGCTCATTCCTCTTGGCCCATTAATTTATTGTGGATACATCTACTTAGGGCTTTGGAAACTTATATTAGTTATCAAAAATAATGGGAGAAATATAAGCCATACTTTACATGTATGTTCATTGACCAACATGACCTTTTCAATCTTACAGTCTTTGAAAATAGGGGAGAGAATATCTATGTAGTGAAGTACTTATGGTTTTTCCACATCATGATGAAGGCCTATCATTTGAATGGAAACCAAGTCATAGTACCTCCTCTTGATTAATGTGTTCTTCTCATCTTTTGATCCACATCCCTTCTCAGGGATACACCTCCAAAGGTAGTCAACACTTGCCATGTGTCTAACCAAGAATCACCTCAGGTGCTTCATGGCTAGCCATATAGGGATCTAGAAGAGGACCTAGATCACTCCAAAGCTTTTGGTGTGATGGCTAGTCCTTCTATTAGTATCAAAGCTAGGTCTCGAGGTCAAAACTCATAAAAGTTGGTGGGCCTGATCCACATCTCTTCTTAGAGATAACAATCCACATCCCTCCATAGGGGTAGATGGTGGCCACTCTCTAACTAGGTTCACCTTCAAGCTTACTGTGACTACACATAGTGGTCTAAAAGAGGACCCAGATTACTCTAGAGATTTTGGCATGATGACTAGTCCTTTTATTGGTATCAGAGCTAGGTCTTGAGGTTGAGTCCCATAAAATCTAGTGGGCATGATCCACATCCCTTCTCAGGGATATGCCTCCAGAGGTGGTCAATGCTTGCCACGTGTCTGACTAGGAATCACCTTAGGTGCTTCATGGTTGGACATATAAGGGTCTAGAAGAGGACCCAAATCACTCTAGAGCTTTTGGCATGATGGCCAGCCTTCTATTGGTATCAGAGCTAGGTCTTGAGGTTAAGACCCATGGAAGTTGGTGGGCATGATCCACATCCCTTCTTAGGGATACACATCTAGAGGCAGTTAGTGCTTGCCACATGTCTAATCGAGAATCACCTTGGGTGCTTCATGGCTAGTCATATAGGGGTTTGGAAGAGGACCCAGATCACTCTAGAGATTTTGGTGTGATGGCCAGTCCTTTTATTCATGATCCACATCCCTTCTCAAGGATACATCTCCTTGTTAAGGTGATCATCACACACCATGTGTTTGATCAAAAATCACCTCAAGT
Organism: Torreya grandis; assembly: GCA_037957365.1. Taxonomy (NCBI): domain Eukaryota; kingdom Viridiplantae; phylum Streptophyta; class Pinopsida; order Cupressales; family Taxaceae; genus Torreya; species Torreya grandis. Next base: position 1,695,495 of record JARHVA010002000.1, read on the forward strand.
GTTTCATGGCTGGCCATATAGGGATCTAGAAGAGGACCCAGATCACTTTAGATCTTTTAGCATGACAGCCAGTCCTTTTATTGGTATTAGAGCTAGGTCTTGAGGTCAAAAATTGTGGAAGCTGGTGGGCCTAATCCACATCCCTCCACAGGGGTATATAGTGGCCACTCTCTGATCGAGTTCACCTTTAAGCTTATTGTGACTACACATAGTGGTTTAGAAGATGACCCAGATCACTTTAGAGATTTTGGTATGATAGTCAGTCCTTCTATTGGTATCAGAGCTAGGTCTTAAGGTTGAGTCCTATAGAAGCTAGTTGGCATGATCCACACATCACTTCTTAGGGATAGTGATACACTAGTGCCATGTGTCTAACTGGGTCCCACCTTAAGTGCTTCAGTCTTTGGGCCACATAGTGGTCTAGAAGAGGACCCAAATCACTTTAGAGCTTTTGGCATGATAGCTAATCCTCTATTGGTATCAGAGCTAGGTCTTAGGGTTGAGACCCATGGAAGCTGGTGGGCATGATCCACATCCCTTCTCAAGGATATGTCTCCCTGCTAAGGTGATCATCACACACCATGTGCCTGATTGAGAATCACCTCAGGTGCTTCATGGCTAGCCATATAGGGATCTAAAAGAGGACCTAGATCACTTCAAATCTTTTGGCGTGATGGCTAGTCCTTCTATTGGTATCAAATCTAGGTCTCAAGGTCAAGACCCATGGAAGCTGGTGGGCATGATCCACATCCCTTCTTAGGGATACATCTCCCCACTGAGGTGATCATCACACACCATGTGTCTGACCAAGAATCACCTTGAGTGCTTCAGTGGCTGGCCATATAAGGGTCTAGAAGAGGACCCTAATCACTCCAAAGCTTTTGGCATGATGGCCAGTCCTTCTATTGGTATTAGATCTAGGTCTCGAGGTTGAGTCTCATGGAAGCTGGTGGGCATGATCCACACATCCCTTCTTAGGGATAATGATACACTGCTACCACATGTCTAACTAGGTTCACCTCAGGTGCTTTAATCCCTGGGCCATATAGTGGTCTAGAAGAGGACCCAAATCACTCTAAAGCTTTTTGTGTGATGGCCAGTATTCTATAGCTTTAATACCAATAGAAGGACTGACCATCATGCCAAAACTCTGGAGTGATCTGGGTCCTCTTCCAAACCACTATATGGCCCAGGGATTGAAGCACCTGAGGTGAACTCAGTCAAACATGTGGCAATAGTGTATCGCTATCCCTGAGAAGGGATGTGTGGATCATGCCCACTAGCTTCCATGGGATTCAACCTCAAGACCTAGCTCTGATACCAATAGAAGGACTGGTAGTCATGCCAAAAGCTTTGGAGTGATCTGGGTCCTCTTCTAGACCACTATGTGTAGTCACAGTAAACTCAGAGGTGAACCCGATTAGAGTGTGGCCACTGTCTACCCCTATGGAGGGATGTGGATTGCTATCTCTAAGAAGAGATGTGGATCAAGCTCGCTAGCTTCTATGAGTTTCAACCTTGAGACCTAGCTCTAATACCAATAGAAGGACTAGCCATCACACCAAAATCTCTAGAGTGATCTAGGTCCTCTTCTAGACCCCTATATGGCTAGCCATGAAGTACCTAAGGTGATTCCCAGTCAAACACATGGTGAGCACTGACCACCTCTAGAGCTATATCCCTAAGAAGGGATGTGGATCATGCCCACCAACTTCCACGAGTCTCAACCTTGAGACCTAGCTCTGATACCAATAGAAGGATTGGCTATCACGCTAAAAGCTCTAGAGTGATCTGGGTCCTCTTTTGGACCCCTATATGGCTAGCCATGAAGTACTCAATGTGATTCCCAATCAAACATGTGGTGAGTGCTGACTACCTCTAAAGGTGTATCCCTAAGAAGGGATGTGGATCATGCCCACCAGATTTTGTGAGACTCAACCTTGAGACCTAGCTCTGATACCAATAGAAGACTAGCCATCACGCTAAAAGATCCAAAGTGATTTGGGCCCTCTTCTAGATCCCTATATAGCCAGCCATGAAGCACTTGAGGTGATTCATAGTCAAACACGTGGTGTGCAATGATCACCTCAGTGGGGAGATGTATCCCTAAGAAGGGATGTGGATCATGCCCAATAGCTTCCATGGGTCTCGACCTCGAGACCTAGCTCTGATACCAATAGAAGGATTGGTTGTCACACTAAAAGCTCTAGATTAATCTAGGTCCTCTTCTAAACCCCTATATGGCTAGCCACAAAGCACCTGAGGTGATTCCCAATCAGACACGTGGCAAGCATTGACCGCCTCTAGAGGCATATCCCTGAGAAGGGATGTAGATCATCTTCCTTGGTGATGGTAGGTAGCTCCTTAATCATCTAGAAAAACTTGGACCAATTATTATCTCCCATATTTAAAGCAATTTCATCAAATTCTATGTCCATGAAAATTCTCCCCTTTGTGATTGCGGTTAAATAGTGTTCTACACTTTTTATGGTTGCCATGGCTATGAGTTTGTTCAAATTTCTCACTGGTGGTCTATAATTTGATCCTAGACTCAATTACACTTGCTCAGATAATTATTTGATCTCCCAAACTCAATTGTGATGAATTCTAGATCAAATTAGGGTTTTTTTAGATGTTAGGGTTCTTATGTAGGTCCTTTCAAAGCTTTAATGGTGGTGGTTATTCACACTTAAGTGAGCTTATGCTTTAGATTTCATTCACATCCCTGTATTTATACCTTTGCCCTATTTGAACCCATGAGATCTTCAAATTTATTACTTTATATCTATGTGGCATCATGGAATCTATATGTCATTTTCATGGAAAAATTACTTATTAATTTTTAAAAATTTATCGTCACCTTTGAATTTGGATCCATATAGTTGTCCTAAAATTGACATCCTTGTAACTATCATAAGACATCTACATGAACATCTTTGATGGATGCGTGACTATCAATTTTAAACACATCATTAAAGCTCTTATTATCTTAAAATTGACATCCTCATGACCATTATTTGATGTCTACATGGATGAAATTGACAGGCATATAACCATCAATTTTAAAAAATTATTTAGGACTATTTTCCAAGATTACCATTTATCGCTTCCCAATTCATTCTTTTTTTGCATATGCCACTTAGCGAATGTTTAGTGCTTCTAATCCCTTTAAAAAGTGTATGTTAATCATGTAACATAGGATCATGTAGGTACAAATAAATATTGACCATTTATATTTAAATTTTAATTAGGTTTTAATGTGTACTAAGCTCTGACATTATGCCACTTAGCAGTCCCATAGGCCTTATGAGATGTGGATCTATGTCATATCAGTTAACACACTTTCACCATATGGTGGCCTTTTATTAACTCAAAGGTTTGTTGGAAGGTCTTGACTTGATATGATTCATTGATCTGAATCTATATGCTAGAACACATACTGTTGATCTTCAAAAGGTGCCCAATGTTTAAACTGGGGTCCATAGCTTGACTTTTTAATCATCAATTTTTCTCCATAGGATTAATCTCATCTGAGTGAATGTGGGCTATAGCTTATGATTTGAGTAGTCAAATGTAATTATTTCCTAAAATTATAAAAAGATTAAGTAAGCCTAAGAATATATGTAAAACTTTGGACTAATGTTTTTATTCATACTAATAAATATGAATAAACTTTAGTCAAAGGTCTATTAAGCTAAGTTTACAACATAATAATGGACCCTGTGAATAATTAAAGTAGTAACATAAGATCTTAGCCTAAGGTTTTACTATATTAATAAATATAATAAAAACCTTAGGTTAAGTCTATGTTATAGTAAAAGGGACCCTTTTGGTCTTAATGTTAATATCACACCATTAGATCGAGGTGATCTAAGTGAACACTGATCATTGATTTTGATCTATGGGGTCAAGTGATATTGGTCCTATGGATTGGGATCCTCAACTCATCAAGATCATCTCACACCATCCAATTAACTTTTCCCAATTAAATGTATGTCATTAATCCTATGAACAAGCACAATGTTTAAGTTAGGACTTAGAGATATATGAAACGTAGGATAAAGTCTTAAGGCTAAGGTCTCATTTATATTAATAAATATGAACACGACTTTGGGATTAAGATTTTATCCTAAGTTTGTAACAAAGGGACCATGAATATAATAAATTTAGACCATGCTTAATATAAAATGGGATGAGGGGACTTAGGACATAAAGGAGACCCAACATATAATTTTAGACTAAGGTTTGGTCATGTTGAAAACATGACCAAGTGTTAGGATAAAAATTATACCAAGTCCATAGCATTTTTAAAGTGTTCCCACGTAATTTGTTCTCACTAATTTTGAATTTTGTTAGAAATAAACTCCATTAGGGTTTATTGAGAAAGGGTTTCAAGAATTTTTAGACATGGATTTAACTTTACTTTCTATATACCAAAGGCTATTAAAAGGCCAAATTAGGATTAAACTATAAAATTTAGACATAATTCATTCGAGAAAGGCTTCATAAACCCTGAAACCTAAAATATGAAGAACAAATGTTAGTAAAATTAAACAAGATAAAACTAGAGCCATGAACAAATAAGCTAACCAAGTGAAGGTGTAGATGATCTTCAAATATAGATAATGTGTAAACATATTAATGACACTCTTATCAAGTGAATCTTAGATTTCAAGGCACAAATTTGCATAATTTGATACATGGGTCCCCATTTTCATAAATGGGGGTATGTTGACCTCAATATATCCTAGGATATATATTGAAGTGGAAATCCATTCCTTTGAATGTTTAAAAGGTATCTCCTAGGAGATAGCTTAAAGGTATTATAAGGGCCTTCAAAATATCATCCAGTAGTGTCTTCAATGTAAAGGAAAATTCCACTTGTTCCTTGAAGGAGAAATACACTCTTGTGCATGTTTAAAAGGTATCTCCTAGGAGATACCTTGAAGGGGAAATCCACTCTTTTTAATGTTTAAAATATATTTCATAGGAGATACATTTAAGGTATTACAAGGGCATTAAAAATACCACCTAGCAGTCCCTTCCATGTAAAGGAAAATTGCACTTGTTATTTGAAGGAAAAATCCACTCTTGTCCCTATTTGAAATGTATCTCTTAGGATATAACTTGAAGGGGAAATCCACTCTTGTGCATGTTTTAAAGGTATCTCCTAGGAGATACATTGAAGGTATTATAGGGGCCTTTAAAATATCACCCAATAGTGCCTTCCATGTAAAGGAAATTCCACTTGTTCCTTAAAAGAGAAATCTACTCTTGTGCCTATTTGAAAGATGTATATTAGGAGATATCTTAAAGGGGAAATCCACTCGTGTGCATGTTTTTAATGTATCTCCTAAGAGATAACTTAAAGGTATTATAATTCCTTCAAAATATCACCTAGTAGTGCCTTTTGTGTAAAGGAAAATTCCACTTATTCCTTGAAGGAGAAATCCACTCTTGTGCCTATTTGAAAGGCATCTCCTAGGAGATACCTTGAAGGGGAAATACACTCTTGTGTATGTTTTAAATGTATATCCTAGGAGATACCTTGAAGTTATTACAAAGAATTTAAAATATCACCTAGTAGTGCCTTCCATGTAAAGTAAAATTGCACTTGTTCCTTGAAATAAAAATCCACTCTTAATTATGTTTGAAATGTATCTCCTAAAAGATACCTTAAAGGGGAAAGCCACTCTTATCCATGTTTCAATTTATCTCCTATGAGATACATTTAAGGTACTACAAGGGCCTTCAAAATATCACCTATTAGTTCCTTCCATGTAAAGGAAAATTCTACTTGTTCCTTAAAGTAATAAATCCACTCTTGTCCCTATTTGAAAGGTATATCCTAGGAGATACCTTGAAGGGGAATTATACTCTTTTGCATGTTTTAAATGTACCTCTTATGAGATAACTTGATCTTATTACAAGGTCCTTCAAAATATCACCCAGTAGTGCCTTCCATGTAAAGGAAAATTGTACTTGTTCTATGAAGGAGAAATCCACTCTTGTCCCTATTTGAAGTGTATCTCTTAGGAGATACCTTGAAGGATAAATACACTCTTGTCCATGTTTGAAAGATATCTACTAGGAGATACATTGAAGGTACTAAAGAGGCCTTCAAAATATCACCCAATAGTACCTTACATGTAAAGGAAAATTGCACTTGTTTATTAAAGGAAAAATCCACTCTTATCCCTATTTGAAATATATATCCTAGGAGATACCTTGAAGTTATTATAAGGGCCTTAAAAATATCACACAGTAGTGACTTTCATGTAAAGGAAAATTGCACTAGTTCCTTGAAGGAGAAATCTACTCTTATCCCTATTTGAAATGTATCTCTTAGGAGATATCTTGAAGATTAAATCCACTCTTGTGAATGTTTGAAAGCTATCTCCTAGGAGATACCTTGAAGGTATTACAAGGGCATTAAAAATATCACCTAGCAGTGCCTTCCATGTAAAGGAAAATTACACTTGTTCCTTGAAGTAAAAATACACTCTTGTCCCTATTTGAAATGTATCTCCTAGGAGATACTTTGAAGGGGAAATCCACTCTTTTGCATGTTTAAAAGGTATCTCCTAGGAGATACATTGAAGGTATTATAGGGACCTTCAAAATATCACCTAGTACTACCTTCCATGTACAATAAATTCCACTTGTTCCTTGAAGGATAAATCCACTCTTGTGCTTATTTGAAATGTATCTCTTAGGAGATACCTTGAAGGGGAAATACACTCTTTTTCATGTTTGAAAGGTATCTCCTAGGAGATACATTTAAGGTATTATAGTGTCCTTCAAAATATCAACTAGTAGTGTCTTTCATGTAAAGGAAAACTCTACTTGTTCTTTGAAGGAAAAATCCATTTTTGTACTTGTTTGAAAAGTATCCTAAGAGATACCTTGAAGGAGAAATCCACTATTTTGCATATTTTAAACATATCTCATAGGAGATTCCTTGATGATATTACAAGGGCATTTAAAATATCACCCAATAGTGCCAAAATAGGACATTCCACTTATTGACCACTTTTTTTACAACTACTAGTAGTGTCTTCTATGTAAAGGAAAATTCCACTTGTTCCTTGAAGGAGAAATCTACTCTTGTGTTTGTTTTAAAGGTATCTCGTAGGAGATACCTTGAAGGGGAAATCCACTCTTCTACATGTTTAAAATGTATCTCCTAGGAGATACATTGAAGGTATTCCTACTTTCATCAGTCCTTTGGTCTTTGGAAGAATTGTTTTGGATATTTTATCTGAAACAATTTCCTTGGAGAAATTTAACTTGGAATTTTCCCCCAAAGAAATTGATCTTACACTTTTTCCAAAGAAAGGATTTTTTGTTGATATTTTTTTTTAGGAAAATTTCCTGAAGGGAAAGTGCTCTTCAAATTTTTTTTATAATAAAATATTAAAAAAATGCTTGAAGGGCAAGTGCTCTTCAAAATAAGGACTTTACATTTTTTTTAAGAGAATTCGGACTTTTCTTTTGGGTTTTTTTATCATAGGAAAAATACATGAAGGTAAGTTCCCTTTGAACTTTTTTCTATGGATAAAAAGTCTAAAATAAATGTACCTTACACTTTTCCCAAAGGAATTGGACTTAGCTCTTTTTTTTAAAAAAATCAAACCTTTGCACTTTTTTGGAACGGTAAGCATCCTTCAAACCTTTTTCAATGTGCAAAAAGTTTGAAACAAATAAGGACTTTACATATTCTTGATAATATGCAATTCTTTCAAGCATTTTTCCCATGAAAAAATGCCCAAAGGGTAACTACCCTTTGGAATTTTTGAAGAAAAAAATGTATGAAAGAAATGACCCTTTGGATTTTTTGTGAAACACTTAGCCCAATGCAAGTAGGATTTGGCCAAGACATTGAATTCCTTTAGAATTTTTGTAGTGGATAAAATGTCTGATAGAAATAAGTCTTCAAAATTTTTGATTGAAACAAAAATCTTGAAGACCTATTTTCATTAAACATTGTGTTCATGCAAAAATCCCAAAAAATCTAAGGGAAAGACACATTTTTCAAGAAAAGACCAAATTAGGAGGCCCTTCAAGTTATCAAGTTATAAACTAGTAGTGCTTTCAAGGTGAAGGAAATTTATACTTGGAGATAAATTTAATGTCCATTTGAATGTATGATATCATCCTTTGAGGTACTTGAAGGTATTACAAAGGCCTTCAAAATATCACCCAGTAGAGCCTTATATGTAAAAGAAAATTCCACTTGTTCCTTAAAGGATAAATCCACTCTTGTGTCTATTTGAAAGGTATCTCTTAAGAGATACCTTGAAAGGTAAATCCAATCTTGTGCATGTTTGAAAGGTATCTCCTAGGAGATATCTTGAAGGCATTACAAGGGCATTCAAAATATCACCCAGTAGTGTCTTTCATATAAATGAAAATTGCACATGTTATTTGAAGGAAAAATACACTCTTATCCCTATTTGAAATGCATCTCATAAGAGATACCTTGAAGGGTAAATCCTCTCGTGTCCATGTTTGAAAGGTATCTCCTATGAGATAAATTGAAGATACTAAATGTGCCTTTAAAATATCACCCAGTAGTGCATTTCATGTAAATGAAAATTTCACTTTTTCTTTGAAGTGATCAATCCATTCTTGTCTTCATTTTAAAGGTGTCTCCCTTGAAGGATAAATCCACTGTTGTGTATATTTGAAAGGTATCTACTATGAGATAACTTGAAGGTCTAACAAGGGCCTTAAAAATATCACCTAGTAGTGCCTTCCATGTAAAGGAAAATTACACATGTTCTTTAAAAGATAAATCCACTCTTGTCCCTATTTGAAATGTATCTCCTAAGAGATACCTTGAAGGGTAAATCCACTCTTGTCTATGTTTGAAAGGTATCTTCTAAAAGATACATTGAATTTACTATAAGGGCCTTAAAAATATCACCCAGTAGTGCCTTCCATGTAAATTTAAATTACACTTATTCTTTGAAGGAAAAATCCACTCTTGTCCTTATTTTAAATGTATCTCCTAGGATATACCTCGAAGGTATTACAAGTACCTTCAAAATATCACCCTGTAGTGCCTTTCATGTAAAGGAAAATTACATTAGTTCCTTGAAGAATAAATCCACTCTTGTCCTTGTTTAAAATGTATCTCCTAGGAGATACCTTGAAGGGGAAACCCACTCTTGTGAATGTTTGAAAGGTATCTCCTAGGAGATACCTCGAAGGAATTACAAGGGCCTTCAAAATATCACCCAGTAGTGCCTTCCATGTAAAGGAAAATTGCACTTGTTCTTTGAAGGAAAAATACATTCTTTTCCCTATTTGAAATGTATCTCTTAGGAGATATCTTGAAGGCGGAATCCAGTCTTGTGCATGTTTGAAAGGTATCTCCTAGGAGATACATTGAAGGTATTACAAGGGCCTTAAAAATATCACCTAGTAGTGCCTTTTGTGTAAAGGAAATTCCACTTGCTCCTAAGAGTTCCACTCTTATGCATGTTTGAAAGGTATCTCTTAGGAGATAATTTGAAGGGGGAATCAATTCTTTTACACATTTTAAAGGTATCTCTTAGGAGATACATTGAAGCTATTATAGTGTCCTTCAAAATATCACCTAGTAGTGAGATTCATGTAAAGTAAAATTGAACTTATTCCTTGAAATAAAAATCCACTCTTGTCCTTGTTTGAAATGTATCACTCAAGAGATACCTTGAAAGTGAAATATAATCTTGTGAATGTTTTAAAGGTATCTCCTAAGAGATACATTGAATTTATTATAGGGGCCTTCAAAATATCACCTAGTAGTGCCAAAATAGGAGATTCCACTTGTTGACCACTTGTTTATACAACTAGTAGTAGTGACTTCCATGTACTAAAAAATTTCACTTGTTCCTTAAAGGAGAAATCTACTCTTATGCTTATTTTAAATGTATCTCGTAAGAGATACCTTGAAATGTAAATCCACTCTTGTGTATGTTGGAAAGGTATCTCCTAGTAGATACATTAAAGGTATTCCTAATTTCATCATCCTTTTAGTCTTTGGAATTTTCTTTTTGGACATTTTGTTTGAAATAATTTTCTCAAAGAAATTTTACTTGGAGTTTACTTTGAATAAATTGAGCTTGCACTTTTACCAAAGCAAGGAATTTTTGTGCAAGAAAAATGCTTGAATGGTAAGTTCCCTTCAGCGTTTTTACTATGGATAAAATATCTGAAACAAATAAAGACATTATATTTTTTTGAGAGAATTCAAAGTTTTCTTTTGGGTTTTTTTACTGAAGGCAAAATGCCCAAAGGGTAAGTGTCCTTAAAAAAAATTCATCAATAAAAAGTCTGAAACAAATGGACCTTAAACTTTTCCTAAAGGAATTGGACTTATCTCTTTTGTCAAATAAATCAAACCTTTAAACTTTTGCCAAAGGTTAAGCACCCTTTAGACCTTTTCTGATGGGTAAAAATTCTAAAACAAATAAGGACTTTACATCTTCCCAATAATATGTAATTCTTTTAGACATTTTTCCCATGGTAAAATGCCCAAAGTGTGTCTTTTAGACTTTTTTAAGTGGATAAAATGTTTGAAAGAAATGACCCTTTAGATTTTTTGTTAAACACTTATCCTGATGTAAGTAGGATTTGTCCAAGACATTGAATTCTTTCAGACTTTTTATAGCATACAAAATGTCTAACAAAAATAAGTATTCATAATTTTTGATCAAGACAAAAATCTTAAAGACCTATTTCTATCAAACATTGTGTTCATGCAAAAATTCTAAAAAAATTCTAAGGGAAAGACGCATTCACCAAGCAAAGACCAAATTAGGATACCCTTCAAGTTATCAAGTTATAAAACATTAGTTTTTTCAAGGTGAAGGAAAGTTCTACTAGGAGATAGATTCAATGCCCCTTTGAATGTATGACAACACCCTTTGAAGTGTCCACTAGGAGATTATTTCAAGAGCCTTGAAGTACACTTGTAATATCATCATGGTTAACTTGAAGGTATCTCCTGTGAGATGTCTTTTAATAAAAATTCACTCTTGTACATGATTGAAAGGTATCTCCTAAGAGATACCTTGAAGGTACCTTTTGATGGGCATTTTGACACATATTAGAAACATACTTCCCCTCATCTTTCTCCTTTGAAACAAATGTTTGTGGATTCCTTTTCTCAACAAATTATATTGGTTGATGCACATAATTTATTTTTGGTTTGGTCATACCTTATTATTGTAAGTGTGATTCAATGTATATATTATAAAGATTTAATATGTATTTTTTATTGTATTTTAGAATTAACATTTATTGATATATAATCACTTCTTAATCACAAAAAAAATTCATGAACCAATGCAATATGTAACTTGAATTTTACAAAATATCAATATTTACATCATTTCAATTGCTTTATAAAATGTCTTCAGGTGAAAAAGGAACTCCCACACTTAAAAGGTAGAAAAAGACCTCACTAGAAGATAATTTGGATAAAAGGTAGAACAAGGCCTCACTCCAAGATAATTTGGATAGAGTACCATTTAAACTACCAAAACTAAAATTAAATCTATATCAACATCTTCCATTTTATAGTGGTGATAAAATTTCTCTTGTTGATTGGTATTTTGAATTATGTAATATGCCAAACATATATGTAGATATATACTTTTTTAGTACTACATTGGTAAAAGAATCTTCTCTGATTGGAATAATCCTTACCTATGATAAGGATGAAATGGAAGATGCCCTTCAATTCTAACTAGAAGTATGGAATGGATAAGAAGAAATTATCCATCGAGCTATAGATAATTTCAATAAATTTACACCTAGTAAAATGGAATTAATAGAAAATAATGTTTATCCTTATTATGAAATATTTGGGTTTCATTTGAATAGCTATGACAACTTTTAAATGTTTGGGTTGATATAAAAAGATAATTTGGCCATTATAATACAAATTATGTTCAAATAAAAACATGAACAAGGGGCAACAACTTCTTCTACTTGCCACCATGCAAACATGTATTTAATATACCCTACAGTCATGTTATAAAAACATTGAAGAAAATAAGACAATCAAGGGTAATGTGTGTGTGTGTGTGTGTGTGTGTGTGTGTGTGTGTGTGTGTGTGTGTGTGTGTGTGTGTGTCTGTGTGTGTGTGTGTGTGTGTGTGTGTGTTTGAAAGAGGCCATACAAGTACTCATAGTAGTGGATAAAAATAATATCAAACAAAAGTTTGGAACACTTTTATTGACATAAACTTTTGATCAGACACACAATGAATTCTCTACATGGTATATTTCTTCCAGCAATTATGTATTGAACATTCTTGTAGAGGTTTATGTATTGAGGGATGTTAATATCAAAATAAGAAAACTAAATGAAAGAGATATGAATGATATAATTCATTAATTTGTAAAACATAATGAGGTTCCAATGAAGGATGCTTTATTAATTCCTTTTGATCCAAGTAACCCTAAATGTATTATTGAATCAAAAGAAGTCCTAGAAGATATGATGGAGAAAAAAATAGTAAGGTTAAAAATTGTAGATGGTAAACACATAATTACATCATAATAGAGAATTATTTTGGAAGAGGAATATAATTCATTATCATTGAGAAATAAATATTCTATTAGAAGGGCAACATTTTTAAAAACTTGTACTCAATTCCATATTATGCACAAAATATGTAACCAATATAATGAAGCCAACAAAATAATTTATAAGGCTTCATTTATAGAAAGAGTTAAATCTACACATGACCTTATTAAATTGAGAGGTTGAAAGAGTCTTAAAATTAAAAAAAGTACAAAAGAAATACATGAACAAGATAGACACTTATTCACATAAATTAACTTTTTAGCACAACTATGGGAAATAAAATGCCTTCTTTTCATGGAATAACCCATCTGGGATTGTTTTTATAAGGCATTTGATTTATTTGAAAGTGGTACTTTACCTATTTTAGATAAACAATATTTAAATCTAATTGGTATAATAATACTTAGAAATATTTAAGAGATTTCAAATTAAAAAAATAGAACTAGCAAATTTATTGGAAAAATGGTCTATTTCCTTCTTGAAACCCCTGGGTAAAGCAACATGGATACTTGGTGCAAAAAGGTAAAGCTGACATGTAACATATTATCAAAAATTATAGATTATTTTAGAAACCATGATATGACACTGCCACAAGACAAAACAATCACACCTGAAGAGGTAATGGAGCATTATATAATTTCTATGAAAATGTTTGATGATTTATGTGTCCTGAATGAAGGTATTTCAAAAAATAAAAAACCTAGGAAGCATTATCTCAAAATTCATTAAGCATATTAAAAATATATAGACATAATTAAAGATTTTATCTTCCTATGATAGATAAAGAAAGATTCAGCTGCCATTATGGCCCCCCATGTCTTTGGTCATCCATTTTAAATGATTTTAGTGAAATGTTCATTATTGGTCTGAACACTAATTTGATAATTATTGATATTTTGAATCGCACTAAAGTTTTTAAGGAAGAATATATTCACCTATTTATTTAATCATTGATTGATAAGGTTATTATTGGGGCCTTCAATTTATTCATCATCATCATCCACAAACTAGAATATTTTTCTAGCATTCGAACCTCTCTCAAGAATCTATATGTTGGTGATTTGCATTCCATGAAAGATATGGGTGTTATACTATGGGGTTTAGATAATAATGGATTATATTGGATGCATATTATAGGTATCAATTTTTTTTAGGATCTTGCTCATTTTTATCCATAATGTTTTAGCCTCCATTCATAAAAAATTAGACTAGAGGAAGGTTTTGACATCTACAGTGATGTACCAACATTTCAAATGATTAGGTCACACAAAACAAGAAGGCCATTAAAAAATAAACTAAGAAACATATTTTTGGAGAATCTTATCACTACTTTCAATGATTTAGATGCATGTGATGTGTCAGGGGTATATACAAGAGTTGGATTGGTATGTGTTTGTACAAAATTGCAAAGAAATTTATCTTGCCTTAGAGAAACTAAAGAACAAACAATTTTTAATGTTTAATTTCAAAATTATTTGATAAATTTAGAATGAAAAATATAATAATAACTAATTTAATCAGTACCAAATGCATAACATTTTTAATTTATTTTATAAACATGCTTCATTTTCCAAATATAACATCTTAACAATCTTTCGATGTGTATGCTTTATTTTTCAAACCTAACAGCTTATGAATCTTTTGATGTGTATCACTAATATCATTGCATGCAAGTGAATAACTAATAATAATGGAAGATCATATCAATGAATATGACACGTTGCAAGTTGAAGAAGGCAAGATAAGATCATGCATATTTTTTCAATTATATAATTTTATCTATCAATGATTCATAATACCAATTTAATATTTCTTCATCTATTTATTTCTCAATTAAAATAGTTCACAATGTAGCTCTATAAATTTGTGTCTCCAACATAAAAACCCATGACATAGCTCTGTAAGTTAGTGCCTCCACAAAAATAACACAAGATAAAACTCTACAACAAGACACATTTTTAAAATACAAATATCAAATCAATTTATAATGAGATTTTTTAGTTACTACATTATATAATACCTTGCAAGGAATAAAGAACTAAAGTTTCAACAAAAGAGTGCACCCATACAAACTACAAAAAGGAAAAAAAAGGTGAAAACCAATTTCAATAAATGTGTAATTATACAATTCCATACAAGTCTAGAATATATTAATTATCTTTATTTATTTAAACACATTACAATTGAATTTTTCTTTATGGATAGGAGATTGTAGAAGACAATAAAATATAGACTTGCATCAGCTTGGTATTTAGAAGTGTGAGTTCATTTTATTGTTGTGTAGACTTGAATGTGGTTGTATTTACGCATTAAAATGTTGTTTACATGTTAAATTTACCCATTACAATGTTATTTACATGTTTAATTTATAACCAGTTTAAAATAACACAATATGTGTTATAATATGTCTTCAATACAATAAATTTTGATGAAAAGTATCCATGTGTTATTTATCAATAAAAATCAATAAAGTATATTATGCTAGAAAAAATTATATGCTATTGATTTAAATAGTATTTAATTTAATGTGTCTTATTATAAGTATATGAAGGGGGTTCAACTATTAAGGTGTATATTCATTTGAATTTAGTGATAGTGAACTATAGCTTAGAAGACTAAATCCTATTTTGTTTTCTATGATGGGTTGTATAAACATATAAATATGTATTGGTATGGATAAGAACAATTGATACTTTCATTACTGTAAGATTATAGATGTTGGTTGATCAATATGAAATTCCTATCAACATCTATGAGAAATGATTTATGGTAAAATAGGACTGTTTGAAATTTTGATAAAATCATGGTCAAGCTATAAGGATTCAATATGAACATTTATATGTGGGTGACGTAATCTAAATTACCTATGTATGCAAGTTGTGTCCTAGCTATTTGTTAGCATTTACTTCACTTTATTTTCTTTTAATTTTTGAGATCTTGTTATCTACAAAATATATATCTTTAGAATTTTGTAATTTAATGCATTAATAGCTCTTAAGATCTCTTCCCATATCCTCCACCAACTTCTATATACATCTAGACTCTTCCAATAGATGTTATAAATACATGTATCTACAATGTTACCTATATGCCTAAGAGCACCCCAGCTAAAGCTGGTAGACTATGAGAGAAGTATGTCGTCAATGGCAACTAGTAGTAGTGTAGCTCTAGTAGGAATTAGTGAGTATTCATAAAGGATATGTATTTAGCATGGGCCTCAAAATGGCCATGGAAGTTATGTTGTCTGGTTGAGCATGGAATCTCATCAATGTTCATCTGAAATGTGTTTAATGAATGTTGACTGTAATTCTTGAATGAGTTAATATGAATGATAATATAAGTTTTCAATTATTATCTTTTTTATTTAATATGTGTTTGAATAGATATCTATATATTTTAATACTAAATGGTTTGATAGTTCTATTTGTATGTTTGCATTATGTTGTCACTAGTTATTTGCCCAATTGTTTCAATATTGCAAGTGGTTTTATCATTTGGCATTGTAAGTAGTTGTCACTCTGAGTGGTTTGTCATTTCCTACATTATATGTATATGTATGTTATAAAACTAAAAATAGAAATGGTACATCTATGTGTAATGAGTATAGTTACAATGTGCTTGAGCATGTATTTATTTTTTTATGTGTTTATATTAATCTTTATAAGATTTAAAGAAATGCAAAAAAATGAATCAAATGAAATGCATTATGGTTTTATGTTACAAGAAGAAATGCAAATCAAAAATTCATCAATGACTAATCTAGTAACATGTAAAATATTTTCTTAGAAAATTTCCATGTTATATTTCTTATAATATAATATTGTTAATAAATGATTCGTTTCTTTTTTAACAAGTTGTAGACATTTCAAAGGAGGAACTAAAACCAACTTCTAAAAAACTATTGATTTTGGGGTTGGATGACTTATTATTTGTTGTGCACAAAATAAAAGATATGAAAATGCATGATATGGGAAGAAAAATATTATAAAATAGAAAATATGTCATACTACATTTGAGATCATTTCAAAGAAATTTGTAAGGTAGAACTAAAGTCTTTTTCTCACTATAGCATTTGGTCAATGATAGAGGATAATCATTCAAACCATGGGTTACACATGTTCAAATTTCATGTTTATTGGGGGTAAATATATTCTAAGCCTTTTAATATAAATATAAATAAATTGTATGAAGTTATTTTTAAAGGGACCTTTGGAGACAATTTTTTAATTACCAACACATTGTTCATTGATTTTTATTCTCAAAATTGTGTTGTAAATCAAAAATTGAAAATGAGTTATGTTACATCAAATAGATATACTGGAAATGGAAGTTAGAAAGATGAAAAGTATTTGAGAATCAAAATGATGTCTATCATCACATTTTTGGGAGAAATAAAAAAACCATGCTAGCAGTTGTGAACCAATGTTTAGAAAGATATAACTTTGCCATATTATGATTCTTTCAAGTATATTTATTGATTATAAACTATAATTATATTAATAAACATTATCACCAATTTCATACAAATCAATTCTAAATTATTTCAAATATAATCAATTAATTTTAAATTAATCGATTCTAATTTAGAATTACTTTGATCTGGTTAAGTGCAAGTGGATACTCCATCGATTTATATTGAAATTGTCTGACTTGATCCATTAGTATATTGGCACTTTCTCATGAATATCTTCCCAATGAATAATAAACAATTGTCAAGATATTTTATTATGTAGATGAGATAGATTGTTTAGTGTGTTTCCATCATAATTTGGCCAGTCAAATAGTGCCATGTGTCCCAATACTAAAAATTACTTCAAAAGATCAATGATCGGTATGAAGGCCTAGAAGGGTGCCATGAGTTAAAAATAGTCCAATTTATTTAAAATGATCTGCTTCCAAATGGTTTGAAATAATTCACTTTATTTGGAATAGAGAAAACATCAATGGTTATAGTTTTAAATTATTTAAAATATCCCAATTTAATCGAAATGATCTATGCTGAAATGGTTTGAAAAAATATAATTTATTTGGAATAAATAAATTTATTTTTAGAGAAAATCTTCTTCACTCCATTTTATAGGTATAAGTCTAAATTATTCAAAATAACCCTATTTATTCAAAATGATCTATGTCCAAATGCTTTGAAACAATCCAATTTAGGAAATACCTTAAAGGGGAATCCACTCTTGTGCATGTTTGAAAGGTATCTCCTAGGAGATACATTGAAGTTATTCCTTCTTTCATCATCCCTTTGGTCTTCAGAAGAATTGTTTCAAACATTTTGTTCAAAACAATTTCCTCGAAGAAATTGTACTTAGAATTTTCTTCGAAGAAATTGAGCTTACACTTACCAAAGAAAGGAATTTTTATAGGGATTTGTGTGCATGCAAAATGCCTAAAGAGAAAGTACCCTTTGAAATTTTTTCCATGGATAAAATTTACAAAACAAATAAGGACTTTACATTTTTTTCCAAGAGAATTCAAACTTATTTTTTAGCTTTTTTGTCATGAGAAAAATGCCTAAAAGGCAAGTGCCCTTCAGAATTTTTGTCGTAGACAAAAATTTAAAAATAAATGGGCCTTACACTTTTCTTGAAGGAAATGGACTTGGCTCTTTTTTTTAAGAAATTAGACCTTTTCACTTTTGCCAAAGGGTAAGCACCCTTCAGACCTTTTGCGATGGGCAAAAAGTTTGAAACACACAAGGAATTTACATCTTCATGATAATATAAAATTATTTTAGAAATTTTTCCATTGGAAAAATGCCTGAAGGGAAAGTTCCCTTTGGACTTCTTGAAGTAGAAAAAAATTCCAAACTAAATGACCCTTTTATATTCTTTGCAAAACACTTAGCCCGATGTAAATAGGATTTGGCCAAGATATTGAATTCCTTTTGAAATTTTTATAGTAGACAAAATGTTTGATAGCAATAAATGTTTGGAATTTTTGACCAAGACAAAAATCCTAAATACTTTTTTTTCAAACATTATGTTCATGTAAAAATCCCAAAAAATTCCAAAGGAAAGACACATTCACCAAGTAAAGACTAGATTAGGACTTAGCCAATTTTCACATATACTTGACCTTTCAAAGGAGCACTTGGAGATGGAAATTGGGATAAAGACTCAGGAATTTAAACTTGATAAGGGCCTAATTACTTCAATGCAATTTTGGGCACTAACATTGGCTTTCTCCTAGGGATGCATACCCCCTATGTGTATGTAAAGAACCTCATAACATAAAACCAAGTGCTAATCTATTGGGCTACAGAGTCAAGATTTAGAAATTTTATCAAACATTCATGTAGGCCCAAAAAACATGGTAGACTAACAAAAAATAGATCAAGAGAATCTAAAAATGAACACATGATAAAAATCATTAAGATAAATTGTATAAATAAGACCCAAAGCAAAGGGGCAACAAAGCAATGAAAAGATAAAGTGATGGTTTTCAAGGAGGCTATGTGACCAACCAGATCATAATTCCATTGGTCATTGATTTGGTCAAGGCTGAGTTCTACTAGCATATCCTTATGAATGATCTATTCTCTTAGCTTGTAGCTTATAATTTCACCCAGGGCACCATTCTAATTCATACTCCCATCCTGAACTTATTGATTGGAGTGGGATTCTTGACTTTGTATATCATGGTTTCTTTAAGGAGAAGCCATTAATTTAACACCTTTTCCATAGTATTATCTTGATTCCATGCAACTATAGTATGTTTGTCAAAATAAGCATTTGGTGCTGGTAGTGACAAATACCTCTAAAAATCTACTTTGGATATGCATGCCACAACCATTTGGTTACACATGTGGTGCAGAAAATCATCATGTGTAACCTTGCCTATGAAGAATAAGTCTTGAAGGAGATTGATGCATGGACTAGAAGGGTGTCATGGGTTCAAAATAGTCCAATCTATTCAAAATTATTTGCTCTCAAATGGTTTTAAAGAATTCAATTTAGTTGGAATAGATAAAACATATTTATGGAGAAAATATTCTCCACTCCACTTTAGTGAGTATAATTTCAAATTATTAAAAATAGCCCAATTTAATAAAAATTATCTATGCTCAAATGGTTTCAAAGAGTCTAATTTATTTGGAATAAAAAAAAATTATTTTTGGAGAAAATACTCTCCACTCTATTTTATAGGTTTAAGTCTAAATTGTTCAAAATAGTCCTATTTATTCAAAATGATTTATGCCCAAATGCTTTGAAATAGTTCAATTTATTTTAAATATAACAAATTTATTTTTGGAGAAAATTCTCTTCACTCCAATTTAGTGGGTATAAGTCCATATTATTTAAAATAGCCTGATTTATTCAAAATTATCTATGCCCAAATGGTTTGAAACACTCTAATTTATTTAGAATATATGAAATTTATTTTTTGGAGAAAAGTTTCTCCACTCCACTTTAATGGGTATAACTCCAAATTATTCAAAATAGTCCAATTCATTCAAAATGATCTATGCCAAAATGGTTTGATATAGTTTATTTTATTTGGAACATAAGAAAATTATTTTTGAAGAAAATTTTCTCCACTCTAATTTAGTGGGTATAAGTCCAAATTATTCAAAATAGTCATTTTATCACTAGACCTCACCATACATCACTTCACACACTTAGCCAAAATATTTGTGAACTAAAAGTAATATTACATGTATTATTCAAAGGAAAATTACAACATCAAACCAGCAAGGCTTTTTCATACATGTGTGGAATTAGTTTATAAGAGCCAACAATGGCTAGTACTTATAGAATGTGAGAGAGGAGAGAAAAGAATGAAGCTCAAGAGTCACAAGAATAGGTGTCAAGCTGAGAGAGAGTAATGTTTGTAGGGATTTAGCCAATTTTGAGTCTTCCAAAGTAGATCAAATGTGGAAGTGAACTTAATAAATTTGAATATTCATTGCAAAACCTTCCACGCATGCCAAAACACTTGCCTAGGCTATACAACCAAATCTTCCTCTTTTTAAAATTTTTCCTTGATCTAACTTAATACATACAAGTTTTTTAGTTAGTACTAACATGAATGATAGTAATCTAACATGAGGTACATTGAATAATAATTTAAAACACTTTTCTAACAAGTAAAATCATACAACCTTCATTAATGGCTCAAATATGATGTTATAATGACAAGAAATGACTTAGGACTAGATCTAACTATGACCAAGGTTAATATCATATCAAATAACATCGAAATAACCATGACACACCCTATAAGATCTTATAATACCCATATATCAAGTTTTTTACTATAAGGGGTTGACTTATTTTGACTTGTGGTTAAAATAATTAACATTCTTGGTGATTTCTTAGGGGTGGTATTCTTACTATGCCAAGAATAGTAGCCTATTCCTCTCCATTGGGATATGGAGTCACCTATGCACAAGTTTGACATATAATTGCCTTTGAAACCACACCAAATAATAAGTAAAGGCACACAAAAAAATTCACACTAAAGGAAACACACGTCTTCACAAAAACACTTATGGAACACACACAAAATTAAAATAAAGACATACCTAACGTAGTATATATAATACCTCACTCTTGAGGTGAATGGAACCTTACCATGCTTCAACCAAGTTCAAATATGGTTCTTCTTGCATCTTTTCTTCTCCATTAAAGTAAATTTTCATGCGAGGTATTTTTTTTTATCAAATAATTGACTAGGTAGATGGTGAAATGACTTAACATCTCTATATCTTCTCATGCTTGCAAGTGGACTACTTTGGGATTTTATGAATTCTCTTTTCTACCTCCCAAAGACCTCATTTAGTTCTACAACTTGATTTATCTTTGTCATACCAAATCTAAACTCCTCAAATATAGTATTAGGAAGCATGACAACTACCTCAACTTTGCTTTCTTCTAGGACAAAATGTACTTGATGTGTATGATCATCAAGTTCCTCTTTACTATGTTTTAACACATCTAAATGTGATTTTACTTTAGATTGAGGTATTAGTTATTTCATAGACTATTCCTCTCCATTTGTATATGGAGTCACCTATGCATAATTTTGACACTCAATTGCCTTGGAAACCACACCAAACACTAAGGAAAGACACACCAGAGGAAACACACATGTGTTCATTAAAAACACTTATGAAACACACACACACAACTAAAATAAATACATACCTAACCTAGTATTTAAAATACCTCACTCTTGAGGTGAAGGGCATCTTACCATGCTTCATCCAAGGTCAAATATGGTTCTTCTTACATCTTTGTTGCTCCACGAAAGCAACTTATCATGTGAGGCATGTTTTTTATCAAATAATTGACTTGGTAGATGGTGAAATTACTTACCATCCCTATATATTCTAATTCCTACAAGTGGACTACTTTGGGATTTTATGAATTCTCTTGTTTGCCTCCCAAATACCTCACTTAGCTCTAAAAATTAATTGATCTTTATCATACCTGATCTATACTCCTTAAATTAAGTATTAGGAAGCATGACAATTACCTCAACTTTGCTTTCTTCTAGGACCAAATGTAACTTGATGTGTATGATCATCAAGTTCCTCTTCACTATGTATTAACACCTCTGAATGTGATTTTACTTTATATTGATTTATTATTTGTTTCTTAAGCAAAAACACATCTACCTTGACTTCACTAGGCCCCTCTAGAAAAAAAAAATCTTTAACAGAAGTAAGACATACACTCTTATGTTTGGTGAGATCTTCTCTTCCTTGATTAATATGAAACTCAAACATCTACTTGTTAGGTTCATTATAAAACATATTACCAAACTCACACTTATTCAAATGAGAAGTAATCTTACCTAGCTGCTCAAATTCTAGACTTATGACATTGAACCTTTGCCATAGGTCATCTTCTTCTTCATAAATATCATCTTCAAGGGTCATTCATCAAGTGTAGGTATAATTACATGGTTCTTCTCATCATAGTCATCTATCATTCTCTTCAATTTATCATCATCATACACATGGATCAAATAGTTACCTTTGATAGCTTGTGAAAAATAATGCTCAATGTTCGCCTTAGCTTATTTATATGCTCCTTCATGGATGATATAGGCGCTAAGATTAGTTTGTTCAAATTAGGTATATAGATCATGTTCATAAGCATATGCCCCATATTCATCTATAAAAAATTATAAATTCCCTCAATATTTAAATAAGCACCATCATCCACAATAGACTCTTCTTTCTCATTAATGACATAATTCAAGTTAGATCTTGCTTCTATATAGGGATCAATGTGGAACCTAGAAAGTGGTTGAGTTCTTATGGTCACCTTTACTCCATACCTTGTTCTGAAGGCTAAGAAGGACCAATCAACCAATATTTAGCCTCATATCTTAGCTATAAAATCTCTTTAAAGGTAAATTACAAAGTGGATAGGTAAGTTAACAACCTCAATGTCTTGGAGGATGCAAAAACTAGAACAGTAATCAAAGAAAACCTTCAATCCTTTGATCAATCCCACTAAATTTTTAGGTGCAACATCTAACCAAATCACTCCTTTACTATTTGTTTCATACTTTAGACCCAATTTATCAGCTACAACCTTGGGCATCACTGATGTGGAGGCTTCACTATCAACCATGTAGTTATGAACTAGTTTATCACCCATAATGAGAGTGAGGTAGAAGGGTGGAGGTTTCTTAGACTTGGTATATGGTTCCACAATATTATTAGGGAATCATCTATTTTTGTAAGAGCTCTTTTTGGCCATGCATATGAAGGACATTCTAAAGGGAAATGGATACCTTAGCACTCTTCAATGAATATAAAATGTTTAAAGAATAATTTATTACATTTATTGAGTTCTTGGAGGCAAGGAAGTGTTTGTCGATTGAGGAATTAAAGCACTTTGAACAGACCTTCCAACATTCTGATTTGGAGGAGGTGTAGGAGTGTTAGGGACTACCATGCTTGCAATCATGCTTTGCTACCTTGTAGGAGGATTAAAAATAACTTGTAGTCACACCATTATCATCCCCTAAATCCTTATTATTATCTCTAGTGTTGTCTAAAATATAATTTCCTTGGTTAATAACATAAGTGTCTTCAACTAAAAAGTTAGTGAAACTTTCTCCTTAAGGCTGCCAACCTTCACTTGTTTGCATTAGGACTTCATCTTATATTGATAATAGAGGAATGACTCCTCATTGAGTAAATAAAGCTTTTTCTCCACCTTCATTTAAATATTTTCCTTGTTTTCATTCTTCTTCTTGGATTAAATTACTATGTATTAGTACCTTTGCTCCTGTGTTAGATGTTGAAGTAGGATTGTATGCATTAGCAAGCCTATTGAAATTAGGTTGCCCTTAAACTCTCCCTCACCTATATTATTGACCATATTGTTGATGATAAGGGTAGAGGTTTTGATTCACACCATGTTTTATATTATATTTCCTAGTTTGTGCCTCTAAGGCTTGGTATCTTGCTCTCTAATCAATATCATCTTTTGCCTTCTTAGGAGCAGTCTTAGGATTGGTGTTTTCACTTGGAACTTAGGTAAAATTTAGAGAAAAAATAGAAGTGTTTGTAAATAGATGCATATATATTTTTGGAAGAAACTTCCTAGCTTGAATGAGGCCATTCTCATCTCTAATTGAAATGTCATATGCTTTGGGTAAATTGAAACCACCCATAGATTGTAACATTATGGTTATGTTGGTACCAATGACAATCAAGTATGTAAGAAAGACAAATCTAGTAGGTGGACTCATGGGATAAGAAACCTATTCCAATTCTTCTAGAACATCTCATTTAATTCATGCATTTTTTCCTTTGGGTCTCTTTAGATCACATTGAGTTGGTGAATGAGTGAAGTGTGGTCACTTTTACCTTCAAATCTTGAAGTTAGAAAAACTTCAAATTCATCCCATGTTGTAATAAAACCACCAGGAAAATTCCTATACCAATCAAGTTCTTTCCCTCTTAGGGACATAACAATAATTCTAATAGAAATATTAACCTCAGTGACATTGTGAAAACTACAAAAATTTGAGATATCCCTAATGTTCTCACTAGGAGTGACATGCCCTTCACCATTGAATATAAGTTGGATTTTTAGTGTTAAAGGATTGGAATGCATGATAAATAAACATTTTTTATTCAATTTCTTCCTTACTCTCTTGATCCTATCTCTCTTCAAAGGGAAAAATAGGTTGAGGTTGTTGAACTTCAAGAGGAAGTTTAGGTTGAAGAGGTGGATTGATGGGATTGAAAACTCTACTATAATATGCCCTAGTAAGGACCATGAAGTATGAGCACAAATATATGAGAAAATAATGGTATATAACCATATTTTACTTTAAAGGGATTCACCAAATGTTGATTAGCATACTATATGCAGTTGATGTTATCGAGACCAGCATTCACTTTGACAAGTTATCCTTAGGACAATGGTCCCACCTAACATGATAAAATCTTTGTCAAAAATATTACACTTTAGAAGATGTTTTTAAATCCTAATCTATTATTTTGGAAACATTAGAATACCTCTCGGCCTATGGGTTGCCTATAGTAGAGGTAGACCTCTATTTTTAAGGACTAGCTCCTTGAATTGACCTTTAAGTGTTTATCACCTATGATAATTGATTGCTTGTGGGAAAAGAGGAAAAAATATGCATGAAAGTAAACTAATGTAATGGGGTTATATACCATAAGTATTTACACAAGATCATCATACTTCTTACACTAATAAATAAGACCTACAACACTAGCTTCAAAGTCTTAGGATGTTTTAACATTAGTATTTCAATATAGAGGTGATATACATGAGACAACTCAAGGTAAGTGGAATAGATGTTAAATTTAAAAATATAAGGGAACTTATACACTTTAATGCAGATAAAAACACTAAATACACTCCATATTACTTATTATAATGATAATTTCTTGCACCAAACATGAAAGGATAAGGAGAATCAAGGAAAGAAGCTTATCACTAAACCTCACCATGCATCACTTCACACACTTAAAAAAATGTTTATGAACTCAAATCAAGATTTCATGTATTATTAAATGGAAAATTAGAACATCAAACCATTATGGATTTGTCATACATGGTGTGGAATTAGTATAAAAAATCTTAAATGACTAGTACTTATACAATGTGAGTGAGGAGAGAGAATAATGAAGCTCAAAGGTCATAAGAATAGGTATCAAGATAATAGAGAGAGTTATGTTTTAAGGAGAATTGATTATGAAATACACCATGTAAGGTCTCTTTGGACAAATTTCCCTCAAAATCATCAAATTCCCTAAACTTGGTGTAGAGGTCTCTCAACTGGCTTTTTGAAATTGCCTTCATCATTGGCTTCCCTTGAGCACTCTAGAGTAAAATAGGAATAATTTTCACATGTGCACTATGATGAAGGGGTTATGAAAAATCTCCAACATGCATTTGATGTGCTCCTAATCATTGATATTCTTTTGGATAAGTGTTATCACTTCCTATAATCACTATCATCTACCTTTCACCCATTCTTCACATTTATCATCAAGATGCCCATCAATTGTTCAATACAATCCATAAAATGGATAGTATGAAACTTTTAAAGAGTCCTCATGTCTATAAATCCACTAGGAATACCTTAAAAGGCCTCCCAATTGAATTTATCCCCTTCTCACTTGGTGATAACCTTCCATTCACCATGTCAGTTTGGACTGCTTGAAGTGAAGGACCTAGTAGAGGTACTTGTGTGCTTTCCTAAATAAATAAATGTATATGAGTTAGGTTAGGTCCCATTTATCCTCCAAAATTGATCCTAATCCTTTAAAACTTTTTTTTACCTAAAAAACACAAAAAATTGTTAAGAAAACAAATTTTTTAACCTATCTATATAAATAGAGTAGAAGCCAACTTGATGGGAAGGAGCCTAAGAGAGTTTTCTAAAATCCCTTATAAATTTCCTAGTCATAAAAAATCATTTGGATGAATTTATATCAACTTATTCCCCATTAGGTCATTAATAAGGGGGTTGGAGGGTTTTAAGTAGTTTAGAACCTTAAAGATTTTTCATAAAACTTTGACATTCAATCCTTAGAAAAATCATATGATAACCTTGTTTAGGACCATTTCCAATATATCCTAGCTCCTAAAACCTCCATGCTAAGAATTTATATAGATATGAGCTTCTAAACATAGCCTCATATGCTCTTCCCTACATTATATGTACCATATCATGTTTCTAAGCCAATAAATGACTTATCTATGAATTTATATATAAACCAAAGGATTTGAATCACTTTATATCTCAACATGAAGGTCTTACAATTCCTTATGATGTTCACTTGACCCTAGAATTGGTATTACACCCCCTTTTGGGCTTTGGACAAAGTCGAGGCCTAGTGGAATTAATTGTACTTAGCTCTTCACAACCACCTTTGAATGGTTAGTCATGACTTTGATGTATCCCCTATGTTTATTCATGTTTAAAATATCTCTCTACATCTCTATGAAACGTTTCAACACTTCCCAATTCACTTTCTCATCATATCTTACTAAACCTACAAGGTTTGTCTCCCTGGGAGTGCCCTTTATCTAAGATAGATAAGAGGGAATCTCCCATGTTATCTCAGGTGGTTTGAATGTATTAGAGGCTTTAATATGTCATATAAATATTATATAATTAATTTCAAGGTTATGTCACATCAATAGGCCTTCTCATTCCTCAAAAACCCTCAAGGTAGACTGTGTAGCACTCACTGTGTGCAAGGTTTATATGTCACCTATAGGTTAAGGATTGAGCTTAGTTTCCACCTTTGTTTACTTGTCATAAATATCTTATGACATTGGTATAACTATGGTTAAGGTTGTATAATAATGTCTATCACCCATTATTTCTTGATAACTCCTCAAAGTGCACTCTTTACTGACCTAGGCTTAGTTTGCAATCAATTGTAATTGTGTTTCCTTGTTTAGAAAGTGACATGCCTTTAGGTGTGCATTGAAACATTAAACCTAGTATAATTTCCCCAATACCCTCTTTAATTCCTCAATGTCACCTCATTATTTCAATTACATATACTATTTCTTGAATCAAACAAACACACAAACTATTGGGTTCCATTTACATTATCACTCTAGAGTCAGTTGTAGATGACCATTCTTAGACCAAAAGGATCTCTTTAGGTAGTATTCTGGGTCAAACCATATACTTAAACTTATATGAATTTACGTTGATCTATTAGTGTTACCCTCATTACAATTTAGTAACCTGTCTATAATTTATGCCTCAATTTTCAATGTCAATGTAATGTATATTATGAACTGACTGTTGACACCTCATAAGGAAGCATGATATCCTCTTATAGGTGTTGATCTACATTAAACCTTGAATATCAACTCCTTTCAATGTTCCTTGGGCCACTATTATCCTTCTCACCTAAATAGGGTCACTTTCCATGAATATATATACTCCTATCATACCACCTTGGACTATGAGATCATTTGAAAGTTTAAGATACTATATAAAACACTAAGAACCTATAGTGAAGAGTTGCTTGAATTGGGAGCCTTATAACATCATAATCCTTTAGTCCAACCATCAATTTATTTTGAAATATATTACCCCTACATGAGGGATACATTATAGTATCATTTATTCCTATCTATACTTCCTTCCATGAAACTATGAAAAGATCTAAACAAGGTAACATCTTTATGTTTGAGTTTTTAAGGTAATGTATCCTTGAAACAACCTTCTTAACTTGTGGTGAGATAAGAAATTTTTGTTTTTCAATTCATGGATTCTCCATGATTACCATGATATCTTCAACACTTCAAGACCTTAAGTAAGGTTTCATCCTATCTCAAAAACTTGCTCTCAAATCTTTTTAGACCTCTGTGGAGACGTGTAGATGCATATGCAGGTGTGACACAATATATCAAGGTGGAACATGGATAATATGCCTAGTGCATGACCTTATGATTAATCATATACCTTACCAAAGTCTTAAAATTTATCTTTTCAACTTTTAAATGATTTAAACAAGTATAAATGCCTTATTTCAACATGTTTAGTCTCTTGTGGGGCACATATAGGTGTCCATCAATGGTGCAAGACTATATTAGGGACTGAATTGGTTATCACAGTCTATTACATATCATCTAAAAGGATTGGATTTACTAATCATGTTTAATAGTTTGTCCAAACTCTTGAGACTCATCATTACATCTCCATGAATGTTCTCAAAACCTTCATACACCTCATTCACCTGACTATAGGTGAATATATATAGAGCGTCGATTGTCTTGGCCTTTCTTGACTAATATTTCCTTGATGTTAGCCTTCAAGACTGAGCTTCGAAGGAGAGGGTGATTTATATGAATTATTAGAATCATGAAACATCAACATACTTTTTCTTGAAACTACTATAGGAAAGGAAAACCTCTAGAGTTGATGAACATGCCTACAACTCCATTGGTGATCTCAACCTAAAAATTGAGATGTTTGGCTCATCAAATCACCTCTACACATTCAATAAAATATGGAAACCATGAAATAATGACATACACATCTATTATAAACAATTCCATCAAATGGTTTTTATAGACCATCTTAAACAAAGAAAAAATTTGTAGGGTGTGGAATAAGCATGCAAAAAGAGGTAGTTAACTTCTAAACAATAGTTCATAAATCACAACCAATAAATCCTCAAAATCCTACCATGAAATGGAAATGCAAGAAGTGTATTATCATCCCTAAGATTCATTTCACCCAATTCTTCTCTTACTAGTCATATTATGATATAACATGTAGACCATCTCTACATGCCAAAAAGAGTGATGGAGAAGTGAAATGGTTTTAGGACAATTTTGAGAATTCCAAAGAATATAAAAAATGGAAGTAAACTTATGGAATCTGAAGAGTCATTTCACAACCTTCCACATGTGCTAAAACACTTTCTTAGGTAATAAAACTACCAAAACTTCATCTTTTCTAGCTATTTATTTGATCTGACTTAATACCTACAAGTTTTTTAGTTAGTACTAAAAATAATGATAGTAATTTTTGACCAAATTTTGGCCTTTCAGTCCAAAATTGGGCACCCCTTTTTTTTCAAAAACTGTCTAAGTTTATACATTTATCTAAGACTAGTATGTAGGTTTCATTCAGAAGGAGTGTTCTTATACAAAGTTGAAGTCTTTTACATGTAAAAAACCCATGTGTTTTCCTTTTGAAAGCTTTGTTCTTTAGTCTTTTAGATAATTCCTTTATAATGAATTATTTTTGGTTTTTATTCTAATCCTTTGTTGAATTCTTTTAGACTTTTTATATGAGGATTTTCTTTCAAGAAAATGGTCCATTCAACTTTCCCAAAGGGTTCTTTCTCACAAGAAATGGCCTAGAAAATCCTTTAGAAGGGTATTTGTCCTTTCAAAATGGGCACTTTAACTTTTTTGAAGGACACTTTGGCTCAGTTCAAAGTTCTTGAAGGGTATTTTTCCTTTCGAATATGTCATTTGTAAAAAATCTGAAAGGGCCATTCCAGAGTTCCAAAGGTCCACTTCAAAAAAGCTGAAGGGTATGTTTCATTTTTTTGAAGGAACACTTTCAATTTCTCTAAAAGATATATTCATTCAAAAAGGGACCCTTACAACCTTTTTGAAGGGTATATTTCATTTTTCTAAAGGGCAACTTATAAATTTTTGGAGGGAATTATTTTGAACATTTTGTCTGAAACAACTTTCCCAAAGGTCACTTTTATTTTTTTTTTGAAAGAAAAATTGCCTTTCTAAAGGGTACTTCATAGAAACTCTGAAGGGAATTTCAACTTTACCAAAGGGACCTTTCAAAAATTCCAAAGGATTGTTTCCAAGAAAAGGTGGACTATTTCAAAATTTTGAAGGGTCGCTTGTATTTTTATGAAGGTATGTTTTCAACAAGCTAAAGGGCACTTATTTTTTTGAAGGGCACTTAGCAAAAAAATCCAAAGGAATTCCTTCATAAAGTTTGTCTGAAGGAAATGAGAAAGGTCCACTTAAAAAAAGTTGAGAGGAAAGGAAGAAGAGTCTAAAATAATTCTGAAGACAAGAATTCTAAATAAAATACTTGAAAGGTGATGGCCCACAAAATTTCAATTTCAAGCTGCAAGGAATAGATGTTAAAGTTAAAAACCAAAGTAGGAACCAAAGATGAATGTGGAAGTGACACAAGGTAGAATTTTAAGCTCTAATGCATAACAAGAATAATAGGTATGTCGATGACTTCAATATTTTTGTATCATTATATAGATCAATGAGCTAGTAAATAACAATTTGCATTGCAATGACATTCCAATAGTTGAGCCCATTTATAGCATAACACAATTCAAGGCATATTGATTATACTGGTATAACCATTGGGAACATCTTACAGAATGTATAGTAATTGTTCCTATTCTTAGTTGACACATGTCTGATTGATTTTTTCATTTCATGTGCTTGACTTCCCTTCCAAAAAACTATATATATGTATTATTTATGCTAATTTGGGAGCCTCCACTGGTTATAGTGAAATTATGGCTAGATTATTATCGATAACTCTTGAAGAAATAATACAAGTATTTTCCACTCACATGTTTCACTATTGTGTATTGGTCCAAATCATGTTGTTTTTATCTAGTGAAAGTTATCTTTCCTAACATGTTATCCTCGATTGCCTACCAAATGTGCAAAAAGAGTATTATTAAAAGTCCTTGTTACTATTCTCTCATAAGTGTATAGAGATTTTAGAAGTGGTTTAAGATTATATTCTTTCTTGGAATTTTTTGTTTCTCTCTTGAATGTCAAATAGATTTTTGAATCTAACATGTGAAACACTAATGTGATAATGCGCAAAGAATTGTGAGTTTTGTGAGAATAAACTTTATTAGTCTTTAAGTAGTGATTTCATTCAAGTGAGAGGATATAAAATACTAGTACATCATTGATTATTTTCTTAATTGTTTTCATTCTCTCTTTTTATACATAGTGTTAGTTTACAAAATCTTCAAAGGTGCATCAAGGAGAGCTAGCCCCTAATCTAGAGATTCATCTCAAAAAAATTGTCACCCACAACAAGAGAGATGATTCAATTTTGCCACTTGAATGAGGAGAGATGAGAATCTCCTCAAGGGTGCAAATCCAATTTTCAATAGTTTTTGGCATGAACGGTGGGACCTGGACATTATGTCCTAAAAGATTGTTCAAGATTGGTGTTGGTTTTAACACAGCTACAAAAAAAGAAACATTTACATTCAGTACCTAGCAACTCCATTGAATAATTCAAAGTATTTGGTTGATGATTAGTCCTTCTTTCCATGCCAAAGGTGACCACTAGGTCTGCTACTAAAGGTGTAGCCTTTGAATTTGTAGAATTAGCTCCATATTCCACCAAAAGGTCCAATTTTGTTAATACTCATCCCTACAAAGAGAGTTTGTGTTTAAACCTTCCAAATTTGTGTTGCATATTGTTCCTAATGTCTATATTAATATTAAAATATAGATAGAGGACAACCTTTTGTGCCTTTTTGTGGGGCATCTCACTTGCAGCTTGCCCAATATGATCAAATTCTATGAGCTACTCTCAAAAGTGTCCCATATTTTAGTGGGGATGGTGCTATTACTACCATTGAGTACATTTAGAATATAGAAAACTTTTGTAATATCCATAATATTACCCAAGAAAATGTGGCCATTAGGTTGTTGGCCTTGTCTTTCAAAGGAAAAGTTTTGGACTGGTATGGGACCCTACCTATAAATTCTATTAGCTCATGGGATGAGTTGGGGACCCTATTGACTGATAGGTTTGGGGAAAAGAGTGACCACCTATCTCTATCTGAGCAATTTATGACAATAAATAGGGTACCACATGAATTCATGTAGGATTTCAATACTAGGTTTCAAAAAACTTGTGACATAATCCAAATTCTTGTGAGGCCAACTACAAATTATGCATTTTTATACTACTTAAAAGAGTTAAATAGTGACATTGCCATGATGATTAAATCTATGGATGGAAATACACTTCTTTCTACTTATTAAATAGCCTTAAATTTTAATAATTTTCTTGTCTAAGTGAGAAAGATATCTCCTAGACTTCCAATGCCACTTTTTCCTGGTTTGCATTCTCCTAGTCAAAGTGCATTGCCTACTTTAACTCCTTTGCCTATTCAAGAAAAATATGTCATTGCCCCTACCAATTAAATGCATGAAGTAAAATAAAAAGTATTAATAATGAATTTGTTTCTCTCAAAAGGTAACAAGCATAAATCTATAGGCCTTATTAGTCCTATAACTAGTTTAGACAAAAAAATAGACCTCCTTTTCAAGGCAATAATCAAGGACAAGGCCAAATAACCCATGTCATTCCTTATCAAAGTTATAATACTAATTCTCCTTTATCCTCAAAATATATTATCCCCACTCAAAATATTTTGGTCCAAGAACATCCCAACTACCCTTCTTTTGAGCAAGGTTAAGAATAGGTTGCTTATGCCAATGAGATGCGAAATCAAGGCATGACTACATAAGGTGATCAAACATCTCAATTTCCAAATTTTGAGTTGCCAACACAATTTGGGATGGAGATTAGATAGGTTTAATATAATTATACCCTCATGAATCATTTGGAGGGTGAGTTTTGTGCCATTAATTATGTGGGTAATACAAGCAATCAGAATGTTAGTATGGCTACCAACACTAGATCAAATAAAAGGGTTGTTGAATAAGTTCAAGGAACTAATCAAGGGAATGTTTTGACTCCTAAATCAGATAAAATGGGAGGAGGGCCTAATTTATCTCCTAAATCACAAGAAAATTAGAGGATTCCAAATTTTAGGATAGTTGCTACAACCCTACCTTCACAAGCTACACCACAAGGTGCAAATGTTCATAAAGATAACCCCAAGGTAAGTAATCCTTCCATTAATGTTGTCAACCAAATGAAGAGTCTTCATATGAACATCTCATTATGGGATTATCTATCATTACTATGGCTATAAAGATATACTCCAAAAGTAATTGCATGGACTAGGTACACAAGTTGGTCCATCTAGAAGTGACAATGTGGTTTTGGTCAATGAAACTCAATCTATAGATGGTCAAGCAAAGAAAGATGAGAATATTCCTCCTTTCTACCTATCCTTAATTATTGGTTATTTTTTGGTTCATAATTTCATCATATACAATGGATAAATCACATCATTTATACCCAAATGCATAGGAGATAAGTTAGGCATCAAATGCAAGCCAATGATTAAATGAGTTTTGTAATTGGATGGATCACCAACCAAGAATTTGTGGGTTGTGAAAGGTTTGAACTTGATACTTCATTATTTTCCTATATTTTCAATTCCTCATTATGTGGTGGTATAATATTTACCTCCCTATTTTTCTCTTTGCTTGTCAAGAGACTTTACATCCAAGATAGGTGGATACTTGGTAACTAATTGGTCCTACATGGTGTTTAGAACAAAATATGACACCAAGGTGAAGATTGAGTCAGAACCTATTCATAAATATCACCTATAACCATATTCACCCAAGGTGGAAAATCTTAATTATGCTATCATTGATGAAGAAGATTTTTACATTGATCAATCCCCATCATCTTTCTTTGAAAGAGTTTCTGATTTGTTCCTAGATGAGTGAGGAGATGATAACTATGTGCATGATATTTACAATTTTATTAATGAATTTGGTCTTGGAGTATATTTTATGCATGAGAAGTATTCTCTCATGCCTAATTTGATGATATCAAATGAAGATGTGAATGGCTTGTGGCAACTTTTCTTTGATCGGTCTAGAAGCAAGATTGGGGTTGGTGGTGGAGTAATGTTGGTTTCACCTTCAAAAGAAAGGTATTTTTCAACTTTAATATTTCAGTTATCTTTTTCTTGTCATGTATTATAATATGAGGCCCTCATTCATGGCCTCAATTGGGCAAGGAGAAGAGGTGTCAAATAATTTCAAGTGTTTGGTGATAGCGATCTCATTATCAATTAAGTTAGAGGGTAGAGTTTGACCAAGAACTCCTTGCTCAAGTCCTATAAGCATAGAGTTTGGGACCTTGTGGAAGACTTCATGGCATTTAATATCACTTCTTTTCCAAGGGAAGATAATAATCATGATGATAGATTGGCATCTATTGGTGCTCAATTTGATGTTCCAAAAGGCATAAAAGAAGACAAGAATTAACCTCATTTAAAGGTAATTATGAGACCTTCTATACCAGATAATATCACCAATTGGTACATTTTTGAGAGTGATGAATAAATAAACCTCTTCCTACAAGAAGAGGTTGAGTTCTCTACAAAGAATCAGTATAAGCTTCAATAGCAATATGGAGGGAAGATTATCCAGCTAAAATTCAACAAGCTTACCAAAGGCCTAGTAACTATTGAAAGCATATTCAATGAGGATGACAAGCTCAAAAATGATAATGTAAGCATGTCCACTAAGAAATATAACTATGAAAGGGTAGATATTTTCAAATATAAATTACTTTCACTTGGAAAGGTATGCACTAGTTAAGAGAGGCATGATTTCATTAAACTATTTAAAGAGTTTAGTGATATTTTTGCATGGGAGTATAGTGATTTGAAGGGTTTTGATCCAAGCTTGGCTCAACATACCATAGAGATAGATGAAAATTCCAAACCCATCAAGAAAATAAAAAGGCCAATCAATCCCAACATTGAGCCTTTCATGAGGAAAGAACTCACTAAACTGATTGAGTCTAAAATCATCTTTCCCATCAAGCATTCTTCTTAGATGGGAAACTTAGTCCTTATTAGAAATAAAAATGGGGAGATTAGTGTGTGTGTATACTTTAGGAACTTAAATAGAGTGTCTTTGAGAGATTATTACCCATCCCTTCTATGGAGAAAATTCTACAAGTTGTGGTAGGCAATGAGAGGTTTTCTCTCTTAGATGGTTATTTTGGGTACAATCAAATTTTGGTGAGAGAAATTGACCAATACAAAACAAACTTTACCACCAAATGGGGCACATATGAGATAGTAAGATGGCATTTGGATTATCAAATGCTTGAGATACTTTACAATGTGCAATGTGTATGACATTCTAAGGACTAATCAATGACATTGTATTGGTTTATCTTGATGATGTGACAATTTTCTCTTAGGATGAAAATGATCATTTGAAGCACTTGAGTTAGATTTATGAGATGTGTAGAGAGTTTGGTATCTCTCTAAACCAAAAGAAGAATGTTTTTGTTGCTCATGAAGGCAAACTCTTAGGCCACATTATTTCCAAGAAAGGTTTGTCTATTGATCTAGAAAGGGTAAGTGCCATTTGGCATTGTCTTTACCTAAACATAAGAAGGGTTGACAAAGATTCTTTGGTAAGATAAATTTAATTAGGAGGTTCATTCTTGATTTTTATAACATGTTCAAGCCCTTAACCTCCATGCTGAGGAAGGATGAGATATTCACTTGGACAGGAAGGAGGAAGGAAAGTTTTGAAGAAATAAACTAAGCCATTACCCAAGCTCCTACCCTTACAAGTCCTAATTTATGCAAGGACTTCAGCCTATATAATTTTTGGAATGAAGAGGTAACCTCTAACATGATTACTCAAGCTAATGATGAAAATTTGGAATAACCTATTGCCTTTTTTTATTAAGGTCTAGAAGGTTATGAGACAAGATATACATACGTGGAGAAACAAGTGCTTTAAATTATAAGGAGCTTAAAGAAGTTCAAACATATGTTATATAATAACAAGATTCACATTTTTGTGCCTCATCTTTATGTGAATTTTTTTTTTTTGAGTAGAGATTTGAATGAGAAAAGGTCAAGTTGGATCACCAAAGTGATGGAGTATGATGTGGAGATCAAAATAACCAAGTTAGTGAAAGTAAAAGGACTATGTGAGCATATTAATTTAGATTTTACAGAGAAAATGGAGGTTATTTTGACACTACATGATGATCCTGAAATAGTTTTACCTTTAACCACAAGGAGCTGGACACAAGACATGATTCATTTCATTCAAACTGGTGAATGTCTACAAGGTCTTGCCAGGGCCAAAAAAAGGTACTTTAGGCTACAATCCATTCCTTATGTACTTGTTGATCGAGTTATTTTTAGAAATGAATTTTTAGATGTGATTTTGAGGTGCATTGATTTATATTAGATTGATAAATTATTACATGAGTTCCATGATGGGCCAGATGGTGGCCATTTTTCTCTGAGAACTACAATAGCTAAGGTCATGAGAGTTAAATACTTTTGGCCTAGATTGTTTAAATACACCAATTCTTGGGTAAGGAAATGACAAAAGTGTGCTCTTTTTGATGGCAAACAAAAACTAGATACCTTGCCTCTTCATCCAATCTTGGTTAAACAACCCTTTATGCAATAGGGTTTGGATTCCATAAGTTTGATCAATCTTCCTTCTAGTGCTAGTCACAAGTGGGTGTTGATAGCCATTTATTATTTTATAAGATGGGTGGAATCTATAGCTCTTAAAGAGGAAAATGAAAACTTAGTCCTGAACTTCTATGAATGTATAGTAACTAGATTTGGACCTCCTTCACTAATCATTTCAAATAAGGCACTAGCCTTCATAGGAATAAGGACAAGTGAATGGGGTTTGAAGAATGGCATCTATCTTAACACCTCATCCAACTACTATACTTATGGAAATAGACTAGTCAAGTCCATAAATAAGAACTTTATCAGGATCAATAAGAGAACAATGGAGGAGAATCAAAGGACTTGGTACACCAAGTTAAAGATAGTCCTTTGGGATGATAGAATCAACCCAAAAAGAGCAATTGGGAACTCACCATACACACTTGTGTATGGAAGGGAAGCTAGACTTACTATCTCACTTGAGTTACTAGCTTTAGATATTACCTATTAGCTACAATTGATGGAAAATGATAGTATAGAGGTCAGATTATGTGAGTTTATGGAGCTTGAGGAAATAAAAGATCAAGCTATGCACACCATGACTACTCACCAACAATAAACAAAGAAGTATTTTAATAGGAAATCCATGCCAAGAATCTTCAAGGAAGGAGACATTGTCCTAAAATGGGATGAATACCTAGAAAGCACACAAAGTTTGATGCTTTGTGGAGTGGCCCATATGTGATCACATAGTGCAAATAGCACAATGTTTTCTAACTCTCAAATTTGGATGGAGAGGAGCTACATATCGCATCAATGGGATATATCTAAAGCATTATTATTGATGGCTCTCTTGTTTCTATTATACATAGTTTCTTATTTTCCTTGTGTACCCTAAGTGCTTATGCACATGTTTGAGTTTGTCTTTGTCTTTTCTTGGTCTTTCTATTATTGTGTGGTGTGTTTCCTTGTGTTTTATTTTGGCATAATCCTTGTTATTCATCTTTAATAATCCATTAACTTCATTGGCCCTAAGTTGGATAAGGCTACTAGTCTAGTCAATATAGTAGGCATACTACCCCTATGAGTCACCAATTTGTTGACCAAATTTTGGCCTTTCAGGCTGAAATTGGGCACCCATTTTTTTTGAAAAAAATGTCTAAATTTATACCTTTGTCCAAGACTAGTATGCAGTTTTCATTAAAAATAAGTGTTCTTATACAAATTTGAAGTCTCTTACATGTAAAAAACCCAAGTGTTTTCCTTTTTAAATCTTTGTTTTTTAGTTTTTTGGCTAAGTCCTTTGCAATGAATTCTTTCAAGTTTTTATTTTAAGCCTTTGTTGAATTCTTTCAAACTTTTTATCTGAGGCTTTTCTTTTGGGAAAATGGTCCATTCAACTTTCTTGAAGGGTTCTTTCTCACAAAAAATGGCCTAGACAACCCTTCTAAAGGGTATTTTTCTTTTCAAAATGGGCACTTTAACTTTTTTGAAGGACACTTGGCTCAGTTCAAAGTTCCTGAGGGGTATTTTTCCTTTTGGAAAGTTCATTTGTAAAAAATCCAAAAGGGCCATTCTAGATTTCTGATGGTCCACTTCAAAACATTTGAAGGGTATGTTTAATTTTTTCGAAGGGACACTTTCAATTTCTTTGAAAGATATCTTCAAGACAAAAAGGACCCTTACAACTTTTTCTAAGGGTATGTTTCATTTTTTAATGGGTAACTTGAAACTTTTTAGAGGGAATTTTTTTAGACATTTTTTCTGAAACAACTTTCCCAAAGGTCACTTTCATTTTTTCTCACAGAACACTTGCCTTTTTGAAGAGTACTTCACAAAAAATATGAAGGGCATTTCAACTTTCCTGAAGGGGCCTTTCAAAAAGTCTAAAGGATTGTTTCAAATAAAAGATGGACCATTTCAAAATTTTGAAGAGTCACTTGCATTTTTTTATGGTATGTTTTCAATAAACCAAATGGAACTTTTATTTTTGTAGAGGGTACTTAGCAAAAAATCCAAAGGAATTCCTTCAAACAATTTGTCTGAAGGAAATGAGAAAGGTCCACTTCAAAAAAATTGAGAGGAAAGGAAGAGAGTCTAAAATAATGTCAAAGACAAGAAGTCTAAATAAAATACCTAAAATGTGACGGCCTATAGAACATCAATTTCAAGCTACAAGGAATAGCCATTGAAGTTAAAAATAAAAGTACAAGAACCTAAAGATGAATGTAAAAGTGACACATGGTACAATTCTAAGCTTTGATGCATAACAAGCATAATAAGTAGGTCGATGGTTCAAGATTGTTGCACTATTATACAACTCAATGAGCTAGTAAAGAATAACTTACATCAAAATGACATTTTAATAGCTGAACCCATTTATAGCATAACATAATTCAAGACATCTTGATTCTACTGGTATATCCATTGGGATCATCTTACATAATGTATAGTAATTATTCCTATTCTCAATTAACACATGTCTGATTGATCTTTGCATTTCATTCACATGACCTCCCTTCCAATTAAATATATATATGTATTCTTTCTACTCATTTGAGATCCTTCAAAAGTTATAGTAAAATTTTGGCTAGATTTGTAATAGTAACTCTTGAAGAAATAATACAAGTCATTTTCCACTCACATGTTACCCTATTGTGTATTGGTCCAAATCATGTTGATCTTGTTTAGTTAAATTTATCTTTCCTCACATGTTATCCTTGATTTCCTACCAAATGTGCAAAAAGTGTATTGTTACAAGTCCTTGTTAGTAATCTTTCATAAGTGTATAGATATTTTAGAAGTGGTTCAAGATTATATTATTTCCTAGAATTTTTTGTTTCTCTCCTAAATGTCAAATACCTTTTTGAATCTAGCATGTGAAACACTGATGTGATAATGCACAAAGAATTGTGAGTCTTGTGTGAAAAAAAATTAGTCTTTAAGTAGTGATTTTATTCAAGTGAGAGGATATCAAATATTGGTACATCAATGTTTGTTTTCTTAATTGTTTTCCTTCTCCATTTTCATACATAGTGTTATTTTATAAAATGTGTGCATCAAAGGGAGATAGCCCCTGATCTAGAGATTTATCTCAAAAAAAATTCACCCACAGCAAGAGAGATGATTCCATTTTGTCACTTGCATGAGGAGAGTTGAGCATCTCCTCAAGGGTTAAAATACAAGATTCACTAGTAATATAACATGAGGGATGTTGAAGAATAATTTGGAACACATGTCTACCAAGGGAAACTATACCACCTTCATTAATTACTCAAATATGACCTTATAGTGATAAGAAATGACTTAGGATTAGATTTAACTATGACCAAGGTTAATATTATATCAAATGACATAAAAAGGACCATGGCACACCCTATAAGATCTTATAAGACCCCTATATCAAGTTTTTTACTATAAGTGGTTGACTTATTTTGACTTTTAGTCAAAAGTCAATATTCTTAGTAATTTCATAGGGGTGGTATGCTTGTGATTCCAAGACCAATAGCCTATTCCTCTCCATTGGGATATGGAGTCACCTATACACAATTTTGACACTCAATTGCCTTTTAAACCACATGAAACAATGAAAGACACACAAAATAAGACACCCCAAAGGAAACACACATGTGCTCACAAGAACAGTTATAGAACACACACAACTAAAACAAACACATGCCTAACCTAGTATTTATAAGACCTCACTCTTGAGGTGAAGTGAATATTACCATGCTTTAACCAGGGTCAAATATGGTTCCTCTTACATCTTTATTGCTCCATGAAAAAAAATTGTCATGTGAGGCATGTTTTTAATCAAACACTCAATTAGGTAGATGGTGAAATGACTTACCATCCTTATATCTTCTCATGCCTACAAGTGGACTACTTTGGGATTTTATGAATGTTCTTTTCTACCTCCCATAGACCTTAATTAGATTTGCAACTTGATTGATCTTTGTCATATCTAATCTACATTCTTAAAAATTGAGTATTAGGAAGCATGATAGTTGCCTCAACTTTGCTTTATTTTAGGACCAAATATACTTGATGTGTATGACCATCAAGTTCTTATTCACTATATTCTAACACCTCTAAATGTTATTATACTTTATATTGAGGTATTAGTTATCTCCTAATCACAAACACATCTACCTTGACTTCATTATGCCCCTCTAAGGTTGCATGTTATTTGATAGTAGTAAGATATACACTCTTATGTTTGGTAATCTCTTCTCTTCCTTGGTCAATAAGACACTCAACCATCTACTTGTTAGGATTGTTAGAAAACATATTATCAAATTTAAACTTCTTAAAATGAGGAGTAGTCTTACCTAGATGATCAAATTCTTGATTTATGACATTGAACCTCTGTCATAAGTCATCTTCTTCCTCATTAATATCATCTTTAAGGGTTGCTTCATCAAGTGTAGGTAGAATTACATGGTTCTTCTCATCATAGTGATATATCATGATCTTCAATTTATCACCATCATACACATAGATCAAATATTTACCTTCAATTTATTTTGAAAAATAATTCTCAATTCTCACCTCAGCTTGTTCATATGCTCCTTCATGGATGATATAAGTGTCAATATCAATTTGTTTAAAGTTGGTATATGGATCATGTTCATAATAATCTACATTATACTCATCTATAAACAAATAAAAAATTCCCTCAAGCTCGGAAGAAGCACCATCATCCACAATAGACTCTTGTTTCTCATTGATGATACAATTTAAGTTAGAGATTACTTCTACACAGGGTTCAATGTGGAACCTATAAAGTGGGTGAGTTATTATGGTCACGTTTGATCCATAACTTGTTTTGAAGGTTAAGAAGGACCAATAAATTGAGATTTTTCTTCCTATCTTAGCTATAAAATCTCTTGAAAGGTAGATTTTAAAGTGGTTAGGTAAGTCAACAACCATAATGTCTTAGAGGATGGGGAAACTAGGACAATCATGAGGGAAAACATTAAATCCTTTGATCAATCCCACTAAATTTATAGGTGTAACATATAATTGAAACACTCCTTTACTATTTGGTTCATACTTTAAGTTTAATTTATTAGCTACAACCTTGGGCATCACTGATGTGGAGGCTCCACTATCAACAATGCAATTATTAACCAGTTTATCACCCACAATGAGAGTGAGGTAGAAGGGTGGAGGTTTCTCAGACTTGATAGATGGTTCCATAATTTTATTATGGGAATTAGTAAGAGATACATGACCATGACCATGGCTTGATCATAGAGGACTAATATGGATAGTGGATAGATGTTTTTGTAAAAGCTCTTTTCGTCTAATCATATGAAGGACATCTCAAAGGGAAATAGATGCCTTAGCACTCTTCAATGAATATTAAATTTTTAAATCAAAAGTTCTTACCTTTCCTTGAGTCCTTAGAGGCAAGGAATTTTTTTTAGCTTGAGGAATTGAAAAACTTTGAATACACCTTCCAATATTCTGATTTGGAGGAGGTGTAGGAGTGTTAGGCATTGCCATGCTTGTAATCATGATTTGTATCCTTGTAAGAGGATTACGTGATCTTGTAGGCACACCATTATCATACCCTAAATCCTTCCTCTTATATCTAGTTTCATTTACAATATAATTTAATTGGTTAAGAACATAAGTGTCTTCAACCAAGAAGTTAGTTAAACTTTATCCTTGAGGCTACCAACCTTCACTTATTTGCATTAGGACTTCATCTTCTACTGATAGTAGTGGAGTGAATCCTCCTTAAGAAAATAGAGCTTTATCTCCACCTTCATTTGCATCTATTAATTTTCCTTATTTCCATTCTTATCCTTGGATTAGATTGTTATTCACTAGTATCATATATCTTGTGTTGAATGTTGAAGTAGGATTGTATGCATTGGTAGGCCTATTGTAATTAGGTTTCCCTTGACCTCTCCCTCGCCCATATTGTTGACCATATTTCTAATTATAGGGGTATAGGTTATGATTCACACCATGTTTCATATTATATTTCATAGTTTTATCCTATAAGGCTTGGTATCTTGATCTCCAATCAATATCATCTTTTGTCTTCATAGGAGTAGTCCCTAGGCTTTACGTCTATACTTGGAACTTGGGTAACATTTGGACCAACAAAAAAATTATTTGGTATAAGATACATAGATAATTTTAGAAGAAACTTCCCAACTTGAATGAATCCATTCTAAACTCTAATGGTAAGGTCATATGCTTCAAGTAAAGTGAAACCACCCATGGATTGTAGCAGGATGGTTATGTCAGTACCAATGGCCCTTAAGTATATATGAAATAAAAAGCTAGAAGGCGGTCTCTTGGGAGGAGGAAACCTATGCCAAATATTTTTTAACCTCTCATTTAATTCATATATTATTTCCTTAGGGGATATTTGGATCACATTGAGCTGGTGAATGAGTGAAGTGTGGTCACTCTTGTCCTTAAATCTTGAAGTTAGAAACACTCCAAAGTCATACCATGTTGTAATTCAACCACTGGGAAAAGTCATAGACCAATCAAGTTATTTCCTTCTAAGGAACATGGAAATGAGTCTAGTAACAATATTAAATTTGGTGACATTATGAAAACTACAAAAATTTGAGATATCCCTAATGTGATCACTAAGAGTGGCATGGACTTCACCATTAAATGTAGGAAAGCTCTTTGTATCATTAGGGGAAATGTCATCATAGGCATCAAGATGGATTGTATTTTCAATGTTAAAGTTGGGAAGTCATGCTACCTAGCCATGTTTTCTTCAAGTTCTTCCTCACTCTCTTAATCCTCTTGGCTAGCAAAGTCCTCTTACTCTTCAAAGGGTAGAATAGGCTAAAGGTGTTGAACTTCAAGAGGAAGTTCAAGTTGAAGAGGTGGATTGATGGGATTGAAAACTCTAATATAAGATGACCTAATAAGGACCATGAAGTATGAACACAAATATATGACAAAATAATGGTCTACAACTAGATTTATCCTTGAATGGAGTTGACAAATGCTGATTAGCACACCATATACAGTTGATGTTGTCAAGACCAACATTCACCTTGACAAGTTGTCTTTAGGAAAATAGTCCCATCGAGCATTCCATAACTATTGTCACCAAATATTTTAGCTTAGATGATTTCATTCAATATTACTTTAATATTGTGTAATATTGGAATACCTCTAAGCCTATGGGTTGCCTATAGTATAGGTAGACCTCTAAGTTTAAGGGCTAGCTCCTTGAATTGACCTTTAAGTGATTATCATCTATGATAATTTATTGCTTATGGGAAAAGGGGTAGAAATATTCATGAAAAGAAACTAATCTAAGGGGGTGATGCACCATAATTATTTTCACAAGATCATCGTATGTATTAAACTAAC
Source organism: Torreya grandis (assembly GCA_037957365.1). Classification (NCBI taxonomy): domain Eukaryota; kingdom Viridiplantae; phylum Streptophyta; class Pinopsida; order Cupressales; family Taxaceae; genus Torreya; species Torreya grandis. The sequence continues at coordinate 1,739,795 of JARHVA010002000.1, forward strand.
AAATAAGACCTATAGCACTAGTTTCAAAGTCCTAGGATGTTCTAATATTAGTATTTCAATATAGAGGTGATATGCATGAGAAAACTCAAGGTAAGTAGATCAAAGGTCAGATTTCAGACTATAAGGGAACTTATACACTTTAAGGGATTTTAACACACTATCTACATTTCATATGACCTTTTATAATGAGAACTTATTTCACCAAACATGAAAGGATAAGAAGAAGCAAGGATAAAAACTTGTCACTAGACCTCACCATGCATCACTTGAAAAACCTAGGAAAAAATTTTATGAACTAAATTTAAGATTTCATTTATTATTAAAAGGAAAATTATAACATCAAACAAGCAAGGATTAACCATACATGGTGTGGAATTAGTATGGAAGAGCCAAAATGGATAGTACTTATAGAATGTGAGAGAGGAGAGAAAAGAATGAAGCTCAAGAGTTAAAAAAATAGGTTTCAATCTAAGAGAGAGAGTTATGTTTATATGATAATGGATTATGAAATAGAAAATTCAATTTCTCTTTGGATAAATGTCCCTCGAAAGCATCAAACTCCCTAAACTTGGCATAGAGGTCTCTCAACTACCTTCTTGAAACTGTCTTCATCATTGGCTTCCCTTGATTGTTCCATAGTATATTATGAGTAATTAACACATTTTAAATATGATTAAGGGGTTATGAACAAGCTTTAACATACATTTTATGTCTCCTAATCATTAATCTTCTTCTAGATAAGTGTTCTCACTGCCTGTAGTTACTATCATCTTTCTTTCACCCATTCCTCACACTCTTCATCAAGATGCCCATCATTTTTTCAATACAATCCATACAAGGGATAGTATGACACTTTTAAAGAGTCCTCATGTCTCTAAATCCATTAGGAAGAGCTTAAAAATCCTCCTAATTGAATTTATCGCCTTATCACTTGGTGATCACCTTTCATTCACCATGCTAGTTTGGATTGTCTGAAGTGAAGGAGCTAGTAGAGAAATTTGTGTGATTTTTTGAAACAATAAATATATATGAATAGTTAGGTTATGTTAAATTTGTCTTCCCAAAGTGATCCAAATCCTTTAAAATTCTTTTATACCTCTAAAACACTAAAAATATTTAATAAAACCAATTATGTACCCTATTTGTACAAATAGGGTAGAAGCCAACTTGATGAGGAGCTTGGGAGAGTTGTCTACAAGCCCAAATCAATTTCCTAGTCATACCAACTCATTTTGATGAATTTATATCAACTTATTCACCATCCAATCATTAAACTTTTTTAGGACCCTCTCTAACATATCCTCAAAAAAATCTCTCTATAATCTTTTTTAGGACCCTCTCTAACATATCCTATCTCCTTAGACCTCCACAATAAGCATCCCTACAAATATGATCTTCTAAACTTAGCCTTTTGAGCTCTTCCCTGCATTCTATGTACCTTGTCATGTTTCTAATCCAAGAAATGACTTCTCTATAGATTTATCTATAAACCAAATGATTTTATTCTCCTTATATCTCACCATGAATGTCCTCTAATTCCTTAATATTTTCAATTTACCCTATAATTGGTATTAGACCCCTTTTTGGGATTTAGGCCTAGTTAAGGCCTAGTGGACTTGAATGTACTTGGATCTTTACAACCACCTCTAAGTCATTGGTCATGATTGTGATGTATTCCCTATGTTTATTAATGTTTAAAATATATCCATAAATCTCCCTACAATTTTTCAACACTTACCAATTCATTTTCTCATCATAACTTACTAAACATGTAGTGTTTGTCTCCTTGGGAGTGCCTCTATCTAAGATAGAATAGAGGGCATCTCCCCTATTGTCTCAGGTGGTTTGAATGTATGAGAGGATTTAATAGGTCTTAGGGACATTATTTAATCAATTTAAAGGTTAGTTCACATCAATAGGCCTTGTCATTCCTCAAAAACCCTTAAGGTAGACTATGTAGCACTCATTGTGTGTAGGGTTTATGTGTCACTTGTAGGTTAAGGCTTGAGCTCAATTTGCACCTTTCTTTCCTTGGCCTAAGTATCTTATGATGTTGGTATAAATATTATAAATGTGTTATAATTATGTATATCACCCATTCTTGCTTACCAACTCCTCAAAGTGTACTCTTTACTGACCTAGGCTTAGTTTGCAGTCAATTATGACTGTGTTTCCTTGCTCAGAAAGTGACATGCCTATAGGTCTAGATTGAAAAATTAGACCTAGTTTCATTATCCCAAGACCCCCTTGAAGTCCTCAAGGTTACCTCATGATTTAACTTGCCTATATTATGCCTTGAATAATACCAACACATAAAATTTTGGGTTCCATTTGCATTATCACTCTATAGTTAGTTGTAGATGACCATTCTTAGACCTAAAGGGGATATTTAGGTAGTAGTCTAGGTCAAATCCTATAATTCAACTTCTATGAATGTTTTTGTAGATATTAGTATTACTATAATTCTAATGGAGCAACCTATTTATAGGTTATGCCTCCATTTTCAATGTCAACATAATGTATATTATGAATTGGCTATAGATACCTCATAAGGAAGCACGATATCCTCATGTAGGTGGTGGTCTACCTTAAACCTTGAATATCAACCCATTTCAATTTCATTAGTCTATTATTATCCTTATCACCTAAATAGGGTCATGTATACACCCTAAATTGGTCAAACAACCACATATATCATGTCTTTTCATAGTCCTTTCATAGGAGACTTTGACTGGAGAATATGAGTCTTATTCACATCTAAGCCATGTCTTTTTGTCTAATTTGCCTTGGTTTTGTTTCATACCCTAAACACCTTTTTGACTTTTCCTAGTCATTTTTAACCTTTAAAACTTAACTTGTACTCACCTAGGTTATTATTTCCATGATTATTCCATCCCCCTAGGTCCCAGACCCTCTAGACAATACCACCTAAATAGGAATACAATGTTGAAACCCAAGGTGTCTAGTTTTTGGTGCTATTGTCCAAGTGTGAATTTGATTCTAACAGTTAGTTTCTCCCATAAGATGAGTCTTACCCCTTTTATTTGCTTCATTCCTAAGTTTTCTAATGTCATCCAAATGTGAATAAAGCTCCTAAATTCAAAATAATGAGTCTCATATATAAAGGACTACACAAATAATTTTATATCTAGCACTGATTACTTTGGCACATTAGACATAATAAAAATTAGTCAATAATATAGCCCAACATTCTGTATCACACATAGTCTTGTATGTTTGATTGAGGGGCCTAGGTGAAATTCATTCTTTCATATATTGTGCATGTTTATTATGCATGTTCTCTAAGGGAGAATACAGTGGATCTGAGACCCTAGCTTGAGGTTTAATGTAGGTAGAAATTAAAATAATAGGGGTTCTTGATTGTACAATCACTCTTCCCTTAACCTAGTTTTCCCCCTTTTCTTTTGATGTATTCATTATTTGTATGTGTGTATATGGATACAGGTATTAAAGACTAAAATAGATCTAAAAAGAGCTCCAATGACTTCCATCCCTCAAAATTTGGTATGCAGGCTCATATTGACTAGGCAAACAAAATCCAAAAATCTTAGATCCTTAGGAAAATACTGCCAAGAAAGACTATAGCACCGAATACTAGGGTGTCTTATTTTTGGCACTCCTATTCAATTAGAAGATAGAAGCCCAATTTAGATTCTTGATAGTGTCTCAGTCATGCTCTTCCATTTCTATCCTCATAATCCTTTATTTTAGTATGAATCTAGATAAGTTAATTTCTAATTATCTTGTATAATTATCAGTTAAAATCTATATTTTTACCTGTCAAAGTAGATTTTTGCTATCATTTTAGACCCTTATTATTTAGGATCTAAACACTATATTCCTAAAGGTAATAAAACATTTGGCTAACCCAACTTACTTCAAACAAATTTAAAACCTTAGGTACCCTTAGGGTTTTTCCTTCATATTTTGTGCAAAAATTACTTTACAAATTATTGATTTTTGTATTACCTTTTTTGCACTTATTCCATTCAAACATATTTTTATAATTTAAAGTATAACCATAATTTTCAAAAATTCTAAAACCCTATCTCAAAACCCTAGATTTCCAAACTAGGTCCTCAAACCCCAAGTTTCCCTCCCTTACAAATTTTAGAATATAATTTTGAAATTTTTGAAAATTGTTTAGTGTGCCAAAAATATTTTCAAAATTTATAAATTAGTAGTTATTTTGTACAAAAATTCAATTTAAAATTTCTAATTTTTGGTATCAATTTTTTTACAATTATCTTGTTCAAATTAATTTTATAATTTAAATTATAGCCATAAATTTCAAAAATTCTAAAACCCTAGTTCGAAACCCTAGATTCCTAAACTAGGTCCTCCACCTTCAAACCATTCATCCTTGCAATTTTTAGAAATTAATTTCAATTTTTTTGTAAATTGTTTAGATAGTCATAATTATTTTCAAAACTTCCATGTTAGTAGTTATTATTGCATTTATTTGCTTAATAATACTTCTTCATATTCTTTGTGGTGAAAGAAATAAAATGGCCACCAAGGCACTTCTTCCCTCTCATCCCATAGACAAATTTCTTAATTTTTCACATAATTATGATAATGAGTGGACAAATTTGTAAAATTGCACATTATCTAAAAATGTGGGATATGATTTTATTTACAATGAAGTTAATTACTATTGTTGTAATGAGGAGTATTATCATGCATATGAAAGTGATAGTGAAGAAAAATTAAATGCATCTTCTCCTTTCAAACCTATCTCTTTCATCCCTTATTCTAAATAAAATACTTTTGATAAATGGGAAAAATACTTCTCACTTCATTCTTTTATGCACAATGCACAAAATGAACAAATTAGTCATGCACTTCCAAATGAACCTCTAATAGGTGACAATTTTCTTCCATGTGAACCTAATCTCTCTATCTCTATTTTTCTACTATTATGTTCAAAATACAAAAATATAAATTCAATAGAATCAAATTACCAAAGAATTTTTCAAATGATGCATCTCATGATCTCAACTCTACTTTATCCAAATAATGTTCAAATGATAACTCTCTTACTCTTACTTCTCATACTAAAAATAAAGAAAATGTATACACTTCATCCATGGATAACATAGATACACATGATATTCTAAATTCTAATGATAACTTATTGCATATTAGAAAGGAATTAAATTTTTCCCTTACACCTCTCCCTAGCAATGATGGAAATGATAATGAGTATGATAGTGAACATGCAAATGAATATGAGAATGAAAGTGAATGTGAAAATGATACTTCAAATTCTAATATTTAAAATGAACAAAATTTAGAATGTGATAATGCATGTAATAATGATGATTATTATGCATATAGCGAAGAAGAAAATGCATCTCATGCTTCTACCTCTTCTCTCACTCCTCTCAAATCTAATGCATGTCAAAATGTTGCTCCTACATTTATTCATAATTCCATTTCAAATAACACACATGATAATAATAATATCACATCCTTTACTAAATTAGCATGTTGATTTACTAAAACACAAATATACCAATGAATCTCCCAAGCCACCCCTCACTAAAGTAGAACCCAGTTCTCATTCTTCACCTAAAGAGAATGGTAGACCACATCCCTCTAGTAAGATCCAATTTACCATTACTCCTAAGGTTCAAGTGAGCACACCCCTTCTTTATGATCCAATTATAAAATGTAGCATTCCCATGGTTAAAATTAATAATCAAATTCAATGATTAAATGAACCACTTCAAGATACTAATGTACCATCCTAAGAGATCATCTCTTTGATGCATGTATTTGGTGAATTAAAACACCAATTACATCTCCTTACCTTGGAAAACAAAGCTTACAAGTTTTGGATATATGCCAATGATCTACATGGTAACCCTTTTCTGAAGACATTCATAAAAGCTTCATTGCCTAAGCATTTATAGATACCATCATTACCTCACTTTGATGGAACTGGAGATCCATTTTTACACCTTTAGGTCTTTTGAAAGGCTTTTCCATCTCATGCAAGCCCATTGATTCTAATTAATTTATTCTATAATACATTAGTGGGGGAAGCACAAATTGGTTCTTTCATCTACTCTTCATTGGTTCATTACATACATATGATGACTTAGAGAAGGCATTTCTTAAATATTACATCGTAAACATGGGCCCTCATGTTACATATGAGAAACTTGCCACACTATATTAGAATTCTTTAGAGCTAGCTAGTGAGTATATCTTAAGATTCAAGGCTCACATGTAAGATTGATATACAAACTAGTAGATCTAGAGATTCAACATATCTTTATTAAGGGGATTCACCAACCTCTACTCAAGCATCTATTATATTAAATAGAGTCTTCTTTCATACACTTGTCTTATATAGTTTTATTTTTTGAAAAAACATTGGGATTAATTGAGGTTGATTTAGTTTATTAGATCACTCTAGATTTCATATTAGCATCTTTAGATAGCAATGATGGAAATCATAATGAGTATGATAGTGAACATGTAATTGAATATGAGAATGAAAGTGAATACAAAAATGATACTTCAAATTCTACTACTTCTAATGAACAAAATTTAGATTGTGATAATGCATGTAATAATGATGATTATTATGCATATATCAAAGAAGAAAATTCATCTCATGATTATACCTCTTCTCTCACTCCTCTCAAATCTAATGCATGTCAAAATATTGCTCCTAATTTTATTCATAATTTCATTTCAAATAACACACGTGTTAATAATAATATCACATCCTTTAATAAATTAGCATGTTGATTCACTAAAACACAAATATACCAATTTATAACTCCTAGCACTTAGCATCCACCATATCCTAGATAAGATAGGAGACCACAACCAGAAAAGCAACCACTTAAGAACAAAGAGCTAGTTTCTAGAGCACAACCTACAGTATGCACTAAAAATAACAATAGCAGAGCACCACTATATTTTGATTCAAAGTAGGATATCCCATCTACCATATTATTAGCACTAATAGATAGTAGGTTAATCACATTACCTTCTACTCATCAATGAGATCCATGTCTCTTACATAGATAGCCACATTAGCCTTTTTGTAACTATCATCGTATCCATGGACACAGAGATAATGACTATTTTGGACTCATATATGGCATTACTAGATGTGTTGATAATGGTATCATATAATTCACATAGGATCATATATATCTCCTTCATTATGAAACCCTAGACCTCATTCTTCCATGACAAAGTCATCCTAGGACATTCCTTTACAATAATCATTAGTCACTCATCATGAACGTAATGTAGGTTTTAGGATAGAATCTCATAGGAGATCTATTCCACCACCTTAGAAGGTTGGAAAACTATTACTAAAATAATAGCCTCCATATAGCACCATAGTTTGAGGAATACATAGTGCAGTTCCATATACATATCCAACAAAGTCACAGGCACTGTAGAAAATTCTTACTCATGAGAGATATTCAATATAGCTGAGTTTTCAAGGTCCTATCTCATATAGAAACTCACTATGGTTAAGATTATATGAACGCCCATCACATGTTATAGTTTCATTTCAATGTATTGCTCAATTATATGCATCATAGTAGAGGCCACATGGTGTTATTTCACATAGCAATCCACTATGATTGAGAATTGATGAGCCTCTCCCATAGTACATAGTTTCAATTTCACATCCAATAAGGTTACATTTTTAAGAGTCTCCATATATAGCTATAATTAGTGCATAGCAAGTAGTATCAAATACAACATATGTTCCAACACAACATGAGTAGTGTGGGAATTTGTTTAGTTGGCCATCAAGGTTTATATATTGATACAATACACATATACCTCCCCTTAATGAGGCAATGATGGAGCCAAAGGTCTAGCTAGCCTTTATATTCTTAATCCACTCTCAAGTAAGTAATACACACAATGTGTTATCTTACATCTCCACATACTAACAAATAATATTACTAACTTCTAAATAACTATCCATAGCCAAAAAATTGCTTACCAAAAATCTGGATCTTACAAAATCCTATTTTACCAATGTTTAAGCCAACTCAACCCATCCAAATGGTTTATCAATCTCAAACCAGCTCAATTTATCCCAATAATTTCTTAATTACAAAAACAAACAATTTTTTTGCTCATATATCATCACAAACCAAATAAAGTTCTTTACTTACATACAATTCAAAATCACAAGCTAACAAAATAGTTATGAACAAAAAAAATCAAATCACATATCCCAAATACCATTTTACCAAACATATGCATCCTCAACATTAATACCAAACAACTACTTCTAAAACAACCTTACGTAATTAATACAACAATGTATTTTAAATCCCATAACATGGTATCCATGAGTCAAAATCCAAACAATATCCATATATATATATATATATATATATATATATATATATATATATATATATATATATATATATATATATATATATATATATATATATATATTGTTTTCAAAACATATACATCATATCAAGATACAATCAATCATGAATGAGAATTATGCCCTCACTCTTAGGCTCACTCTCTCCTCCAGTACTAGTCCCATAGGCCAACCTCACACTTGATGTCCCTACACCTCTCTAATCTCCCAAATGCCTCTTATAATGACTATCTCACTCCAATAACTGATTGTACTCCTCACAAAAGTCTACATATCATTATTGAAGGTCCATATAATCATCCACAATCTTCATGCTCACCACACCACAATCAGGTGGAAACATCTTATGCCTATACAACTCATCTCTCATCTCATCTTTATCTCCTACTACCCTACCATATGTAGCTATATCTATATTATCCCTATCAAACAAATGAGCATAAATGCCAATTTTAACCATCACTCACTTTATCAAACCCTCCTTCACTACATCATCAAGAACATGTTGCATGAGCTCTCAGAGGGTCAACTCAATGATGATCTCCCAAAACTCATCATCTCCCCTCCCCATCCTATTAGGTGCCTCATCTTATGCACCTCCCACTCCACCTACATGCATAAAAATTACAACACTACATTAGATATATACTTTTAAATCAAACTAAAGAAAATACATAGGTACAATTCAAATACAATCATGGTTTACCTCTAATCATCTAGATTGGCTTAAGATCATCATACATAAGAACATCCACTCCATCAACAAGATATAATGGATCCCATGGATGCCTATCCCACTATGTAGTATATGCCTCAATACATCCCACATCATTTATATCAAAAATATCTATAGCTGCATCTTGTGCATCCAAAGGTAATGGTGCCAACTCAGCCTCAGTGGGTCTTGTATGGGATCCTACTCTCGCTAGTGCCCATGCATTCCTCAACCATACCCATGCTATAGGAGGAACATCTTGTTGAACTCCAAACTACCTATTCATGCCTTCATACTAAAAGTGCTCATACACTCTGACCCAATGGTCATGTATCCATTAACTAACCCTCATATATCTCAACTACACTCTGTCCTCCTCCCACCCATGGTATCCTCTATAAGGCCTCCATATGATATCATGGGCCTCTAGTCTATCCAAAACTCATCTATAGTGATCTATCCTAGGAGACATGATAGCCAATGAACTCATCCATTACTCCCTATATGGTTGTGGAGGTGCCCAACTCTCCCTTGGTAATATAATCAGTCACATAACTATTATGTGCTCATAAGCCAAATAATGCAATAAAGTAGCTACACCCATACCACCACTAAATGCCTCTTATGTAAATATATATAAATCTCTATGTAAATGGGAAAGCATAGTCTTACCCTATGAGAACATAGTACCATACATCTCAACACTAAGAACCACCCTATGAATCCTATAGGCAATAGAAATTCCACTACCATCCACTACAACAAATGAAGCCAACATGGCTAACCACTTTTATAGCCACAGAACACTTGACTGTATAATAATCAACATTAATACATTGTTATCATTACCTCTCTAATGTGCACCTAAAGGCACACCAACAAAATATAATGATGCATGATCAATGGCATCAGCACTCATATCATCTTACAATGTCACCCATCACCCACTAACTAGCAAATGCATAATCTAATACACATCCTAATGAGATCCCCTATAGGAAGCTAGAATGTACAAGTGTCTACATTCTACTTCTCACATAAGGTGATGATCAAATACCTATCCCACTACACATTACCTAGTTCATATACATGACCCAATTTGACTCCATATATTATGGTTATCTCATCATCTAACAAGGGCAACATCCTCAACATTCCCATCACATAGCCTCTATAAAACTCTCTCATCTACACCTCACCCTTAAAACATGAGAAAATAGCATATATATATTAGTCAATCATGCCAATAAGAATAACTAAGCCACACAATAACATGAAACAACTTAGAAATTGAAAAACCTATCCTTAGTGAACAACAACATTACAGAAGGACACTAGTGTTGGAAAACAACATCAAAACTTGGGCAGTAGTATTGTATCCTAGACAAGAATGCTACCTCTAGAACAAGAGTGTTAGAACCAACTAAACATTTCCTAGAACACTTAAAATAACTTAAAATTCCAAATACAATATTTTAAATAGGCATAAACTAGGTACTTTCATTACTCACCAAGGTAATATCTCCACTGACATGAATCTGGGCTACCAGTTACTCAAAATGGGTCATAAAAGATGCTCATCTCCTAGGCATTTCCTCACTCTAGAGATCCAATATCTCAAACTAATCAATGCACAAATGAACCCAAAGTCAATCAAAATTCCTATATCAACCAACTTTTTAATTCAAAATCAAAACACCATTTTGCCCATAACTACAACCCCACAACTCCATTTTACAAACCATTTTGTTTAATGAAATTGTGAAAATGATACCTTTGACATCACACATGATTTACTCTATCACTAAAACATCTATATCATATACACATCCCTATACCTATTTTGTACCATGAAATACAAATTAGTACCTACTAATCAAAAACTCATTCAAATAACCCAGCCAAATCAATCAACTTTTTAATCCATTCAATCTGCTACCACCTCATTTGCCTACCATGGCATAAATATTTCTAATCTCTACTCTACCCAAACACAAGATTTGGTTTTAACTAATCAAGTACACATTTCAATCTCAATAATTCAACTCTCACCAATTAAATAAAAGACTTTTGATCTATTCGCTACATGTTAATTTAGTTACTATTCATACACCACTAGTCATCACTTTTGGCTGAACCTCCTTTATCATATATCTCATCCCTCTCCTAAAAAGGGGGTATTATTCCTACTATCTCTACAAATTACCTATTATCCCTATCCACTCTTATAGGTAAATACACCTTAGTTCTCACACCTCTAATAGGCATATTATCAAACTTAGTACATATTGGTCAAGGTTATACAATGATCCAGACTCCAATAGGTCACTCAACATAGTTTTTACACCTTAGAATCCAAATTATCATCATTAATCAGTATAGATTGGTTAAGATTATATAGTTATTCAATTTATATGGGTCACTCAGCACCACTTAGACATCTAGAGGGATATACTATCAATTTACAAATACATACACTATTCAAATATAATGGTTCAAATTATATGGACTCACAGTGACTTTGATATAGACTCAAACTCAAATACTAGAGTTGGGGGCATGTACATTACTACACATCTCATACATATAGCTTCATATAGCATGATATAGTTATAGGACCAAATAGTAGATTATAGACATAGTATATAGCACATTATTTTGATCTCTAATTTTGCACATGCAACTTGGCATGATAGATCATGATACATGTGGTTATACAAATTTATAGATTATCCATATGCATCAATCACATACCAAATTTAAGGGCATGACATAGATGATCATGTTATTCAACATCCAAGATTATACAGATTATAATGGTAAGATAGGCCATTTTTTATTACATATTTATCAAAGTTTTTAGATTGCACCTAGGCATACCTAAGTTGTCACTAGGTTGGATCATATGATCATCTACAATTGTTGGTCCATAGCATTACTCAGACCTAGGAGTTTGTGTGGATAGAGGGAAGACATTAGTTTTGGACCTTTGATCATTTTTCATTTCCAATTCATATTATTTAAATTGTGGGCATGGTAGGTCTTGCTCTCCACAACATTTAGATTCTATACACATATTCCAAATTATATGAGTTTATGTGGGACAGAGGGCAGACATTGGTTTTGGACCTCTAAAAATTTCTCATTTATCATTCTAATTTAGTACAAGGGGCATCTATTATAGGGATTCTTTCTTTTTCCAATCACTATTCAAATTCAATACAGGGGGCATCCATTTAAGGAATTTTTTCTCCAAATACTATTCAGTTTCCTATCCACTTCCCTAGCCAAGAAGTTAGATCCTTTTTTAGTATACTTATCTCCATATAGGTAAGTTTAGGTATGGATCTTCTTTCTTTCTTTTACTCTGGTACTTCATTTTATTTCATCACTATATTAAAAGGGGGAAAATATATACACCTTGAATTGGTCAAGAAACCACACATATCATGTCTTTTCATAATCCTTTCATAGGAGACTCCAACTAAAGAATATGAGTCTTATTAACATTTAAGACATGTCTTTTTGTCTAATTTACCTTGGTCTTATTTCATACCCTAAATACCATTTTGACTTTTCCCAGTCATTTTTGACCTTCCAGACTTAACCTTTACTAAGCCAAGTTACTCTTTCCATGCTTATTCCATCCCCTAGGTCTCAGACCCTTCAGACAATAGTGCTCAAATAGGACTATAGCACTGAAACCTAGGGTACCCAATTTCTAGTGTTGTCTAAGTATAAATTTGATTCCAATAGTTAGTTCTCTCACAAGATGAGTCTTACCCCTTTTCTTTACTTCATTCTTAAGTTTTCCAATGTTGGCCAAATGTGAATAAATCTCTCAAATTTGAAATAATGAGTCTTCTATATAAAGGACTACACAAGGCATTTTATATCTTGTGTTATGTAGACTAATTACCCAGTGAATACCACATCCTTGATTTTGATTAAAATTAATTATCAACCCAGGGTGTGTAAATTTTTTAAGGATGTCAGCACTATATATGCATTATTGATTCATAAATTAACTTGATTTACTAGTTTTAGTATAATGAACTTATGTTGAATTCATTAGATAGTTATACTATGAAACTATTATGACATAAATATAGAAACACTTCACACTTATAAATCACACATGCATCAAACTTTATATAATTATATTAATAATGAAATCTACTTACATACTCTTAACTAAAGAGGGTTAGGATCTTCACTACAACTCCTTCTATGGGGGCCCTTCCTTGTTCAAAATTGAGTTCCAATATTTCTCCAAGATATTTGCAAAAGCTTCTTACAGAATCAACTTTTTCATTACTCAAATCTATATCAATTAAAGATTACCATAGAATATTACAATATAATGACTTCTATAGTTTTTTGTTTTAGATTAAGGTAAAAACAGGTTTTGAAGGGACCCCGAAACCCAAAAACAAAGGAAGAAGGATATTACAATAACACTCCACAGGAAAAACAAACCTAACACCTAGTGCTGAGCAGTATCAAAATTAGGTTTTACATGGACCTAAAACCACTAATCAAGTTCATCAAAAGAAAGACCCCAGGTTTTACAGAGACCTGGAAACTCAAATTCATTTAGAAAACAAAGAACCAAAAAATTAAACCAGTTATAACATCCAACAATAAGGACCAGAATAGTATGAACAAAAAGAGCCTATTCTTCTAATTCCAAGATCATCTTCACCGCTTCCTTTCCAATCACAGCAGTGTCTTGTATGGATATTACAGCTGACATAGCAACCTCTTGCAAAGCTTTCTTCTTCGAGCTCTATCTGGTCCTCTTATTGGGCCCCTCCAAAGATTTTATTTCCTCATTAGCTCATTTTCCAAGGTTTGCAGTAGCAGCACATATGTTAGAAGTAACCTCCTCCATCTTCATTCTACTTTCCTTAATGAGCCTTGTAAGATTATTCTCATAATCTTTAAGTTTGATAGGAATATCTCTCATTTACATTTCCAGATTATTGATTTTTCTCCGATTAGCTTCCTGATTATGTTCCATTATTTCCATTCTCTTCTTGAGGCCCATTATTTCCTTATACATCCACGAGTCAACCTGAAGAATAGCATCTACTTTGCATTTGGCTGAATTCATGAAAGGAAGCCTCCTATCACTCTGCCAAATGTCACTAAAATCTTCAGTGTTCTCTTTTGGATTGACTTCATCTTTTTTAGTTTGATCCTCCCTTTCCATTTTTTCTGTTCTTTAGTATCAACAGAGTTTTCATTTTAGACAAGATCATCCTTTACTTGTTCTCTAGTCTCCATTGCATGATAGGCATCCTGAACCATGTGTTCCTTCTCTATTTTCAAAGCTGGATCCTCAAATAAAACATCCATTTCTTTTTCACTTCCCCCCAATACTTGCTGATTATCCTCATGATCAGAGTTTTTCTATTCTATTTTTTCCTCTGTTGTGTCCCCTTCTTTTTCATTCTCACTTTTATCTTTAACTTCCATGTTAGATCTAGAATCCCCACTATCCATCCCTTCCTCTTCCTCCATGCTCTCCTCCTCAGAACTTTCTATGCTTTCCCACTCAGTTTCCTCATCAACAATCTATTTTTTGATGCTAGGAGGATTTAGGTTTAACTTTTTCTTTCCCCTTTACATTTTCATTCTACTTACTCTGTGAATCCTTATTTTTTCCCGAATAAAGATTTGGGGCAATGGCATTGTTTTTGTAGAAACCCTCTATTATTAGAATCAATCCTTCATGCAATATAAGGTGAGACTCCTTTTTTCTATGAACAAACAAACTTTGAAGCAGCGAGAAGCGTAAGTAGAAAGGGAAGGAGATTCTAACTTTGTGTCTAAAATGATTAAGAAAGACAAAATGAAATTTATGGACTCTTTTGCTTCTACCATCAAGTATAAAATACTCACGAATGCAACATAAGATGTCTCTCCGAATTCCTTTTATCTGCTCCAGGTTGAAAAAATCTCCACTCTTTTCCAACTACTACTCCTTAGCATCTATCTTTGAAAATTTGTTGTATGCCTCATTAGATATACTAGTCTGCTTAGAGAATTTTATACCCTCCATTGGAAACCCCGTGACCTCTGCAATGAATTCCTTAGTGAGCTTCACCGTGATACCATGGAGGGTTACCCTATCATTGACCCAATTTTTGAAGAATGCCATCGTTATGTGGGGTTTAGAACCATGCAGCCACTCCAAGTAACTCACAACCTTCCCTCTCTAAAGAATCTTCTAAACATCTTGTTTTGCCTTCCAGTCTTCATAATTTTTAGGTTCCTGCTTCCTTGGTTCACCTTTCATTTTACAAGCCATACAGTATTCTAGCAACACCCAAACACTACTTCCTGAGTAATGAATCCAATTGTTTTCAACTTGTAATGGAGCTCGCCTTTTTTCTGGAACATGCGATAACCGCTTTACATTCTCATGAATGTACATGTTCAGTGAAAGTAATCTATCCACTGTGAGGCCACTCCACCAAATCATTAACTTGCTATTCCAGGCAGATCTTTCCCACCTTTGAATGAATGGCATCATAATTAATAAGCACTTTGAGATCAACATGCTTATTTAATGCATCCTGCCATCTCACCTTATGCCCTATTTAAATAGCATGATTAGCTATCCAGTCAGCAACCCCATTAGCTTCACGATAAGTATGGGTTATGGTCACTTTTTCAAATTTTTGAATTAAGGCTTTAATTTACATCACCATTTCCTCAATAGACCATGAAATTGAATTTTTGTTATTTAGGATATTTATGATATTCAAGGAGTCACCTTCCAACCATAATTTGGAAAATCCTGATTCAACAGCTAGTTTAATGGTGTGAAGGGCTGCAGTAGCTTCTGTAATATGACTGTTCAACTTACCAATAGGGATAGTAATAGCATCAATTACATTTCCCACATGATCTCTCAAGACTCCTCCACATCCTACTCTTCTTGAATTCCCTTTAGCAGCTCCATCAAAGTTTCCTTTGATCCATCCACAAGGGGGGACATTCCATTTTACACCTAATCTTGGATTATCAATTTTCAAATTAGGCCTTTCAGATATTAAGGGATTATCAATTTGAAAAGTTGGATTAGGATCCCTCTATGATATAAAATTCTCCTTTATTTCTATAATAATATTTTGACCCAACACCCAACCTGAAAGTTCTTTACTTCTAGATATTCTATTATTTCTTTCTTTCCATATGCCCCACCAAATATGAGGAAGTGTTAATTTCCATAAAAAAAGAACATTAAGATTCTTAGAGGGACAGTTCCAACTTTTAAAAGATAGATCCACACTTTTTTTATGGACCCATTCTATACCCCAAAGATTAAGGATCTCAATCCAGACTTGCTGCGTATAAGAACAATTCACAAACATATGATCTCTATCTTCAAAACCATTTTTGCATAGAATACACCTGTTAACCACATTTATTCCTATTTTCTACAAGTTTTCAAGAGTCAAGATTTTATTTTAAAGCATATTCCAATAGAAGATTTTAATTTTGGGGATGAGCCCCTTGATCCAGGCACACGACCACAAAGGTTGATTACCATTTCCCTTTGAAATAAAAATAGTAGAAACTTTAAATTGTCCACTAGGATCATCATGCCAGATAATCTTATCCTCAAGATAAGGATAAAGAGAGATAGCATTAAGGGATAATTGTATATTACATAAATCTTGATCGACATCAGTTATATTCACCCAGGAATTATTCTGCCAATAATGACTTACAAATATACCATATCTTTGCTTACATCGATCAACTACATCCTTATCTTGAAAATCTTATATCAAAGGGTAATCTTTTAACCAAGCATCATCCCAGAATTTCACCTTGAGTCCATTACCAACTTTCTAGGAACATCCTTTTTCTAAAATTTGTTTGGTTCCCTGAACAGCCCCCCATATGGAAGAGGGGTGAATTACATTAGGGTAAGAAAAGAAATCAAAAAGGGATTTTGCATTGAATAAATACTTATGCTTCCATATATTACTCCACTCTTTATTTTCATGGTAAACTCTCCATCCCAATTTTTCTAAGAGAGTTGTATTCATACTTCTAATTTTCCTTATTCCCAACCCCCCTTCCCTAAAAGGTTTGCAGATGCTATCCCAAGTAATTAAAGGCATCCTCTTTTTTTCCTCAGTACCAGTCCATAGAAAATTTCTTTGGATTTTTTCAATAGACTCTACAAATTTGGTAGGTATTTTGAAAAGACTTAATGCATAAGTAGGTATACTTTGAAGACTAGCTTTAAGAAGGGTTAACTTTCTTGCCTGACTTAAAATATTTCCTTTCCATCCCACAAGTTTCTTACTGAACTTATTGATAAGATCCTCCTAGAAGGCATCAGGGACTTTCAATCCAAGAGGAAGGCCCAAGTAAGATGAGGGGAAAGATCCTATAGAGCATCCAAGGATTTTAGCTATTTTATTATGCCTCTAAATAGGGGTATTAATAAAGAACACTGCACTTTTATTCTAATTAATCAACTGACCAATAATGACTTCTATAGTTATATTAACTATCCAATCTCAATTTTAACTTCACTAACTCTTAATCTAATCTAGGTTATGCCATAAAATACAGAAGGCAATTTATTAACTTTTAACCAAAGACACTAAACTGGGAAAAATACAAATACTTTATAAACTACTCTAGTCAATCTTCAAGTGGTTACTAACTAAAGTTACTTTTTTTAGTCTTGATTGAGTTAACGACAAGGTATACTATTTTTCTAGTTTGTTTATTTTGTCTTCTTCCCATTATCCTTTTTTTTCTCATCTTTGGTAGCACATCAAAATTTCTTTGCATGTAAGGAGTTTGTACAATAGCTATGGTCCTTTCCAATTATCCATTTGGCTCCCAAGATATTTGGATGTGTCCTTAATATCTGGTCACAATAATAACTTTATTTTATACAATGGGTATGGGAAACCTGTAGGTGAAGCCTATAGTTGTTATAGGCACTTTGTAGTGGCTATGAGAAACCTTTAGGTGAAGCCTACAATTATCATGAGAAACTTGTAGTGGCTACAAATACCCTATAAATGGAGTATACAATTACTATGGGCAACCTACAGTAGCTATAGGTAGCCTATAGGTGGAGCCTATAGTTGCTACGGATAGCTTGTAAGTGTTATGATCAAATAAGATCTTGTAGCCTTATGTTATCCTTCAAATGTTTGTTAAATAAAGTTACACAAGTAAAATCTAATCAACGATAAATTGTCAATAATTCATAACATAAAATATATAAATATATATATCAATGCACACACAAAATCATAAATTCATTCATTCATTTTTATGAGTCATATATGGTTATGAGGATTTACATAGAAAAATATATATACTAGGTATGGATGAGGCTAAAAAAAAGATCAATTGGTGGCCTCATCACACCCCTCTACTTAACCTCTTTCTTGACCTCAAGCAAGCCTTGGATGTGTTTTGAAACCACAAAAAATTTTGAAATCAAGGGGTTCAATGCAGCCTGACCCTTCAAGGATATAGAAGCCTTTAAAATCATCAATGTTCTCCCATATATTCTTCTTAACCTCTCTATCAGATGGAAATTTTTCATCCTAGTTAGCAATTAGGATCCAAAATAGAGGAGGTTAAAACATCAATCCCAACCATTTTACCCTTCTCTTCCTAATAAGCTCAATATACATGTATACTCTATGTATGACCTCCCTAAGGTTTTGAGGGGAGTAAGGTTCCTTTATTTTTAAAGCATCAGAGAATTCTGCCCATCTGTGAGAATACGAAAGAAAAATTTTCTTGCCATCTCCTTCCATAAGATTCAAATAATGATTCTAAACTTCTACCTATTTCCTAATAACTCATTCTTGTAGAGTACTTGAGTTCATGAAGGAGATCCATTCTTATAATACAACATCTGGATCACTTGATTCACCCTTGATCATTAGGGTAGCTTCTTTTTCTTTTTATTTAAACTCTTCCACTTGTTTCCTTCTTTCTATTTCATTAAGAACATATGGATAAAATGCATTCAGCTAGACATCCCCTAAGTAGATGTTTGGATTCCAATCTACATTACTAGGTATAGCATATTAGTAGATGTAAAACTCACTTAACTAAGCTTGGAGGTTAGGATCAACATGTCTATATACTTCAAATAAATAATTGGGGTCACAAACCATGTAAAATTAATCATTATAGATCATATCATATCTAAATTAAGTCATCTCTCTTTTAAGTAGATAGCATACACCCTAGAAGGTGGTCTACACCCCATTAACATTTTAGTGGTTTCATGCATTTTATTAATATTTTCCTTTAGATACTTGATCCTAGTTTTAGCCATTTCTAGTTTTTCTTTTAAGTCATCCTTTTGTTCTCTTTTTTCAACATATACCTAAAATCTTTGTACTAACTTCTTGTAGTGAGTTTCATCATCACCAAATCGGTCCTTAAGCAAATTTAGGAGATCATCAGTTTCTATAGGTGTGGTAGCTAAAATATCTACATCAATAACTTCTTGTGGTGTAGGTGTTTTTATAATGGGAAATGGAGGAGGAAATCTATAACAAAAGGGTACCAAAGCTAGATCATAATCTACTACAGGTGCTTTTATGGACAAGGTAGATGAAGTTATTGTAGGTTCCTCCAATAACCCTTCTATGTCCATAGAAGGTTCTACAAATTTTTATACCCCTAGAAGTGTTTCAATGCCTCTCTTACCTTTTAATTTTTTTATTTCATTCATCAGCCTGTATATTTCTTTTATAGCTTGTTCTAATGTTTAGAACTCTTGGGCATGAGGAAATATCCCTTGATCTACATATTTTTCCATAGTCTCTTATTCAATCAATTCCTCTTCTACTAGAGGCTCATTTACCATTCTTAATTCTTCTTCTATATACCTAATGTTTTTGAGGAGATCAACATCTTCCTAAATGAATCTGAATGGTTGGGGTGACTATTTTTCTTCTTTTTTATCATATTCCTCATCAATAAACTATTCTAGAATTTCAAACCCATCAAGGTTCTTCTAAAACTTGGGCTCTTTCTTTGAATTTTCATCCTTATTGATGTATATGGGTGAGGAGGCTATAGTTATCTTTTGTTTCTTAATTCTTTGAGATCTCCTAGGAGGAGGTCTCATTCTTCTTGATACAGTGGGTTTCTTGTCTTCAATTTTTATCTTCCTTTTCGGAGGGGTGGGTGATGGAACTTGTTCTTCTTGTGTAAGAATTGATGGGAAAACTTCCTCTTATTCTAAAGGAGCCATAGTATAAAAATCAATTTGTGGTGAGGAGATGGTGGGAGAAGTAATATGCTGATGTGGACTTCCCTCCTCTATGTCAGAAGGAGGTAGGACTAGTTTCCTTCTCTTTCTTCTACCTGTATCAGTTTTAGATAGACCCTTAGTATCTACGACTTGGCTAATAGCACTAGTGCCCACAACATCTTCTTATACAATTTGTTGGGCCTACTCCTCAAGGGATTCCTCCTCATTATTACGCTCTTCTTGTTGAGGTTCATTATTCCCTAGGGATAAAAAATATTATTAACTTAGATCAAGTCTGATTGAGTTTATTCTATTTTTAGTTATCAACCATATTAGGCAATGATGGGATTGGGATTTCTCAATACCCTTCTAGTAATCTTTAGACATCCTTTTTAGAATGTTCTATAAGTAATTTGGAACATTAATGGTTCTTTCATGCCTTAAATAATTTAAAATTTTAAACTAAAGAGTATAAATTAGGAAATGCCTTCCTTCATATGTCATATATCTGATGATGTATGAGGCTATCTCCCTCTAGGCTATAGGTAACATGAGTCTCTCCACACCACCTTTCTTTAGTACTAGTCTTTCATTTCCCTAACAAAACTACTCTCTGGCTTCTTGACTATTGGGTTTGTCTTGTTAGTTCTCTCCTATACTTAGCAATGTAGTTCCCTAGCTCCTTAGTTCTTCAATGACTAGGAATGTGATCCCATGTATAGTAGCTTGGTCTCCAATAAAGGATCCTACAAATTCCTTGCCAAAGAGATATAACAACTATTATAATTTTTGAAAATAAGTGGTCCAACCATCTCTATTGAATATATCCCAACTAGCTTGGTCTCCTTGAAGTTTCCTATGATATGTGGGTTCTCTCCTCACAATTAACCCTCCCATTCTACTAAATTCAATTTTTTTGTCAATCCTTTCAACCAGTAATTGGTAACACACTATGTTTGGTATATAAAAATTTTCCTATAGTAAAGTAAGGTTTATTCAATAATGGTAGTTTTTAATTGTAGGTTACAGGGTTAAAGGTTATGGTGTGCTTCAACTTTGTGTGAATGGTTGTACTTGCAAGGGAAAGAAATAAAATTGACTATTTTCCCTATAGGGTATTATGGCTTCATTATGGCATCTAATCCCACATGTATCGATATTGTAATGTGTCATATTCTCACCCACAACATCCTCCCCCCCACATGATTTGTCACATGTCCTCAAGTGATGTGGAGTGAATAGGATGGAAGGGATAGAATGGGATCATAATTAGGGGTATAAGTGTGGGTCAGGACATCATCATGTGGGTTTAAGTGTGAGTTGAGGGGTATTAATGAATGACATGTTTCATTATTTAATATGCTTTTCAATATCATACATGATATATTAAAATAATGAATAATTTTCAATTATCAAAATATATAGCATACCTTTTTAATGGTTTACCCAGAGTGATGTCAAGGATTTGTATGTGAGTGTTTGCATGTGAGTTGACAAGTGTCATTTAACCAATATTCAATTGGTGTCTTATCAACCACGGCTGGTGTCCAAAGCTATCTATAGTAAGGTATGGGATGGTAGATCTACAAGTCTGCTTATGGGGGTGCTTATTGATCCCATTCTAACTTTGACTAAACTACTTGATTCATGCTTTTGTTGAAAAAGAAATAAATCAAATCAATCCACTCTTTTGATGGAAGTAAAATATCACACTCCTATTTTAATTTTTTAGGGAAAGTAAATTCACACTTCTACGTATGAAAATAAATTTGCTCCACACTTCTGTTGTAAAAGGAAACATACTTTGCATAGAAAATAAATGAAATAAGAAAATACTCTTTTTAAACTATGAATTTGTTTTGATATTTTTATAAATAAATTCAAATAGTAACAAGATTATAACTAATAAAATAGAACATAAATACCTTACACAGTTCCTAGTTCTAAGGAGAGTGGGCCCTTGCTCCTCTCAGACTCAGGAACAAAGATTAATCAGTGTTGAAAACTTGAAGTATTAATTCATGGAAATGAAATGATTACAATCTAATTGAAACCTGTATGCTTCTAAAAAAATCTAATTTTGATCTTCTATTTTCTATATATCCTCTATTTCTTCTCCCCTTCATAGTCAAAAGTCTTACACTTTATACTAATATAATCAACTTAAAATAGGATGCAAAAGAGTAGGAATCCTGGTCGATCCCTTCATCCAAAGATAGAAGATTAGATTTCTAAGAGATTCGATTATTTCAATGAAATAAATATCCTATCCTATAATAGTCCTAAAATATGATTACATACAAATTTATCAAAAGCAAGTCCTTCAAAATAGCAAGCGGTTATTTTCCTTATTTGATTATAGCTAGAATGGTTCTTTCTTATCCTATCTGGTCTCTAGCTTCTCGTTTGTGGCATTATCCTTATAGAATTCTTAGAATTGACCTTGTAGAGTCCATATAAATGAGCCTATGAAGTTCATAGAAATAAACCTATGGAGTCTGTAGAAACAAGCCTGTAGAGTCCATAGAAACAAGCCTGTAGAGTCCGTAGAAACAAGCATACAAAGTCCGTAGAAACAAGCCTATAAACTTCATGGAAACAAGCCTACAGAGTTCATAGTTCTGTTGGATGGAGATCAAAATAGAATGCTCACTAGACATGACCTGTGTCTTCTTCCTGAGCATTCTTCACACCAAAGATCACTAAAACATTCTATGTATTAGACATTTAATGACAAAGTAAAGGTTCAGTCTTTGGTTTAATATAAACAAGACAAATATCTATTTTCCATGTAATAGCTATCTAAGAATCTAAGATTTGTATAAGATAATATCCTTCAAGAGATGATTTGAAGGAAATAACATGTCAATAATGAGCCATATTTTGAGCTCATCATTTCCCCCAAGCTTTAACTTTTTCAAGTCTCATTATAAGCATTTATTGGTGTTCATAGCTCTAGCTACTGCTTTCTACACTCTAACTCAAATCATATTCATTAAACTCATCTATTATGTGTTTATTTGAATTGTTGGTAAATCCCTAATGTGTTTGAATCATTTCTTTTCATATACTAAATTTATCTTCTAATTGTGGAACCTAACTCTGCCATTCTGGAATAGGTATGATCAGCAAAGGGGGTCTATATCTCATACCAATCAATTTTTGTTCTCCCCCAGAGTTGATTACCTCTATTAAAATTTCCAAAATTGAGGATGCTCTCCTCATACTCCATCTTAAGTTATTTGGGGACATGACTTCTCACCTTTTAAGAGGTACTAAAATTTGTTCCCATCTATTTACACTTGTTGCCATTACTGAATCAAAACTTTGTCTTGAAAACAAATCAAAAGAAATAGTACAATTTTATAGAGCCTATAAGTAATGTGTTTTAACCTCATCATTTAACAAAGCACAGTTAAAATTTTGTTTGATCAATCTAGGAATAGGAAAGGCTGGTCTAACACATAATCTTGTAGTCTTAGCATGATTTGTATAGTCCTCAAATCTGCCTTTCCATGCTATTTTATTTTTGAATGTAGAATGGAATGCTCTCAGTTGAACTTCTCCTACATAAATATTTATCAAAAAATTATTGTGCTCATGATCTCCTAGAATCAAGTCATGCAAATAAAATTCACAAAGCAAATCCTGTTGATCAAGTTTAGCTTTATAAAAAATTTCCAAAAATGTTGTTGGCTACAAAATTTTGTAAGGAAGATGATAGGAAATTTGCAAAAGCTGCCATCTATAAAATTGTTCAAATAAAAAAAAATTGTATGTAGGATAATTATTCCTACATGCCAAAAGAGTTTCTCCTAATTTGCATGCATCATGCAAATTTTCTTCTAACTCTTGGACTTTAGCCTCTAATTCTTTCTTTTCATTTTCCAAGAATTTATTTAAAGAAGTTGCATCTTTGTTTTTCTATTTAAGTACATAATATTCTTTTTCAATTTGATATAGTATTTTCAAGGGAGGAATACTTGGATCACTTGTTTGACAACCATGGTCAACAAATGCCTTAGGAGGAGAAACTGCAACAACATGTGCTTTAGAAGAGTTTACCAAATTTTGTAATCTCCTATTTTCCTTATTCAAACTTTCTACATATATCCAAAGACAAATCTATTGATCTTTATGTTCTTTTATTATTTCCTTTAATCTATGAATTTATACTACATGATTAGTAGATAATGTATTTAATTTTTGCACCAAAGATGAGTTAATATGATCCTTATTTTGCAATTAACTGATCAAGTCAGCAATGTCAGTTGTTTGTTGTCATTAAAAATCTTGAGCTTGAGAAAGCTATAAAGTTAGTTGCATAATAGGATCATTTAGATTTGATGATTCACCTTTCTCATTGGTACATAAATTTTTCTCTTTATCCATTATAGTTTCAATTGGAACAGGTGGTTGTTCTGCCATACTTAATTCCTCTGTCATGTATGGCTTTTCTTCTAGATTTGGTTTCTCCATTATGACTGGAGAGTTCCTTTCAGAAGAAATTTATTTAATATCTGTAGGTGTAGGAATATTCTGATGTATGGGGGAATGAGACACCATTTTAAGACTATCTAAAATATCTATAGCTTCTTGTTCATCTACTTCTATCAAAATGAGCCTTCTCCTTCTTTTAGTTACTCTTTGAGCTATACTTGGTTGATTTTCCTTCTCAACCACAAAACCCTTGGTCGTCTCAAGTTCTATAGCAACCTTTTGTCTCAATTTTTTTCTTCCTATCAAAGGAACTAGCCGTAATACAAACTCATGAGGTTCTTGTGGGGACCTTGAAATGTCAAGGTTTTAAGACCTTGTGATTCTTTTTGAAGAAGAAGGGATTTCTATGGAGACTACAATCTAAAAAATTTTTCTTGGTGTTATTTTCTCAACTGATGTGGTAGGTGGAGATGAGTGTTCCTATGGTACATTTGGGGTTTCTTGTGTAGGCAACTATGGAATTTGTTGTGCTATACTATTCTAAAATTCCTCCCAGACCTCTTGACCTTGCTGAAGGAAATGATGCTAGATAATAAGCTAAATAAGGCCATGATGCCTAAGAGTAGCAGTAGGGGTTGTAGACATAACATGTAGAGCACCATATAAGAAAGATGGGAGGTTAATTTTGTACTGAGGGTTTTGTCTTCCATGCTTAAGATGTATTAACATTTTCATGGCGTCTCCCCTAAAAGACTGTGTTTCCCTTCACAAATGATATATTTAAGTACCCACTTGGCTACAGATTTCTAAAGTTTAGGAAGTGAATTTATTTTAATCCCTTTTGATTTTCCCTTGGAATCTAATAGAGATGAGGTTCTAGTCTACTTATTACCATTAAATTGACTAATTAAATCACTAAATGAAACTCTACCTGTAGCTCTCATTCCTTTTTCTGGAACTTGTATAATTTGGCTTATGATTTGAGTTGTAACAGGAATAACAATGCCTTTAAAAATTTAGGGGTGAGATTAGTAATGAATTCACTTACCATTGTTTCATCAAAACCCTAGAAATTTTCAATGAAAGGTAGCCATCCATTGGCTCTAAACACTACTATAGAAGCCTTGTCTTTATGAAACTTTGTTGGATCCTTCAGCTCTGATCTTGTCTTCTATCCCATTTCTATGCAGAGTCACAATCAGCCTAGTTCCTTTAACTCTAATTAAGGTGTAGACTAGTCTTTTTTTGAAGTCAGTAGGCAATAGGCCCTAAATATTGGTAGACCAACTTCTGTGGAAGTTCATAGGAAGGAAATGGTTCATTTAAAACCCTACAGCTGCATGAGTCCATAGTGTGGTATGACGATTTCATACAGTTAGGTGCCACATGTTTCTATGGAGTGTGCCAACCATTTTGTCTCATTAATATAAGTTATGAAAAATGATGATGCATCACATTGATGGTGACATCGATTCATTACTTTATTTAAAATTGCTTTTTATGACATCCCATCATTGTGATACTTGATGACTCAATTGATGATATCAAAGCTACACACTTATCTATATACCTTTGGTGGCTCAGTTGCATGCTTTTTCATTATGGCATGTGTCATTCCATTTTATAAGATTCAAATTTAGGTCATTTATAGATAATATGATCTTAATCAAATCAAAAATAATTAGCTAACTGAAACATAGATAAATAAAATATATGTCCTACTTACTTTAACATTAGACATTATCCTTTGCTCGCCACGTGTCCTACATAAATATGTTTGCATGGATTACTTTATTGCATGGAGATGACCAATCATAGTTTCATGATGAGATTTTCTTATAATTTTTTTTCCTTTGGCTAGCCATTGTTGGTTTTCTAGCCAAAGCCCTTTTTTTGCAATGCATAGCTAGCTAGCAAGCTAGTTTTTTGGGCATGCATTGTCAATAGCGTCCTTAGAAGGATTTTCACTATTGATTTTTATTTTTTTATTTTACTTTTTTAGATTATTAAGGAGGATGTTCACTAGAAAAAGTAGAGCTTTCTATAATAGCTACTTGATCCTTTACTTTTTGAATAAATTCATCTTAATTGAGAGGTTTTTGATAGAGCTTCAATCTATGTCCATTGACTAATAGAGCTCTTTTACTGTCATCAATAGGTATTAGCTTAACAAAACCATTTTCATAGACCTCTTCAATCTCATAAGGTTCCAACCATCTTGTTTATAGTTTTCCTTTGAACTATTTAAATTTAGAATCAAACAACAATGCCCAATCTCCTTTCTGAAACTTTTGTTGCTTGATTTTTGCATCATGCCAAACTTTTCTTTGATGTTGTACTAGTTTAGTTATTTGTAGTGCTTCCATCCTCATTTCATCAAGTTGATTAAGCTATAAGAGTCTTTCTTTCTATATTTCTTCTAATTCAATTCCTACTTCTATATCTATTTTTAAATTTTTATAATTCAAATTCAACAGAGAATAAAGGCTTCTTACCATAAACCAATTCATAAGGTGAAAATCCAGTTGTTGTTTTCCGTAGTATTATAGGCCCAAATAGCTTTTGGTACCTTATCTACCCAATCCTTTCTATTGGAATTAATAACATTGGTTAAAATGGTTTCCAGTTCTCTGTTGGTGACTTTAACTTGTCCATTCGCTTGTGGGTGGTATGGAGATATTTTTTTGTGTTGAGTTTGATACATTTGCATGAAATGCTTTATCATGTTTGACATGAACTATGGTCCTTGATTAGAGACTATCTCTCTTGGAGTACCAAATCATTGCATGATTTTAAATTATAAGAAATTAGCTACCATCTCCTCTCTTGCATAAGTTAATGCTTCCACTTTTGCCCACTTGGTCACGTAGTCTATACATACTAGGAGATATTCTTTTCCTCTAGAAGGAGGATCCACTAGACCAATAAAATCAATTCCCCATTTCTCAAATGGTTCTAAAACCAATTGAATATGAGGGTGTAGAGACATCTCTATTGAAAGATTAGGCTAGCTAATTTGCTAACAAGCATCACAATGTTTGACATATCTTTTTACTTGCTGATGAAGATGAGGCCAATAATATCCTACTCCCAAGATTTTATGTATGGTTCTTTGAGCTTAGTAATGACCTCCTCTTGGTTCATCATGACAAGATCTGATGATATCATAAGCTTCACCATTTGTCACACACCTATGAAACACATGATCAGGGCCAAGTTTAAATAGCATTCCATTAATCCATTTAAAATAAGAACTTTCTTTGATTAAATGTTTCTTTTCTTTTTATGAAAAGTGCAAAGAAAAATTTCCTGAGGTGAGGTAATTAGCTATATCAGCAAACCACAGAGATTATGCTAAAATATAAAATAATTGCTCATCTAGAAAGTCATCTTCCACTGGTTCTTCTTCACCTATAGTGTTCATTCTTGACAAGAAATTAGCAACCACATTAGACTTCCCTAGTTTGTCTATACTAGTAACATCAAATTCTTGTAAGAGCAATAGCCATCTGATAATCCTAACTCCCATAATTAGTTTGTTAGTAAGATATCTAATAGCTTAATGGTCTGTATAGATAAATGCCTTGTAGCTTGTTATGTAGTGTTTGAATTTGTTGATTGCATAAATTACAGCTAATAATTCCTTCTCAGTTGTGGTGTAATTTCTTTCAAAAGGTGTCATGTTTTTGTTAATATAATATATAGCATTCATGTTACCCTCTTCATCCTTTTGTCCAAGAACTACTCCTAGTGTTTTATTAGAAGCATATGTGTATATATGGAATGGCTTAGTCCAATCTGGTTCTCTCAATACTGGAGCAGTAACAAGTTTAGCTTTGATGGTCTCAAAGGCCTACTGGCAAGTATCACTCCATTCAAATGTACTATCTTTTATAAGCAAGGAAAACATAGGGGCAGCTATTTGACTAAAATTATCTATGAAGCATCTATAGTAATCAACATGTTCCAAAAAACTCTTAACTTTAGTTTGTGTTTGTAGAATGGGTAAGTTGGAAATTATTTCAACTTTCTTTGGATCTACTTAAATACCTTTTGTAGAAATATGGTGTTCCAAGACTATTCCTTCATCCATCATCAACAAACATTTCTCATGAATCAAACATAATTGATGTTCCTCACATCTAATCAGTACTCTTTCCAAGTTGGTACGAGCGTCTTCATAAATTTCACCATAAACACTGAAATCATCCATATATACCTCAACACAATCATTTGTAAGGTCAGAGAATATTGTCAAAACTGCTCTTTGGAAGGTTGTTGGAGCATTATAGAGTCCAAATGGAAGTACTCAGTAAGCAAAAGTTTCCCAAGGGTAGTTAAACATAGTTTTATCGTGATCTTCAGCTGCTACCATTATCTGGTTATACCCATTGAACCCATCTAGGAAATAAAAATATTTCTTCCCTACCAAGTTATCAAGAACTTGATCAATGAAAGGTAAAGGAAAGTAATCTCTTAATGTTGCTTTGTTTAGTTCTCTATAATCTACACATAATCTTAAATTTCCATTTTTCTTGGGCATAATTACTAGAGGTGACACCCACTAGCTGTCTAAGATGGGGTAAATAAACCCAACTTCCAGCAACTTTTGGATTTCTATTTTGACTATTTCCTTTAATGTTGGGTTTATTCTTCTTTGTGGTTTCTGACTGGTTTGATAGATTCTATGTAAATGTGATGAGTGCATACGTTGGGGTGAATTCCTTTCATGTCGGTATAATCCCAAGCAAAATACTTGGTATGTCTTTCCAATACTTCAAAGAGTTGATCTTCCTCTTCATTTGTCAACCAACTATTGATGTTCAAAAAAAATCTAGGTAATACCATGATTGATTTTGTACCTAGATAGTTGGATTCTATTTGTTTAAACTCACTAATTAATGAGTTTAGAGGAAATGGATGAGGAAGTAGCTTATGAAATATATTTACATTATCAACAAACTCTTTTTTGGGAGGAATCAATCTTGCTAAGGAATAATGAAATTCATCTAAGAAAAGAGTTTACTATTGTTCTGCCAATTTCCACACACTTTCCTAAATCAATCTATGATCATATGATGAAGAAGTACTAGTAGAAGTTGAATTGGAGGTTTCAAAATTTTCCAACTAAACCAAGAATCCTAAACTAAGGCAATCCATAGCTTTCAAACTGGTAGAGTCTATAGTTTCAAAGCTAGCATAGTCCATAGTTTCTAGACTAGTAGAGTCTATAGATTCTAGGTATAGGTCTCCATTTAATTCTTCCAAGTGTTTTTTTAACTGTGATCATGGCTAAGAAGGAAATGTTTTTTAATTTTTCATCTAATACATCCACCCAAAGTTCTTGTATGCAATTTGTTGATGGTTTTGTAGGAGGATACAAGGAGATGCATTTAGATTTTAACCCATTGGAAATGGTCATGTCTCCTGACCTGTAATCAATCAATCCTACTATAGTATCCAACCATGGTCTACCTAAGATTATAGGGTATACTAGATTCTTTATTTTGGGTTGTAAGACTATGAAATCTACTGGATATTCTCAAGATTCAATTAACACTTCAATATTTTCTATAGTTTCCTCTAGTTTTATTACCGACTGGTCCGCCATTTAAATAATGGTAGTTGTGGGTTGTATTTTCATAAGAGATAATGCATGGAGAGTATCAGTTGTCATGAAATTTATTTCTGATCTCAAATCTACCAAGATGTTAGGAATGTTTTTCCCTTCGATTGTAACTGTGATCACTGGGCTTCCCATATCTACATATTTTGGAACTAATAGTTTTCTAGCTCGTAAATCAGCAACTTTTCCATCCAAATAAATGGTTCTTGGATATTTTGCTTTTCTCCCAGGTGTTTTGATACAAATGTTTTTGATGATCTTATTTAATTTAGGTATATCCCTAATAGCTTGTAGAAGGGGTACCTCAATATTGATCTTTTGCAACTCATGGACCAAGTTTGAGTCTAGTTTAATATCAGTTTCTCTTAATCTTTCAGAAAAAGTAATTACTGGTGTAGTAGTGTTTCCTTTATTTACTTCAGGACTCATTTTGATTTTAGTTTTGTGAGTGCCTAATTGAGATGATTCTATTTTTTTTGTTTTCATCAGGTATCTCAGAAATAAGTACTGGAGGTTTTTATTGATCTCAAATGTATGTCTGAACACTCAAAAGCTCTAACATTGATTGTTTCTTTCTGTTCATTAATATAAATAGGTGTTAATTGTTTATTTTTCAAATTTGCTATTGGTTGTGTAGGCATTGAGGGCTAATTGATTTGTCCTTGTTGCTGAATAACTAGGGGTGGCATAATGGTTTGTTGTTGAAGTGGGCTTCTTAATTGGGTGAATTGTGGCTGTGGGTTCCACTATTGATTCCATTGTTGATATGGTTATGGCATCTAATGCTGCTATGGTACCATTGTTGTTATGGTTGTGGCACCATCCATGGAGAAGTTGGCATCTAATCTTGTCCTACCCATGGATTTTGAATTGATGAAATTTTGGGTTGATTCTAAAGTGGTGTAGGAACTGAAACATTCCATGGTGCCATCTATGGATTAACTAGATTTTTTGCATTAAACTATCCCTGAGCCTAGTTTTGTGTGGCAAACTTTTGTCTCTGAATATAATTTACTTCTTCAATGGAATGGACTTGGGTTTTCATTTTATTCTTTAAAACAAGCAAAAGGGTGCAATATTTAGTATCATGATCTATTGCATCATAGATCCCACATGATGAAATATTGAATCTATCTAGGGGCGGTCTCTAAGGGCATGTTTATGTCTGCACTTAGGATAGTAGATTGATAAAGGTTCTATTGCATTTGCCTTAGCTTGAAGGCCATCCAAAGTATGGTTTAGTGTAACCAGAATATCTATTTTGAGATTAGCAAACTCTTCCATTAATTTACCCACTTCATTAGATTTCCCCAACTTTCCTTTTCTAATTCTAGGTTTTGTTCGAGATTAATTGGTACAAAGCTTAGAAATCTGATTGAAACCCAATTTATTTATATCTCCTCCACCCATCAAATTTAAGGCATCTCTAGTGTCTTCATCTAATCCTTTCAAGAAAACCAATTTCTGAATGTCTTTAGTGAGTGGTTAATTTCTTCTTTTATGAGTGACCATGAATTTATCCAAGTAATCCTCTAAAGATTCATCCTCATTTTATTTGATTTTGAATAAATCCTCTTTTCTTTCTCACACTTGGTATTAATCTTGGTATTTGTTCAATAATTCTATTTCCATGTCATCCCATGTTCTAATAGAATTGTTAGGTAAACCCATAAACATCTCATAGTTACATCTTTAAGTGTAGAGGGAAATAGTTTTAATTTCTTGCTATCAATTATGTAATCATAGGTTTGACATAGCACCTTAAACTCAAATAGGAATTGATCAGGATCTTCTATAGATCATCCCCAAAAATTTGTTAGATTAGCTAGTGAAATATTTTTCGTGGGGGTTTGATCATTATGATTTACAACAATAGGAAAGGAAAAAGTCCTTCTTGGTTGTGTGAATTGTTGATTTTGTTATGGAGAGCCATTTCTTCTTGTGATGATATTTCAAAGCCGGGATGATCTTCCCACTGAATGTTTGTGGTCTCAGTTATAGGTTGTTTTAAGTTCTCAAAATTTTCTTTAGCTATGGATCATTGAAATGTTTCTTCTAAGTCTTTGGCAATATAAATAATGTCTTGCTACAAAGATTGATCTTGAGTAATCTGTCCTATGGGGCTTGCGTGTGGCAATGGCCTGGTTCCTATCCCAATTTTAGAAGATTCCTGCAAATAGGTTTCACTTATATCTTCTAGTTCACTACTCAGAGATGTTGAAGGAGTGTCCACTTGTGTTCCTGGTGGAAACTTTGGAATAAATCATCCTTGATAATCTCTAGGATGGTACATCAATTTATTAATTTTTTTGAGATTTTTATGATTTTTACAAAAAAGAATTCTAGATCAATAATTATTACCTTACTAACACCTTTTGTTCCTCGACAATGGTGCTAAAAATGATGAGTGTCATCTAACTCCTCATTTAACCAATATTCAATTGGTGTCTTATCAACCAGGGCTGGTGTCCAAAGCTATCTATAGTAAGGTATGGGATGGTAGATCTAGAAGTCTACTTATGGGGGTGCTTGTTGATCCTATTTGAACTTTGGCTAAACTACTTGATTCATGTTTTTACTAAAAAAGAAATAAATCAAATCAATCCACTCTTTTGCTAGAAGTAAAAGATCACACTCCTATTTTACATTTGCAAGGAAAGTAAATTCACACTTCTACTTATGAAAATTTGCTTCACACTTATGCTGTAAAAGGAAACATACTTTGTGTAGAAAAGAAATGAAATAAGAAAATACTCTTTTTAAACTATGAATTTGTTTTGATGTTTTTATAGATAAATTCAAATAGTAACAAGATTCTAACTAATAAAATAGAACATAAATACCGTACACAGTTCTTGGTTCCAAGGAGAGTGGGCCCTTGCTCCTCTCAGACTCAAGAACAAAGATTAATCAGTGCTAGAAACTTGAAGTATTAATTCATGGAAATGAAATGACTACATTCTGATTGAACCCTGTATGCTTCTAAAAAAAATCTAATTCTTGATTCTCTATTTTTTCTATATTCTCTATTTCTTCTCCCCTTCATAGTTGAAAGTCTTACACTTTATACTAATACAATTAACTTAAAATAGGATGCAAAAGAATAGGACCCCTGGTCAATCCCTTCATCCAAAGATTGGAGATTTGATTTTTAAGAGATCCAATTATTTCAATAAAATAAATATCCTATTCTATAATAGTCCTAAAATCTGATTACATACAAATTTATCAAAAGCAAGTCCTTCAAAATAGCAGGTAGTTATTTTCCTTATTTCATTCCAGTTGGAATGGTTCTTTCTTATCCTATCTGGTCTCCAACTTCCCATTTATGGCATTGTCCTTACGGAATTCTTAGAATTGACCTTGTGGAGTCCATATAAATGAGCCTACAAAGTCCATAGAAATAAGCCTATGGAGTCTATAGAAACAAGCCTACAAAGTTCATAGAAACAAGCCTATAGAGTATGTAGAAACAAGCCTGCAGAGTCTGTAGAAACAAGCCTACAAAGTCTGTAGAAACAAGCCTACAGAGTCTATAGTTCTGTTGGATGGAGATCAAAATGGAATGTTCACTATACATCGCCTGTGTCTTCTTCTTGAGAATTCTTCACACCAAAGATCACTAAAACATGCTATGTATTAGATATTTAATGACAAAGTAAAAGTTTAGTATTTGGTTTAATATAAACAAGACAAATATCTATTTTCCATGTAATAGCTATCTTAAGAATCTAAGATTTATATAAGATAATATCCTTCAAGAGATGATTTGAAGAAAATAACATGTCAATAATGAGCCATATTTTGAGCTCGTCATGAGTGGTTGATGGAATACAATGATTATGCTTTTAGTTATAACTAGACTAAAATGGGCCACTTTGAATTAATTATGAGATCATAGGATGGTAAGCTTCTATGGTTCCCTCAGCACACCTACATGTGATTTATGATAGCCTGCATGCAACTAGAATAGGGGTCTTAGACTTGGATGAGAGATGATTGCTCTCCTACCTCAAGGTGGTTATTGCAGAGCTAGGTGATCCAAGTTAGGTATTTCATGAACATGGAAGAGGGTAGTTAATGTTTTTTTTTGCTTTGTGATCTTCTATTGCATGAACTTGCATAATTTGTCTCTATGTTGTCTTACTACCTAGTGACTTTGCCTTGTTATTCAAGGGTAGGCATGGGCAAAGTTTTGACTTTTTTACTCAAATCTTTATTCCTTCCTCCTCTGATTGGTCTAGTGTTTTCCATGTATGCTCAAAATCTCATAGCCAAGGCTATAGCTTAGAGTTTGGTAAGAATTTAACTACATGTGCTTAAAGATATGTTAGGGTATGCCTACAACAACCAAAGATGGTGCCAATAGTGATTGCAAATTTGTGCCTAGCCATCAAAAAAGTGCCGATAGAAGCTTCAAAAGAGTCCATAGTAATTGAAGGAGGTGCCTGTAGTAGCTATAAAATATCCCTTGGAAACTGGAGGAAGATGAATAGTTTTCTTAGAATGATTGTTTATCTTTCATTTGTTTATTTTTACCTCTAAATAGCTAGAAAGTTGGTTTTCTATTTAGACCTATTTTATAATTATAGATAGCTAGTAGGCTAGTTTTCTACCCAAAAAGGGTTTTCAATTTTTTTTACTCTAACTACTATCTATAGTAGAATATTTATTCTAGGTCCTTACCAAGTCAGCAGTGAGGGTGACTGATCAAGGACCAAGTGAAGGTATAAGTCTTCATGATAGAGGAGGGATAGGATGTCCTCCTCTCCTTCTTCATCTATGTGTTGGTTGGTTCTCACTTTTTCTGGTGAGACATCATGTTGATCCAGCACATCATTGTATCCATTTTATAATTATGTGTGTATGTGCTTGAAAAACTCTTCTTTAGTGAGTGGACTTTTGTATAACTTTATACTATGGCCATTGACCAGGAAATAAAATCTTGTCATATCAATGGCTTACTACTCCATTTTAAAAAATATGTTCAATCTCAAATAGACCAAGCCATTTGGTATGGAGTTTGCCCTTGTGATCCTTATATTTTGAATCAAAAAGAAGGGCCCAATCTCCTACATTGAATTGTTTGGTCTTAATGTATCTATCATGCTAGCTAATTTATTGGTATTATACAAGTTTTTTGGTCTACAATACTTGTTGTCTATATTCATTTAAGAAATTTAGTTGCACAAGCCTTTCTTTCTATGTTTCAGATATATCCATCCCAAGTACTAGTGTTGTTCATAAATTTTTATGCTCAAATTCTATTGGTAAGATAGGTTTCTTCCCATAGACCAACTCATATGGGACATACTAATAGTCTTGGTTAAATATTTTCAAAAAATTTATGTGTAGTAGTCTTCTATGTGATTCTATAAGACTAAACAACATCAAAAAATTTAACATCCTAATCCTTATGGGACATACTAACAGTCTTGGTCAAATATTTTCTAACTCCCTATTGGTGACTTCCACCTATCTATTATAATGTGGATGATATGGAGTTGATTTCTTATGTCTAATCTCATATTATTGGACCAAAATAGTAATTAAACTAATAGTGAATTGGGGTCCTTAATCAGTGACTATTTCTCATGGCACACTGTATCTTTTGAATATTTCTTCATAGAATAAAATTGCCACCTGTTCATCCCTAGCATGTGTAAGAGCCTTAACTTCCACCCATTTAGTGACATAGTACATACAAGGATGTACTCTTTATTGTTGTATTTGGATGAAAAATTCCTACAAAGTCTAGGCCCTATTTTTTAAATGGTTCAAGCACCATTTGAGGCTACAAAGGCATCTCATTTGAATGTGTAGGTCTCCCCATACACTAACATCTATCACAATGAGTAGTATACATTATTTCATATTTATGGAGTGAGGGCCAATAATATCATGTATTCAATATTTTTACTATTGTACACTTTGATACAAAGTGCCCTCTACAAGGTTCATCATGGTAGGCTTTGATGATATTTGGAACTTCATCTTCTCTAAGACATATTTTGATGATGGAGTTAGGCCCAATATAAAAAATAAATTTGGATATCCATGAATACCAGCCACTTTTATAAATCAAAGATCTTCTTTGTTGAGGGAGGAAGTGTTATAGAAGTAACCCTATGGAAAGGTAGTTAGCAATATTAGCATACCAAAGTGTGGTAAGGGTGAGGGAGAATAGGTGCTCATCTATAAATTAGTCATCCACTATGGTATTTTTTTTAGATGATTGAAGGCATGATAATAGATTAGACATGATGTTATCCCTACCAGTGTTATCTATAATGGTGATATCAAACTCTTGTAATATGAGCAGTCATCTTATCACTCTAATTGAGATAGTTGGTTTGTTCATAAGGTACTGAATGGTTTCATGGTTTTTATAAACAAAGACTTGATACCCTATGATGTAGTGACAAAACTTGTTGATAGCATAGACTACTACCAAGAACTCTTTTTCAGTAACTATGTAATTTAATTTTGTTGCATGTAGGTTCTTGCTTATAAAATAGATAGCATAATTGAGTGCTCCCTATTTTTGGCCTAACATAACTCCTAGGGAAGTATCTGAAGCATCTATGTGAATATGGAAGGAAAGATTCCAATCAAGACCATGTAGAATTGGGGTGGTGGTCAATAATTCCTTTAGTTATTTGAAGGTTGTATCACAGGTTAATTCAACATTTTTAGTCAAGAGAGTGAATAATGGTGCTGCTACTTTGCTAAAATTATTGATAAATCTCTTGTAGTAACTATCATATCTTAAAAAAATCTTGACATCTTTCTATTTTTGAGGAATAGGAAGATTTTTTATGATGCTGATTTTTGTAGGTTCAAAATTAATTCTTTCAACAAATACATGGTGGCCTAAGACAATGCCTTCTATCATAAGCATGTAGCATTTATTATAACTCAAATACAAATGGTGCTCTTAATAGTATTATATCACTTTTTCTAAGTTGTTCATGTACTCATCAAATGTTTCTCCTTAAATAGTGAAGTCATCCATATAAATTTCTACACATTCATTTTTCATATCTATAAAGATACTTAAGACAGATCTTTGGAATTTTATAGGAGCATTACACAGCCCAAAAGGTAATACAGCATAAGTATATGTACCTCAGAGACAAGTGAATGCGGTTTTCACCTGGTCCTCAAGAGCAATGCTAATTTGGTTGTAACCACTGAAGCCATCCAAAAAGGTACAATATTTCTTCCCTGCTAGTGTGTCTAACACATGATCATTGAAGGGTAGAGGAAAATGATCCTTTCTTGTTGATTAATTGAGTTCCTTATAATCTATGCATACATGCCATTATATATTTTTTGTTGATACAATTACCAAAGGTGAAACCCATTCACTATCTAAGATGGGGTATGTAAATCTAGTGGTCAGTAGTTTTTGAAATTCTACTTTGACTATTTCTCTAAGAGTTGGATTCATCCTATGTTGTGGTTGTATAATTGGTTGGCACTCTTCTTTTATATAGATATGATGTTTACATGTTTTTGGGCTAATTTTGTGTATGTCCTCATAATCCCATGTAAAAGCACATTTATTTGTATGCAACATGCTGACTAGGCACTTTTCCTCATTTGACTCCAACTTGTTATTAATAAGCAATATTTTTTTTTAGAGAGATTTCAATTTACCATGAGAGTGATTTTATCATTTCTATATTGATCATGGATCTATTTTGGCTACAACTATGAGGTCAAAGCTGGTGGAATATTTATTATACAAATGCATCAAATTTATTTGCTTCCCAAAAGATATATAATGGGCACTCAACACATTACAGGTGGCTAAGGTTTGTAGAATGAGTTTGGTAATTATTCTAAAAAATATTAGAGAGAATTACATCATCTTCTTGATCAGCCAAGGTGCATGCATGGTCTATGGTGAATACAATAATCCAAGGAGGTTGTTCTGTCTCATATTATTTAGCCCATAATGTATGTTTTGGTGTCAAAGATGGTTGTGTTGGGGGATAGAGGACCAACTTTTTAGTGTCAATTTCATTGGAGATCAACATGTCACCTGATCTATAGCTAATGAAGGCATCAGCTATGGCAAGCCAAGGATGTATTAAGATAAGAGGATATCCACCCAAATTAGACTTAGGATATAGCACAATAAAATCTATAAGATACTCCCAAGAATCTATAGTAATGATAAGATTTTTAATGATTCCTTCTAGTTTGACTATAGAACTCTCAGCCATTTACAACATTGTAGATGTGGGATCAATATTATTTAGCTATAGTTTATACATGGTTTTATTTTTTATTATATGTATTACAACCCTCAAGTCTATCAATATATTGGATAGTTGTTGATCATGGATTTGGACTATTACTACTAGGCATCCTGGATGTGAATATTTCTTTGGAAAGATGTTTCCTAGTATAAAAATTGACAGTTGGCTAATCACATGCACTGTATTGGGATCCTTCTTCTTCCTTCTAGGCTTACGTAGACATAAGTCTTAAATAACTTTGGAATATATGGGCACGTCCTTGATGGCCTAGAAGAGGGGAATTTTAACATAGATATTTTTGAGCTATCTTATGAAATCAAATTCAGGCTCAATTTCATGGCATTGAAGGGTAAGATGTTCTGGAAATGGTGGGGCTATTTTAGTAAAGATTTATTTTTTGGTTAAGAGATTTTTTATGGTGATGAAGGTGGTTTAGCATGATCTTTTGGAGTTTCCTAATTTGACTCCATTATTATGGGTGGGGTTAGAGGTGGTATAAATTTCCTTGAATGTAGGTGAACTTCACTGATGTTCATTGTATATGCTAGATACTAAACAAGTTCATTACTAAAGGTTGGTTGAACTTGTTTATTTATAGGGTTCTACATGGGTTGGGTAGGAAGTTGATTAGGCTAGGGTGCAACTTCTATATTAGGAATAAAAGTAGGAGTTTTTTATTACTGCTATAGAGGGAATCATCTTTGATGGTTTCCCAAAGGCTGATTGGGTCTCTAGGGCTACTGCCATTGGTTTGTGAAGGATGGGCCTTGGGGTGGTTTCCAAACTTGTGTCTAAGGTGGGGATGCATTTCATGGAGGTTTTCAGGAGGTAGTAGGGTAGCTTGTCTGAGGTGAATATTAGCTATAATTAAGAAGTGGGGATGTATTTTATGGAGGTTGCTAGGAGGTAGTGGGGTAGCTTATCTGAGGTGGATATTAGCTATAATTAGGAGGTGGGACATTCATCCATGGACTAGTCTAGTTGGGAGTAGTATTTGAAAATTATGAGTTAAAGGAGGTAAAATTTGAAAAAGGTTAAATTTGTCCCATACCTAGATAATATGTCATTGAACCCATGGCTTTCTTTGTGCAACATAAAAAACCTAATCTCCATCTCCTCTTACAATATATAGCTTGACTATTTTTAGTTCTTTAGCTATGATGTTAGCTACTTTAGCTCAAACCTCATGACACTTACAATCTATCTTCTTCCTCTCATAATCTAGATAATAGATGGTCAAAGCTTGATCCAAAGCTACTTTCTTTTATCTTGAGTATAGGCTATCTAGTTGGGTGGCTAAATAACTAATGATATCATGTTTCATGTCTTGTAATAGGTTCCTAACTTTAAATTTTGATAGGCCACTTGTAGTTTCCAATGGAAGCTTGTTTCCCCTAAGTTGTTTATAATAGACTTGGAATAGTTCTTTTTCAATTCCTTGATGTCTATAATTGGGAGATGGGAGATATCTCCCCCACTCATTAGGTCTAAGGATTTTGGATAGTCTTCTCAGATTCCTTTCAAAAAGATGAGTTTTAGAGGTTCTTTTCCTAGTGCACTTTGCTTGAATTTTTGTACATTGAACATGAACCATTAAACATAGTCTTCCAAAGATTCATCCCCTTCTTGAGTCATCCTAAATATGTCATTTCTTCTGTAACTTCTTCCTCATCCATATTCCTGATACTTAGCCAAAAATTTATTTTTCATATCCTCCCAAGTGAGGACTGAATTACTACCTAGTCCCATGAACTAATGAAGTGATGATTCATTGAGGGTGGATGGAAAAGGTTTCAATTTTTGTGAATCTTGCCTATAGTCATAGCTTCTATAGAGGAT
This sequence comes from Torreya grandis, assembly GCA_037957365.1. Lineage (NCBI taxonomy): Eukaryota > Viridiplantae > Streptophyta > Pinopsida > Cupressales > Taxaceae > Torreya > Torreya grandis. Next base: position 1,780,376 of record JARHVA010002000.1, read on the forward strand.
ATCAAATTCAAACAAAAAGGTGTTTGGGTCTTCTCATAATGTACCTCTAAAATTGGGCAAGGTTGAGGGCGGGATATTTTTCATTTGTGTTACATCTGTTGCAACTAAAATAGGAAATTCAAAAGTAACTATGTATGGAGTCCTATTGTTATCCACAAAGTCTCTTTCTTCATTCATGATGGATTTTTTTGTGATATGGATACCAAAGGTACTCAGGATCACATCTTCAAATTTTGTATCAGTCTCTTCATCAGTATGATAATAAATATTTATTTGCTACTCCATAGTATTTTTTCTTGATGAGAAATCTAAAGATTCTCCTAAGCTTTCTTGGATTTGTTCAAGAAATCCTTGATGAAATGTTGTTTTGATGCTTCTTTTTAGAGTGTTTGGTTCATGAATTATTATCCTTTATTTCTCCTTACTAACTTAACTAATGCTTTCTTTGTAATGCTTTCTTTGCTTCTATTTCCTTTTTCAAAGCCAATAGTACTTCTTCTACAAGATGCTTCCTTTGGTTTGTAGTGTTTCTTTCTTCAAGACACCGTGGCTTATGGTATATTTTTCAACAAGATTCTTGGTTGTTGCAGGTATTTATGGTTCTTTCCCAGTAGCAACTTGTGGCTTGTTTGGCAAGAATCTCCCTCAAGAATCTCTTTCTCTTTGCATAAATGTTGTGCTACACCTTTCAACTATCCTATTCCTTCCTGAATAGGATTAGTGTCTTTCTATTTTTTGAGTGTTTTAGGGGTTTGTTTTAAAATAAGCAAAAATTACAATAAAAGAGTATAGAAAATAAAATAACTGCAATTGAAATTTTAATTCTAGAAAATAGTAAATTTATCTAATGAAAGTAAGAAAATTACTCTAGGAAGTAGAAAATGAAATTAGGAAAAATATCCTTAAAAAATAAGAAATGAAATCATAATTATCTTAAAAAACAAGAAATGAAAGCAAGAAAATTATCCTATAAAATAGGAAATGAAAGCAGGAAAATTAAAGGCACACTTTACAGAAAATAAATCACTCTTGCAAGAAATAAATCTTAAAAATATGAACTAAGTAAATTAAAATATTAAAAATAGGCATTCAAGGCTATGCACCATTTACTTCCATAAACTTAGACATCTAGAATAAGACACCATAATGCTCTCACTTGACTTGTCCAACTGGAACTATATGTCCAGGAACTTAGATATTTAGCATAAGACACCATAGTGTCCTCACTCGACTTTCTTGGATGGGTAGAATAGTGCATTAACCAAAATTAAAAAAATAATGATTAATTTTAGAAAATAATAATTAACACCCTCCTTGATAATGGTGCCAAAATGTTGTGCAAACTAATTACTTAGTGAATACCAGATCCTTGATTTTGATTAACATTAATTATTAACCTAAGGTGTGTATAATTTTCAAGGATATCAGCAATATATATGCATTATTGATTCATAAATCATCTTGATTTATTGGTTTTTATACAATGAACTTATCTTGAATTCACCAGATAGTTATACTATGAAAATATTATGATTAAAATACATAAATACTTCACACTTTATATAATCATATTAATAATGAAATCTATGTACACACTCTTAACTAAGGAGGGTCAAGATCTTCACCACAATTCCTTCCAAGGGGGCCCTTCCCTATTCAAAATTGAGTTCCAATCCTTCTCTGAGAGATTTTTAAAAGCTTCTTATAGAATCAACTTTCTCATTTCTCAAATCTGTAGCAATTAAATATTTCTATAGAAGATTACAATGCAGTGACTTCTATAGTTCTATTAACTATACAATCTTAATTTAAACTTCACTAACTCTTAGTCTGATCTAAGTTCTACCGTCAAATACATAAGGTAGTTTATTAACTTCTAAATAAAGATACCAAACTAGGAAAAATACAAATACTTAAGAAACTACCATAGTCAACCTTCAAGTGGTTAGTAACTGAGGTTACTTATTTTAAGCTTGACTAGGTTAAGGACAAGGTATACTATTTTGTTGATCTATTTATTTTTGTCTTCTTCCCATTATCTTTGTCTTTCTCATCTTTGGTAGTATATCCAAATTTCCTTGTATGTAGGGATTCTATGTAATAGGTCATTTCCAATCATCCATTTGATTCCCAAGATAGCTAGATGTATCCTTAAGATCTAGTCATAATAAAAACTTTGTTTTGTATAGTGGCTATGAGAAACTTGTAAGTGAATCCTATAGTTTTTATGATCACTCTATAGTGTCTATGAGAAACTTGTAGGTGAAGCTTATAGTTACGTGGGCAACCTATAGTGGCTACAAGTATCTTATAGGTAGAGCCTAAAATTATTGTGGGCAACTTACAGTGTCTATGGGCAGCCTATAGGTGGAGCCTATAGTTGCTATGGGTAACCTATAGGTGGAGCCTATAGTTACTAGAGATAGCCTGTAAGTGTTGTGCCTAAATGAGATCTTGAAACCTTACATTATCCTTCAAATTCTTGTTAAATAAAGTTACACAAGTATAATCTAATCAAGGAAAAATCATCAATAATTTATAACATAACATATATATACACACACACACACACACACACACACACACACATAAAATCATAAATTCATTCATTCATTTATACGAGTCATGGATGGTTATAGGGATTTACATAGAAAAAGATATATACTAGGTATGGATGAGGCTACAAAATATAGCAATTGGTGGATTCATAATCTAACACTAACTACTTTGGCACATTAGACAATAAAAATTAGTCAATAGTATAGCTCAGTATTCTACATTACAACTAGACTTGCACGCTTAATCAAGGAGGGGCCTAGGAAAAATTCATTCTTGCATCTATCATGCACGTTTATTATGCATGTTCCCTAAGGGAGAACTACATAAAATTTGAGACCCTATCTTGAGGGTTAATGTAGGCAATAATCAAAACAACAAGGGTTATTAATTGTGTGATCATTATTCCCCTAACCCAATTTTCCCCCTTTTACTTTTAATGTATTCATTGTTTGTATGTGTGTAGATGGATATAAGTATTGAAGACTAAAATGGATCTAAAACGAGATCTAGTGACTTATAGCCCTAAAAATTTGGTATGCAAGCTCATATTAAGTAGGTAAACAAAACCCAAAAATATTAGATTCTTAAGATAATACTGTCAGGAAGGACTATAGGACTAGACACCAAGGTGTCCTATTTTTAACACTCCTACCTAATCAAAAAATAGAAGCCAAATTTAAATTCTTGACAGTGTCTTAGTCCTACTCTTTCATTTCCAGCCTTAGAATCCTCTATTTCAATATGAATCTATATTAAGTTAATTTTTATTTCTCTTGTATAATTATTAGTTAAAATCTATATTTTTCCCTTTTAAAGTATATTTTTCCTATCATTCTAGACCCTTGTTATTTAAGATCTAAACACTAGATTCCCAAAAATAATAAAATAGGTCACTTTCCATGAATATATATACTCTTATCATACGACCTTCTACTATGAGATCATTTGAAAGTTAAAGATACTATAGAAAACATTAAGAACCTACAGTGAATAGTTGCTTGAATTGGGATCCTTCAAACATCTTACTCCTTTGGTCAAACCCTCACTTTATTTTGTGAGATATTACCCCTACATAAGGGATCCATGATAGGATCATTTAGTCATATCTATACCTCCTTCCATGAAACTTTGAGAAAATCTAAACAAGGCAACATCTTTGTTTTAGAGTTTTTAAGCTAATGAATCCTTGAAATAATCTTCTTAATGTGGTGAGCTAGGAAAGGTTTGTTTGTCATTTCATGGACTATCCATGATTACCATGATATCTTCAACACCTTAAGACCTTAAGGAATGTTTCAACCTATCTCAAACACTTTCTCTCTAATCTTCTTAATTATGTGGAGCCTTGTAGATGCATATGCAGTTGTGACACAAGACAATGAAGGTGAAACATGGATAATATGCCTAGTGGATGACTTTATGATCAATCCTAAACTTTACCAAAGTATTAAATTTGATATTTTCAACCTTGAAATACTTTAAACAAGTTCAAATTTCTTATTTCAATGTGTTTAGTCTCCTATGGGGCACTTGTAGGTGTCCATCAATGGTGCAAGACTTTGTTAGGGACTAAATTGGTTATCATAGTCTATTACATATCATTTGAAAGGCTTGGATTGACTACTCATGCTCAAGAGTGTGTCCAACCTCTTTATTCTCTTCATTAAATCTCCATGAATGTTCTCAAAACCTTCATACACCTCATTCACCTAACTATAGGTGAATATATATAGAATGTTAAATGTGTTGGCCATTCTTGACTACAATTTCATTGATTTTAGCATTTGAGACTAAGATTATAAGGAGAGGGTGATTTATGAATTTTTAGAAGAAGAAAACATCAACATACTTTTTCTTGAAACTAATACAATAAATTAAAACCTCTATAGTTGATGAACATGCATACAACTCCATTGGTGATCTAAACCTAAAACTTGAGATGTTTTGCTCATCAACTCACCTTGACACATGAAATAAAATATGTAAACCATGAAATAAGTACATCCACATCTCTGATAAATAATTCCATCAAATGGTTTCTATGGACTAGCTCAAATAAGGAGAAAACCTATAGGGTGTGGGGATAAGCATGCAAAAAAAGGTAGTTAAATTCTAAAAAATGGTTCATAAAGCACAACCAATAAATCCTTGAAATCTTGACATTAAATTTAAGTGTAATAAGTTTATTATAATCCTTCATAGGAATCCAACCTAATTCTTCTCTTCTTAGTTGTACTATGAGAAAACATGTTGACCATTTCTACATGCCAAGAAGAGTGATGGAAAATTAAAATAGTTATAGGATAATTTTGAGACTTCTAAAGTAGATAAAATTTGTAATTAAACTTAGGTAATCTTAATATTCATTAAACAACCTTTCATACATGTAAAAACACTTGCCTAGGCCATATAACTACCAAAACTTCCTCTTTTCTAACCATTTCCTTGATCTAACTTAACACCTACAAGTTTTTCAATTATTAATAACATGAGTTATATTTATCTAACATGAGATATATTAAGGAATAATTTTTAACATTTTTATACTAAGAGAAATCATACAACCTTCATTAATGGCTCAAATATGACCTTATAGTGATATGAGATGACTTAGGACTAGATTTTATTGTGACCAAGGTTATTAGCATATCAAATGACATCAAAAGGACCATGACACACCCTATAAGATATTATAATACCCTTATATCTAAATTTTTACCATAGGGGGTTAACTAATTTTGACTTATGGTCAAAATAGTCAATAGTTACCAATGTGACCTTGCCTAACTTGAGTAACTTGTCCTTGAATATGACTACCTTATCATAGTTTTCCTCTTTGGTGGAGATGTTTACTTTTCCTTCCTCAGCTGGTCATACTCATTTAACATACTCTCTAATGTTACCAATCCCTTAGGCAACCTATTTTTCCTTAGCTAAACAATTTGATCTCCATATTGATGGTGTAGCTTGCCTTGATATTATTAGTAGAATTATGCCTCATGTTTTAAGAAGAAATAAATATGCCTATCACTTTAAAATAATTTCCAACTCACCTTGTTATAAGGGACTAATGGATCTCATAATAGGGAAAAGTAGGGAGGAAGATCTAATACCATGACATTTTGGGATATGGTATAGTTAATACAAGTATCCACTATGATCTTGAGGTTATTAAGAATACCTATAGTCTTGGTAGGATATCCATCTAGCTATAACACTCTTTTTTCATTAGGTTCATATTTAAGTCCCAATTTATTAGCTATGTATTTATTCATCACAAAAGTGTTATTACATTGAGGTGTTTGAGAGGGTAGAGAAGTTGTCTTGGATTATCCCAAACTATCATCAATTTCCCTTCTCGTAGCCCTTATATGGGTTACAACTAAATTGTCCACCTTGGATACCTTTTAACCCTAACTTGCTACCACTTGTTCAAATGAATTCTCACCTTTTTAAAAGTTGAAAAATGTAGTTTTAGAGGGTGCCTTACTTTTACTTCCCCTTTTTGACTTGGAATCTCAGCTTGGATCATGAAGGGAGTATCCCCATAACGCATAGGAGTACCTTCCCTATGTTTTGATGGAGCCATATTGTCATGTGATGGAAGAGTAGGACATTGTTGTATAAAGGATGTTTAACACACCTCACCACTTATATATATTACCATATCATTCTACTACCCCATTGATCATACTATTGACCCTCTTGTGCATAATTACTTTGATTTAGAACTAAGGCTCTAAAACTATTAGCATCATTAGGATTATAACTATTGTAAGGTCTTGCTTATGTAATATACCCTTGGTCTTAGTAATTGGGTTGATGGGGAGGCTTTTTGTATTTATAAGAGTGATAAAGATGTTGGTGGGGTGTTTCTTAAGTCTTATAGGGTCTATTATATTGCCTCTCTAAGGCCACTAAATTATTATTTTGGGCTTTGAGCAACCCATCTATCTTGCCCAATCTATCCACTTAGCTACCATCTATCTGATCATGATTGGTTGGGGATGGTAATGGGTCAATGATAGGGATAAGGGGTTAAATTTATTAGAACAAATGCATGAGGGGTCTAGGGGTGAGTTTTCCTTCTTGAATTATATAATTTTCTACCTTTATAGCTATCTCATAGGTTTCTTACAAGGTGCTTTCTGCTACTTAATATATAATAATTTCATGTTTGGATCCCTTAGGTAGTACAAGAAATCATAATTTGGGGTGGGTTTGATGATGGTGGGTATCATATCCCAAGTTTTTTGAAGCCTATAGTTGAAATCTACCATGAATTCATAGGGGGCTCTTTTGATTGTAGTAAGTTATTCCACCAAGAAGAAATGGTCACTCCTATCTTAAAAGTTCTTACACAAGTGTTTCTCAAACTCATCCCAGGTGTTAATGGATGTAGGTGTTAGGCCCCTATACTACTAGAGTGACTTACCTTTCAAGGAGATTTCCAATAGTCTCATACACACATTCTCTTGGGTTACATTATGGATTGAACACAAATTAGTTGTCTACTATATGTTCTATAGGGGTAGTTGAGTTCCCTCTTGTGAAGTAGGGAAGGATGTTGAGGGAATAAATAGGAATGTCATCAAATTGATTGAGGTTTATAGGGCTGCCACCATTAAAAGGCATAAAGGCTTACATTCTAGGCCTATCTATTGGGGGGATAGGATTCATAGTAGTGTTTTTTTTGGATAATTAAGAGAGTTGTGGGTGTATGATTGGGATTGGATCTAGGATACCTTTCCTACTAGAAATGTCCAATGATAATTCAAAAAACTCAATGTCCTTACCTTTTGAGGAAGATCTTGTGGCCAAATTTTTCATGTAACTTGACTATAGATCTACCACTCATTTATTTGAAGCTTTTATATTTTCTCTAAGGCTTCTAAATCATACTCAAATTCACTTTAAATCTGATCACACTAGGTGTACCAAACTTGTTAGCAACCCAAGTTGCACCCTTTGAAGGAGACAGTTTAATTCTACTTTAAACTTAGACTAACTTGGGATTGGCCTAAAGGTTATGAATGACCTATAGTTATACAAAACCTATAGCATATGGGGATATCTCCCCTTATATATCAACTTAAACTCTTCTTTTAAGACCTATTTATATTGGGATGAAAAGAGATAGGATGAAAACTTAAAAGGAAATCCTAATCTAAGGGTGGTGATGCACTAATATTCACTTATCCTCTCTTAAATGATCTTTAAAAATACTTATGAATCTAATAGAATATCAGAAAATAATCAAGCTTCTTGAAGAAGTCCTAAACATGAGTATTTCATATGGAGGTTAGGTGGGAGGTCTGCAACTTGAAGTTAAAATAATGTAGGTCTACATAAGACACTACCAATCAACTCATTCTTCAATGAAACTAATATATATCAACACTTCACATGACCTATATGGGTTGACAAAATAACACTAGGTTAAATAGAGGACCTATAAAAGAAGATGAACATCTTACTTTTCTAAAAATCAACAATCCTAACACACACTAATGATAATAAAGAAGTCTACAATGGTCTTTTCTCTATTGATTCAAGATGCAAGATACAATTTTGGTAGAGCTTTGCTACACCTAGCTAAGGGATGAGAATAAAGGACTCAATTCCTATATATATATATATATATATATAGTTGTGCATAAGAGAGAGAAATAAATATTAGCATGTAAGTGCCCATGAAGAGGCCATAGTGATCATGTAGTAGTTACAATAGTCTTCTTCACTCCCTTATGCATTACTTGAGTGGATAGGTGCCTTAAATGAGCTATTTATGGTGTTTATGTCTAATTTTATTAAATTTTGACCCATGAAGATTACATGCATGCCAAATTTATCTAATTCCCTCTCCCTTCATTGGTTACCATCATTGAAAGAGGTTTAATTAGACCTTCTCCATGAGGCATTAAGTAGATGACCATGCCTACACATTGGCCTTATTGAAGAAACTACCCAAAATCCTTCATAATGCTCATTAATATGGGGTATACTCATGTAAAAGGGTAGTTATATATGTCTTAATATGTATCATTAAATCCATTATGGCATTCTACACCCATTATCACCTTCATCTTGTAGGTTAAGTAGGCCTTATAAGTTAGTAGCTAAGTCTTTTACCCATCCACTATTTGACTGACTATGATAGTTGACCCAAACCTTTAATCTATCTAATTAGTTTTGAATCATACCTGAACAACCCTTATACATCATAACTTGTACCCTCCAAACATCTCACACTTTTAGACTTACCTTTCTTTCATGATTAGGGCATCTTGACTAGCTTATATAGACTAGCTAATTGGTGAAGGTTGGCAAAGTAAATTCTAGGTAGGTAGGTGAATAATTTATGATTTTTAGAAGTGAAACAAGCCTCAAACCAACACCTCAAATTATTATAAATATATGACTAATTTTTCACTTCATTTCCTACTTAAAACCCTAAAAACTTGTATTTTTTGGAGATGTTCATACACTGTCCATACATACCCATACCCTAGCAAGAGCCTCCTCTGAGTGAAAATATGATCCAAGTGTTTTCTAAGTTATTCAAATTCTTCTAGATGCATTTTATTCTAAATCTCTCTATTTGGGTCCTTATTAGGGTTTTATAGAGTTTTAAGAATGTCTAGGACTCTTAACGATGTTTCATAGAGGTTAGGGCCTTAACCTCTAAACCAATTAAACTAAACTCTTGTAGACAAATCCCCTCACCTTTATTGAAGTGCTTAACCTCCCATGTATAATTTATATATAGTTTTGAGCATGTGAAGTTGCCTCTCAAGTGAGAAACATGCATTCTAAGTAGTCTTAGAATAATTCTAGGTCAAAATGGCCAAATGTGGCTTATCTTCTACAAATCAAAGTGACTTATCCCTCTAAAATAGCTTAATGATCAATCCCATGAATATTTTAGGTGTCATTTGAAATTCATTTTATCCTATGCTATGACCTCTAAGTGTCATTGTCTTAATGGAGGTGTTAGACCAACATGTCTGACTATAGGATTTATGAGTTTTGGCCTTAACCTAGAGTTTTGAGGCACTCATCCACTACTCTCATCATGTAAATCATCTCTTAAGTTACTTAGAGTACATGTGTTGGCATCATCAATCCATTTACCTTCTATTATATGCAATAGTGTCTCTCACTTAAATACTTGGGTCTATTTATAAGGGTAACCAATTGTAAAGGTTTTTGTAGGTGGCCATTTTGATATAATTTATTAACTTTTAGACCCTATCTTACTTTAAAAACCCATGGTCTATGCAAACTCTTTTCAATCCCTTGCTTACAAACTCAAACTAGCTTCTTTAGGCTTGGTCCATACAACATGAATCCTATATGTGCCAATAAATAGGTCATTTGAGTGCTTAGAATACCTAAGGATACCTTTAATACCATTTTATATCTAAACTACTCCATCCAAATTCATTTGGAGGTAAAATTCTATCATCGGGTACCATCCAAGGTTTAGGAAGGTTTTTGGAGGTCCACCTTCTTAATGAGGGTTCATATAGTATATAACTCCAAATAAAAACTTATTATCATGAATTTTTATCCCATTGACCCCTTCATCTCTCCTAAATATATTAGGATACCATGAAAAGTGTGTGTGGAGATAGGAGTGCTAGAAGGTGTGCCTCGAGATTTTTGTTAAGTAATTTGAGAGAGTTAACTTCTTAGTGTTCATTCATAAAATTGGACCCCTAAACCCCTCTCATTATTTTATTTATTTTTATTCAAAAAGGGTAATTAAGTTTCCCTAAGATCCCTAGGCCTAGGTCCCTCTATGGTGAAAGATATGATTGCTTGAAGATATAGCTCGGTAGGCCTACTCAAGAAGATGGAGCTTGGGGAGAGATAAAACCCATTATGAGATAACTCATTACACTTCCCTAACTCAAATGTGTTCTCTATTGTTTTAAACATCCTCCTACATATACCACATTGCATTAAAATTTCTTGGAGGTCTTGATTTGCTATAAGGTGGAGGTAGGGTCTTGGGACCTAGGTGAGACTTTAGGTCTTATGGGGATAGAATGGATGTTGAAAATCTCATCTCTCCTATGGATGTATCTATATATCTCATGTTCCACAACATCTCATTCAATCCAACCTATACCTCATTCTCATGTTCTCATCTATTTAAACCTCTTGTTAACCTTTCTCCTTCCTATAGACTATCTTGATCAACACTGCCTAGTGCATAGGACTATAGATCTGATGTTGGTACCCAAATTAACTTATTTTAACACTTATAAGGGTGTAATCATAGTCAAAACATCATGTTTCAATGTTGAACATAGCCTTAAATCTCATGTCTTGTAACCCTGCCAACACATGTACATACACAGTCATATATAGCCTTATGTGTGTTTGGTTTGAAACCTTAACCAGACAACTTCCTTACTTAGGAGCACTATAAAGTAGGTAATTGAGTTGTTTGATGTGTATTTACCCCATAAATACTATCTTTTTATATATTCTATACATTTTAACTCTCATTGGTCTGACATGTTAGAACACAACTATCTATTGAGAGGGGCATGAATCAGTATATTGATTAAATTAGTCCTTTTAATAATTTTAATGTATATTAAAATATATATGTATAGAACACTCACACACACACACACACACACACACACAAATATACATAACACTAGATGTATGTGGAAAACTTAATATGAGAAAAACCACCATGAGAATAGATGCTAGAATCTATTGTTCTAATCTAGCCTCACAATTAATAACCTCACTAGTTATAATGTTTAAGGGAACCAACCCTAAGGAGACACCAATCCCTTTATTTAATATAGCATACTCTAATGAAGCACCAACTCCCTAACTAAGCACTAATTTAGCTTATCTGATGGCACCCACCAATCAAATCTATATTCAAAATATGGAGCTATAACTCTAGATTACAATATTGATTCATAAATGAATCTAAATCCAATTCTCTGTTATAGGTCTTGTCTATAATAGATCATGCTTTTCACATCTCTCTCTTCTCTTTTATTCTCTTCTCTCTCTACCCCTCTATCTTTGTGTCTCTATATTTCTCTATTTGACACACTTCATCAATCTCTTCCTCTCTATCTCTCTCTCTCTCTCTTGATTCAACTCTATTTAGCAGCAATAATAGCATTTACTATATCTTAGATGACATATATATAAGCATTGTATCTAGGTCTCATATTTTATCTATGTTCACACTTGGTCTATAACACATCACACTCCATCCTTGGACATAATTCAATAGATAGGTTTCTTGCTTCTTGAATCCATGCTCTACCACCATGATTCTCTATCTTATTACTATATTTAGCATATATTGGGCTCTCGTTTTGATGCACATGCCATATTACATAGTTTAAATTGATCAAATTGATCTATATCATTGTGTATGTTGTATAATTCATCTTTTCCACATGGTCCTCCATTTAGCCATTGTGATGAGAAAATCTTTAAATATTAACCATTGATCTTAAGTTTTGCACCATGATTTGATGATCCTCACTAAATTTTCTCAACTTTAAAATGCATCTATTAGATCAAGTTTTGACAGGTTCACACTCTTTATTATATCTTTGTACACTTTTTATCTTTAATGTTTCAAATTTAAAATGTATTTGTTGGAATTTTTAATCTGAGCTCCCATGTGCCATTAGATCTTCAAAGTAGCATGAACTTTATCTCTGCTTGTGTTAAACATCAAGCTCTTAATCTCATCTCATTGCTTCCTAGGTCTTTAGAAGATATATGCTTAACTAATCTCATCAAAGTAGTTAGGTATTTAAATTAGCTCTATGCCATTAAACATCAAGCACTTAATCTCATTGAGTCCACTTACTCCATTATATATTTATTGCATGATCACCTGCTCACCATTGATCCTTGTAAAAAGTTTGATCTTTATCTTTGATAAGCTCCCATGAGTGTGACACTTGGCATCCTTGCATGCCTTCTACACATTTGTTGTTAGTTCCTCCTATTATGACACTTGGCATTCCCATGTTAATCCTTATTTATTTGGATTTAAATTTATCTATAGATTTACTATGTAAGCTCTATGTTTGCGAAACCTGTCACTAGTGCATTTACTCGTAAGTGCCTTTGATAAATTAAGTTTGATATGCTTTTTTGGATCTTCAACATACAATTAACCACTAACCATTGATCAAGTTGAAATAAATATTAAGATCTTTGATCATTACTCGAGATAGTAATTTCTAGGTCAAAGGGGCTATTTGCACAATGATAACAAGGACTTAAGATATACTTAAATAACTATTTCTTGCCTATATCTAATCAACCTAAAAATTGAACATGCATATGAACACTATGGCTTAAACCCTTAGGGTTTAATTGAGAAACCCTATAATGTTTGAGAGCTAAAATAAATTATTTTGATCTCATTTCTCTTCATCTGAACTTACAAACCATATATATAGGATGCACTTGCAAAACCCATAACAGATCTTCAATCAATTGTTTTTCAATCCTCCAAAAATGGTCTCTATAAAAGCATGATAACTTTACACTATGAAGAAATAGAATTTTACACTGATAAAAAGACTGGAATACCTACCAGTACTACCCAATAGGATTACTCTCTTGCTGTGGTGGGGCAGAAGACTGAAAAGGAGAAAGAGAAAGAGCATTTAAACAAGGAAAAATTCTCAGAAGAGCTGAAGGCAGAGTACTCCAAACAGAAGAAGTGGTCCTCTCTGTTTGGCAAGAAACCCAATGAAAAACTTCTCTTCCCACCGGTTATTACAAAATCTTGCTGGGAGAAAGGTGAGTTTCAAGTTTTTATCCCAGATTCTTTAATAGATTGTTCTGTGTCTTCTTTGGAATTCACCCTAGTGGGTAAATTTTTAGGGGCAAGACCAGATATAGAATCCCTTACTAAAATGCTTAAAAGAAAATGGGTCATTCGAGGAGAGGTCGAAATGGCTCTAATGTTGAATGGTTTTTTCTTGTTTAATTTCAACTGTAAAGAGGACATGAAGATGGTTCTGTGTGGAGGACCGTGGTCTTTTGGCAAATGTTCTTTAACTATTAAAAAATGGGAACCTAACATGGATCTTTCAGATTCTTTCTTCTTAAACACTCCCATTTGGGTAAGACTTCCTGGCCTCCCTCTTGAGTTTTGGCACGAGGGCATTTTTAAAGGTATAGCCAGCTCTTTTGGTGAACTAGTGGCTTTGGATAATGCAACGGCTACTAGATCCAAACTTCAACAGGCCAGACTATATGTTAAAGTTACAGATTTGAATAATCTCCCAAAAAAAGTGGATTTAATTTCTAAGCATGGCAAAAAAACTCAAAGGTTTGTTTTTGAAGATCTGCCCAATTCATGCTATGTTTGTAAAAAATAGGGGCATTGGGCCAAAAACTATCCTTACAAAAGAAAAAATTATTCAAGCAGTGTTCTAGATGATAGAAAGACCAAGGTTCAGCATAAGAAAGTATGGATACCCAAAGAAAATAATCTAAAAGAACTAAAGAACAATGAAGATAATAAAGTCCTGCATGATGAGGAGGAGAAAGAGATTTCTAATGAAGATCCCAAAGTTCCACAATCAGAGGCAGATGAAGAGTTTGATGATGAGAATGAAAATTCTGAGCAAGAAGGTAAAGGGCTGCAATTAAAAACCACAATTCTTAAACAAAGAATGGTCAATTTGATAGATTTATCAAAACAAATTGTGGGCTGTCAAAAGATGGAAGACCGATGGGGAGATGTAGAAGACATAACTGAGCAGGAGAAAGGAAATTTTATGGATAGAACTGAAAATAAATTAGAGAAAGGATAACCTCTTGATTCTCAGTCCAGGGAGATTCAGGCTGAGAATGCTCCCCCTCTAAAGGAGCTAAACATAAATGATAAAGGAGAAAACATAAAGCACTTTCTAAACCAAAGAAAAGTGCTAATAAAAAAGACCGTTACAAAGGGTGTTGAAACAAGAAGCAGCAAAAAAGACCAGAAAATGAAGGTGATACATCCGGCTTCTACAACGGATAAATCTGGAAAAGGAGACAGACAATTATTAAAAGTGAAACCAGATGTTGGCTCTCTTGACAGACCGGGAAGAAGATCCGCAAAGAAAAACAGAGAGCTAGAAAGTAAGTAGAATATTGTTGATGGTAGGCAAGCAACTATTCTGGACTTTGCCCCTCAAAAATAGTTAGAAAATCTTTCTTTGGAATGTTAGGGGGCGGAATATAAAATGAATAATGATGCTGCCCCTATTTTTTCCTATTTTTTCTACTAAGTTTTTAGTAGGCTTAAGGATTGCTGATCCTGGTGTTTGTAATTGCTCTATCTTTTTTATCCTATCATAGGGTTTTGGGGCCCCTTCAAAACTTGTTTTTACCTCAATCTAAAACTTTACACTATGCAACTATAAAACATGTTATTCTCTCCAATGTCATGCCAACAATCTCACTTTTGACATCAATGACAATATTATTCCCAATAATCTCCCCCTTTGGCATTGATAGCAAACTAAATGCTCTGATCTTACAATACTCTACTCCTTCTCTGGCATTGCTTGCATTAGCTTCTGATGAACTTGAGTTGAAACTATTCATACCAAACTTGTTCCCCCTTAGGCAATGGAACATTTGTCTAAACTCAACTTGGACACGTGATCTTCTCTTTCAAAATTTTAAAAAGAACATTTGTACTTTTTCTCCCCCTTTGACACCAATGGTAAATGGACTCTAACTTTTTCATAGTTTGTCCAAAATTTTCTCCCCTTTATTAGATAAAAGAGTTTTTCCAAGAATCTACAACCATCAACTCATTATAAATTTGCAAAAATATGTATACCTAAGTTTATTTTTCTCTCTTCTTTTATGGATTAACAAGACTTATGCGATACTCCCCCTCGACTCATGCCATATCACTAAGATCTAGTGATGTGATGTAGGATCCACCACTCCCAATTTTTGTCTTAGATACTCAAATTATTCCTTGGGAAGAGGTTTGGTGAATATGTTTGTGACTTGATACTTGATTGATATGTGCTTAGTTTTAGAATATATCACTATATTATTTGATATGTTAATATCATTTTAATTGTCATAAAGAATAGAGATACGTGATTTATATTCTACCTTGATGTCTTTGAATGTTTACTTCATCCACAAGACTTGATTGCAACATGCCACTATTACCACATACTTTTCTTCTACTGTAGAAAGATTAACTAACTCTTTCTTTTTGCTTATCCATGAAACAAACCTATTTCCAAGGAAAAATGCACCACCACTAGTGCTTCTATCATTCACACTTTCTACCCAATCAACATATGTATATATTTTCAAAGTTAAATCTTTAATTTTAATATACCATAGGCCATATTCTATTATGATTTTGATATATTTAAATATTCTTTTCACTGCATTGATGTATGATTCCTTAGGAGCATCTTGAAATCTTGTAACCATGCATACTTCTTACATGATATATGGTCTTGATGCAATTAGGTATAGAAAGCTACCTATCATTGATCTATACAAAGTCTAATTTGCATCAAATGACTCATCATTTTTTCTCAAATTAAAACCAATAATCATGGGAGTACTTATTGGTTTGCTATCTTCCATTCCAAACTTCTTGAGCATTTTCTTAGCATACTTGGTTTAAGATATAAATATCCCTTCATCAGTGTGTGCTATTTGTAGACCTAGGCAGAAAGAAATTTCTCCAAGCATAGACATCTCAAACTCATTTTGCATTTGAGTGGAAAATTCTTTGCACATATTTTTATTTCTACCACCAAAAATGATATCATCTACATATAAAATAGTAATTATTATTTGTTCACCTTCTGATTTAAAGTACAAATTATTATATACACAACCTTTATTAAATCTTTGTTGTTATAGGTACTGGTATAATCTTGAATACCATGCTCTTGGTACCTATTCTAGACAATAAAAATCTTTCTTTAATTTGCACACATAATATTCTTCCTCTAATAGCTAAAAACCTTTAGGTTTTTATATGTAGACTTCCTCTTCTAGGTTCCCATTCAAGAAAGTTGACTTAACATCCATTGGATAGACTTTGAATTTCTTATAAATAGAGAATGCTATAAACATTCTTATTAATTACAATCTAGAAAATAGATCAAATGTTTCCTCAAAATATATGCCCTCAATTTATACATATCTGTTTCACACCAATCTTTCCTTATTCCTTATAACAATTCCATATTCATTGAGATTATTTATAAAGACCCATTTTTTACCTATTACATTCTTATTTTAACATCTTGTAATTAATTCCCAATTTTTGTTATTTTCAATTTGGCTTAGTTCTTCTTCCATGTCTTTTAGCCAATTCTCATCCTTGTTAGCTTTAACATACCTCTTAGGCTCAATTTCAAACATTAAAGCAAAACTTACTTGCTCTTTGTTGATTACAACTCTTTTCCTTGTCTAAACTCTTTCATTTTTATTGCCAATGATCTACTCTATAAGATTATCCTCTTGAAAAAATCTTTTAGGTGCCTTTTCCTTTACTTCCTCATGATCTTCATTAATTTCTTCCTCTTCATAATCTAATTCTTCATTATATATTTCTCTATCAAGTTTAACATGTTCCAAGCCTTCTTTAACCTCGACATTGATGCTCTCTACAATCTTGTGTAGAATTTCTTTGTAACATATCTAGGATTTGCTTTGGGTGGAATAACCAAGAAATATTCCTTCATCACATCTTGATTCAAAGCTTCCCAATTTGCCTTATTTTCTCTTGATGTAGCATTTTCTTCCAAATACTCTGAAATATTTAACAAATGTAGGTTTTCCATACCATAATTTGTAGGGAGTTTTATCACTATTTACACTCAATTGAACTCCATCCAAGATATATACTATTGCTTATATTACTTCTCTTTGGTATCTATCATGTATCTTAGCCTCTTTTAACATTGTTCTATCCATCTCCTTGACTATCCTATTCTTTCTCTTAATAAATCCATTCTACTATGGAGCCCTTGCTACAAATTAATTCCTTTTGATTCCATGCTTCTCACAGTATTCTATAAACTCATTTGAGGTGAATTCTCCCCCTCTATCAGATCTTAAGTATTTTATTTTTCATCCAAACTCATTCTCTACCATGGCCCTAAAGAACTTGAATATTTCAAATGCCTGAGACTTATCCTTCAAAAAGGTTACCCATGTCATCTTGAGTAATAATATATAAATAACATGAAGTATCTCTCTCCTTTAGAACCTTTTGTCTTAGTAGGACCACAAAGATTAGTATGAACTAATTCTAGAGGCTTTGTAGTTTCATACTCCTTTGTTTGAAATCTGACCCTTGTCTACTTGCCTTGGTGACATTCTTATAGGTAGTATCTATAGGTTTGGTTATCTTAGGCATGTGTCTAACACACTTATTTGGGCTCACCTTTACTAGGTTGTCAAAATTGACATGGCCCATTATTCTATGCCTTAACTAAATCTCATCAATCTTTCCTATAAGGTAGCTATTACCATTCACTTCACTAAGATCATAAATGTTACTTTTAGTTCTTTTCCCTTATGAAAATAATCATCTAGATCTCCTTATCTTATAGCCTTTTACATTAAATGTGACATATCCATTATCACACATTTGGTTGACACTTAGAAGATTATGTTTCAATCCTTCAACATAAAGGGCATCATGTGTAGGCAATTTTCCATCTATGTTCAATGTTCCTTTACCTTAGATATTTACTATAGTGATGTCTCACAAGTTAATAGATTCTTCCTTACATTTTTTTAGTTTGATGAACTTGTTATTGTCACTAGTCATATTTTTTGATCAACCACTATCTATTACCCACAAATTATGCTTCTTGGTATGGAGTGCAGTTTGTGCAATCATATATTCATCTTTCACTTTCCACACATCCTTGGATTTCTTATTTGGCTTATTTTTTCATTTTTTAGAGACTTGTGAGCCTTTTTTTCACACTAAGAGGCATGATTTTATTTTTTATTTTTGATCTTACAAAGTTTTTTCTACATTTTTTAGCTATGTGACCAAAAATTATTACAATTATAGCATATTACATTTGTATCTAACAAGGGTGCAAATGAATTTCTTCTCACAAAATTTTTTATCCTTTTAGGTACAACCCTACATTCACTATCCCTATGACCAAAATAATTATAGGTATAACAATAACCATAAAAAAATGAGGAATACCTGGTCATGTCATTTTTTATATCGGATGAGGAAATCTTCTTAACTCTAGCTTCTTCAAATCTTTCACCCTTATGAAACCATCTGCATCAGCTACCTTTGTCTTATTCTTTTCTTTAATATTATTTTCTCCTTTATCTTTATTCATATCAGTAGTTATTATGTTTGTATTTGTATCTCTAAAGGCATTATTCCAAGATTTTTCATTCTTTGTTCCTAATTCTCCTTGTACTTTGAAGTTGTCATATAAGTTTGTAGATGTATTGTTTATGGGACTTTTCCTTTTTCAAAACCAAAACTAGATTTCTCTTTTGATGTATTTTAACAATTGATCAACTCATCAAGAATTACTAAACCTCCTTTTAGCTTTAGACCTTTGTCTATTTGTTCTTTTGCTTTCTCAAGTTCTTTTCTCAAAGCCACTATTTCTACTTATAACTTCATGCACTCATCAGATTTAGATTGTAGTTCAAGTTTGACAACATATTTTTTTATTTTGGCCTCTTTAACTTGTGTCTTTAGGATAACTACCATCAAATCATATTTTTAAATACTTTTCAACATTTTAAAAATCTCATTTTCTCCAATTTTATTCTATTTTGAGTTCTCTTTTCCCAACTTGTCAATTTCATCTAGAGCACATATGAGTTCACACTCTATATCCACTTCTCCTTCTTCTTCATCTAAGTCTTTGACTTATTATTGATCCATATAAGTTAATATTAATGTCATGAATAGGACTTCCTTTTCTTTAGCCATAAAGGCACAGTCATGGTCATCATTAGAACTATCATAATCATCTAATGAATCACTATCTTATTTTGTGTACAGGCCTTTCTTATTTTTGAAGAAGTTCTTGGAATAGTGGGGTTTCATATTTTTACTATCCTCTTCTTACTCAGACTTGATTTTTTTTATAAGGGCATTTAGTAGAAAAATGTCCTACCTTACCAAAATTAAAGTATTTAAAGGGTAACTTATCTTTATATTTTCTAGAGCCTCTTCTTAATTTTTTGACAAAGTTTCTTCATCATTAGTCTCCTCAGATCTGGATGTAGATGCTTCTACTTTTACTTGTTTGGTTGCTTTGAATTTAAATTCTCTCTTGAAGGTATATGCTTCTCCCATTCTCATCTCATAGGTAGTGAAGGCTCCATGCAATTCATCAATAGTGAGTTTATCTAGATCTCTTACTTCCTCTATTGCAAATATTTTAGAGTCATATCTTGATGGTTGAGATCTTAATAAATTTTTTATAATGACTAGATCTTTCATCTCTTCTCCAAGGCCTCTGATTTCCATGACTATTTTATCTACTCTAAGGAGGTATTTTGTAATTTTTCTCTTCTTTATTAATTTTAAAGCTTTCAAACTTGACTTTATATGTTTGTAGCTTGGCTTGCTTTACCTTATCATCACATTCATAGATGTTCTTTAATTTATTCCAGATATCTTGTGCATTTTGACAATGCATCACTTTTTCAAACTCTAAATTAGATAATCCACATAGAATAAAATTCTTAGACTTGGCATTGCTCTCATATTCTTTTTTGGTAGCCTAATTAGTAGGAGTTAAAGTAGGAGATGTATATCCATTTGCAATAGACATCCATAAATCAAACCCTAATTAAGATAAATATGCTTCCACTATAATGCTCTAGAATGCATATTTTTATCCATCAAAGAGATATTATTTTTTTAAAGAAGAGATTTCTTAACTATCTCTTTGTGTTCACCATCCAAGATCTACCTAAGCTAGTTAGGCTTTTTTTAATGAATCAGGGCTCTAGTACCAATTTTTGGAAAACAACTATCTATTAAGAGGGGGTTGAATCAATAGATTGATTAAATTAGTTATTTTAATAATTTTAATATAGATTAAAACATATAAGTAGATATCACACACACATAAATATGCATAACACTAGATGTATGTAGAAAATTTAATATGGGAAAAACCACCATGAGAATAGTTACTAGAATCTACTATTCTAATCCAACCTCACAATCAAGAACCTCACTATTTATAATGTTTAATGGAATCAACCCTAAGGAGATACCAATCACCTAATTTAAGAGTACCTACTCTAAGGAAGTACCAACTCCCTAACTGAGCACCAACTCAGCTTATCTGATGACACCCACCAATCAAAGCTACATTCAAAATATGGAGCTATAACTCTAGATTACAATATTGATTCATAAATGAATCCAATTCTAATTCTCTATTATAGGTCTGGTCTATAACTACTCATGCTCTACACATCTCTCTCTTCTCTTCTCTTCTCTCATTGTCCCTTTGTCTCTGTGTCTCTATATTTCTCTATTTGACACACTTATCAATCCCTTCCTCTCTACATCTCTCTCTCTCTATTTGATTCTATTCAGTAGTAACATTAGCATTTACTGTAACCTATATGACATATATATAAGCATTATATCTAGGTCTCATACCTTCTCTATGTTCACACTTGGTTTGTTACAAATCACTCTCCATCTTTGGACATAGTTCAATAAATAGGTTTCCCACTTCTTGAATTCATGATCCACTACCATGATTCTCTATCTTATTAAAATATTTAGCATATATTGGGCTTTTTTTTTAATGCACATGCCATATTACACAATTTAGATTGATTATAGTGATCTATTTTCTTGTCTTTATTGTATAATGCATCTTTCCTGAATGGCCCTCCGTTTGACTATTGTGATGAACAAATATTTAAATATTTTCCATTCATCTTAAGTTTTTCACCATGATCTAATGATCCTCATTCAATTTTCTCAACTTTAAAATGCATCTATTAGATCAAATTTTGACAGGCTCATATACTCCATTGGATCTATGTATGCTTCTAAGCTTTAATGTTTAAAACCTTAAAACATATCCATTTTATATTTTAATCTAAGCTCCCACGTGTCATTAGATATTAAAAGTAGCATGAAATTTAGCTCTACTTGTTGTTAAACATTGAGCTTTTGATCTCATCGCATTGTTTCCTGAGTCTTTGGAACATATATGTTTTATTGAACTCATCAAAGTAGCTCAGTATTTAACTTAAATATATCTCATTAAACATTGAGAACTTGATCTCATTGAGTCCACTCACTCCATTAGATATATATTACATGATCACCTACTCACCATTGATCTTTGGAAGAAGCTCAATCTTTATCTCTGATAAACTCTCATGAGTGTGACACTTGCCATCCTCACCTGCCTTATGCATATTTGTTGTAATTTCTTGATATTGTGGCACTTAGAATTCCCATTTTAATCTTTAAATATTTGACTTTAAACCACTCCATAAATTTACTATGCAAGCTTCATATTTGTGACACTTTGCACTAGCATGTTTACTCGTAGGTGCCTTTAACAAATTGACTTTGCTACACTTCATTAGATGTTCAACATATGATTAAGTTCCCATTAATCAAGATGGGATAAATATTAAATCTAAGACTTATGAAATATTAAGGTCTTTGATCACTGCTCAAGTTGCTAATTGCTAAATCAAAGGGGCCAATTGCACAATGATGACAAGGACTTAAGATATAACTTAAGTAACTAGTTCTTGCCTATATACAATCAACCTAAAAATAAAACATGCGTATGAATGCCATGGCTTAAACCCTTAGGGTTTAATGTATAAACCCTATAATTTTCAAGAGATAAAATAAATTATTTATGATCTCATTTCTCTTCATCTAAACTTATGGACCATATATCTAGGATGCACTTGAAAAACCCATAACAAATATTCAATCAATTACTCTTTAATCCTCTAGAAATTTTCTCTATAAAATCATGAAAACTTTGCATTTTGAAACTATAAAACATGCTCTTCTCTCAAATATCATGCCAATAATCTCCCTTTTGACATCAATGACAATCATATTGCCAACATGACACCTTCATGTCATAGACAATCCTGATTGACTATGTGAGCTTTACACAATCCAAAATGCATTCCTAAAGGTTCCTTTTCATTTAGTAAGGTGATCACCATGTTTTATCATTCCTCTCATTTTGAATATTCTTTTTTTATGTGATGAGACTATTTCATGCTTAGGCTAAGGGTATAAACCATCAATAGTACTATGAGTATTGTATAAACCATGTATATTGATTGATAAGGAGTTTGTGGAATAAGCATCTAAGTGAGGAGAATGTTTTTTAGCTAATTAATACCTATGTGACTCTTCCACACTCCCATTCACCTCCTTAATACATTTACCTACTTTTTCATATTCACTTCTTATGCTCAGGGGTAATTTGTATATGGTGACTTTGGAGGGCTTTAACAAGGTGGGTTCATGTGATTTCAAATAGGCGACTATTTTCTCATTCAATAGGGTTTATGGCTATCTAGTTCATTATTCATGACTTAATGGTTCTTAACAACCATAAGGAGTATTTAGGTCTTGATCCCATGACTTAGACTTGGTTGGGGGGAGGATGGCATATGGGTGATGATAGTGGGGTTATATGGAGTTTAAAAATGGAGTGCAGGGCTTACAATAGAGGTGGAATGATAGTGTAAAGGTTACCAAATGGTAGAGATTGTTTTGTGTCTTGAAATGAGCTATGAGAACACATCTAAGATATTCTAAAAGAACCTTGGGTACCCATATACATATACTTAATAGAACATAACACTTTGGAGGCCATGAAGAGGCATACCTAGTAAGAAAAGGAAACCTAAGACGTTCCAAAAAACCTTAACCTTCACTAAATAACCTTAACTTCTAGTAAAATATCTATCAAATTGTTTAAGTGTAGATTGGTAGTCTCTAAGCCTATGGGGGTTATGGTGAAGGTTGAGAACCTTGTGAGAAGGATATATAGATGTGAATGCAACACTCCATGATGTGTTTCATTATGTTTTGCCAACCTTCAAGCCACCATTATACAATATACTACCTTCTTATGCAATTAAACTCAAGCATGTAGGCATTCTTCACTCAAAGGTACCATGAGAGAGTTAGGGGTCTATATGAATACCCAAATCCTAAACCAAAGAGGCATGAATCACTTCAAGACACTTTATTGAACCTTCAAGACTAATCACCTTTAGGTGTATACATTGGATACTACTTCTCACTATTGAAACCTTGCCTATAGACTATAGATATTGGTAGTTTGGATTCTTTTCACCTCTATATACCCACACATGTGAGCCAAATACTAAGGAGGCCATGAAAAATCATTGAAATACTTGAGGAACTTGTAAAAATCATCATTTTGATCAAATAGACCATAAATTCAAATAAACCATCCCCCTTATTTTGCCCTAATAGATGAGGGTGGTGACCAGATCATTTAAATTCTTAATGAATGTTCATAGAGTTTAAGGGACTAAAATTAAAACCAATGCCCATGATTGGAAGGTGACCAAGTTTACTTTTTTTGGCCAAGATCTTGGACCTTCTCTCTCCTCTATATGGATTGGGTATAAACTTTAAGTGCTTTCCAAGCCTACCAATAAGCTTGATGGTGAAGAAGATGTTGAGAAGTGTTTTCATTGATGTCAAGGTTGATGTCATTGATTTCAAGGTGCATCTGGTGAAGATTTATGGTGAGTGGTCTTTGAGATAATTTGAAGGCAACCTAATATCTCTTTATTGAGAGAGAATTTGAAGGCAACCTAATGTCTCTCTATTGAGAGAGAATTTGAAGATAACATAATGATATTTTATTAGTTGATGTCAAATTCAATGTCATGATTCAGTTCAGCTTGATGACTATTTGTTTTGTCACAAAAAATTTTGATGATCAAGTAAGCATTGAAGCATGGTTATGAGGCTCTAATTTTGTATGAGATCATGTTGACTAGAAAGAGATTGTTACATTGGTGTGAGAGTGTTATCTAAATAGTGTTCTTATTTGATATAATTGAGGTATGCATGTTTGATTACTATTTCTTAAGTACAAGTTGTCTTGAGAAGCCTAGTCATAGCAAGCATAGTCATAACATAAGCATGTGCATGGTGAGCTTGAAGTTATTCATGCATAGGTATGTGTAAGATGTATGTCATTATTTGAGGAAGAATTTAAAGCATTTGAGAAATGTGTAGATGAATTAAGGAGAGTTTTAAGGTGTGCTTACAAGGGTAAGACCTTTAATCCAATTTTATAACTAGATCAATCCTAGACCCTACCTAGCCTAATGAGGCATGATGATCTATATTCAAGGTCTATGAAGGATGTATAGCTCTATTTAAGATTAAGAGAGGTTTTTTAATCATGTGATTAAGGTGGATATCACAAGGAAAGAGGCATGAAGATCAATTTTTTTAAGGCCTAATGTGGTTTGCAGGTCAAAGTCTAAGTAAGCAAAGAGAGAGAGTATGGCCTAATGGCATATGAGGTTCTATTTCTAAGGCAATTATGGATATATGAGAGTTTTAAAAGGTATGATATGTTTTTTAATGAATGTTCACAAATTTTGAGGTCATGATATCTAAGAAAAGGCATGAAAATTGATTTTGAGGTCTCTCAAGTACACAGAATGAGGCATGCAAACTCGAGAAGGACATTCAGGTGCTCATTGACATGCATAACCTCTGCATGGGAACTTTATATATTAATTGTATATGTGGAAGGTTCCTAGATCAAAATTATAGGAATTATTTTTTTATTGAGTGTTTATGTTATATGAACATTCATTAATTGTATAAGTGTGTTTAAACCCTCTTAGAACCTTAATAGTGACCCAATGTTGAAGATATGATTCAAAAGTGACCTAAATGGATTAGTATGATAAGGCAAGCTATTGGATGTTGTATTCAACTCTCCCAAGTACCTCTAGGTGTGATTAATTTTTTAGGTGTGTGAAAAGACATTATAGGAAAGTGCACATTTCTTAGAGATTTGATGTAGCAATTTTTGGAGGTTCTAGGTTTCACCCTAGCTAAGGAGAGGAGTGTTCAAGTCCAAACCTCAAACCTAGTCTAACATAAGAATGACCTTATACTATGGGATGTCTAGTTTTTAGGTCACACCTCTATATTTCATGGGGTTATCTCCCTAATTTGACAAATCCATTTTCTATAATACTTAAATAAATCATAAGGAAAAGGGAAAAGGATATGGAAACTAATGCAAAAATCTACTCTAGGTGGTGATGCACCAATTGATGGAGGATCCACTCTTAATAATTCATTTTGATATCTAATAGTGAACAAAATGGATAAAATGATCAATAAGACTCTTTAATGGTGTTCTATAATGAATATTTTATAATAAGGTTGGATATGAATGTATAACTTTAAGGGCAAAAGGATATAGGTCTATGCAAGACAATATAAACTCATGACATTTCAAGAGAAATCCTACTTGATAACACTTCACAAAAATTAAAATGAAATCAAACATGAAGCTAGGCAAATGAAAGGCCTAAAGATGATGATTTGAAACATAAATTATGTAAATCAAAATCCCATAAGGTACACTAATTTCAACAAGAATCTAAAACTATCTTATTTTGATTCATAGAGTTTACAAGGCAATTTTGGTAGATCTTTGCTACACCTAGCTGAGGGATGGTAAAAAAGAGCTCAATTCCTACTTAAATAGATAAATTATAAGATATGAGAGAGAAATCCAAGTGTAGGAGAGGTAATGAGGCCCATATGGCATAGGGTAATTACACATGCTTGTTTCTCTCCTCAAATGTTGACATCTCATTGATGAGTCCATTTTGGCATTATGGAAGTTGTAAATATCTTGATCAATCTTATTCAAGATTTTTCCATTATAAAAATGGCTCAATATTCCCTCCTTTGGTAGTTATTCAATGTTTATGGGGTGTAAATAGGTCTCTTTAAGGTGTTGAGTAACCTCTCCTTCAATATGCATGCTAAATGGTTCATGAAACTACCTCCAACCAATCTTAATGGCTTCCATTTTGGTGTAAATTCACTATATTATAGTTACCATGATTTTATGTGGTTAATTAAGGTTTTCATGCCACAATTTTCTTACTATATTCTTCTATTTATAGGATAAGTAGGCCTATGTTGCTTGTTCTCCAATTTATATTAATATCCATTATCTGAGTGATCAAACAATTGAATTTAGGCTCCAAATTCATCTAATTAGACTTATATAATCCTTGGATAACCTCTATTTCACTGTAATTGAGATCCTTCAATATTTATTTACCTATAAACACACATTAGCCTTGCCTTACTAGGCCAATTAAACTACCTCATAGACTAGAAATTTAGATGGAGATGGTAAAGATGTTTCTAGTAAATTCCATGAGTTATTTTGGCATTTAATGAATATAAAAATTCATAAAAAATTTCTTCCCATGGTTTATAACTTTTCCTTAGGCTCTGCAACATAAATTTTGAATGGAACCCTACAAATTTTCCTCTTTAAGAGATGTTTGTATAGTTTTTGTACCATCTAAATCCATGAATAGGAGCCCTTCTGAGTTTCCAACATGGTCCAAGTGATTAATAAGTAAATTTTGATAAAATAAATTCTTATTTCCCTAAACTTCTCTAGATGGGTAATTATTAGGGTTCAAGGTAGGTTTTAAGGGGTTTACGAGTCTCAGGTTTGGTTCATGGAGATCAAAGCTTGGATCTCTAAACTAGCTACATTAATCTTGAGCCAATAGGCCCTCTCACCTTCCTTGAATAGATATACTCTCTAAGCATAAAACTTAAGCCTTTGTGAGCACTTATAGATGTCCTTTATGGAAATAACATGCTCTCCATATGATGTTTGTGTGCCTGTAGTTGGAAAATCCTACTATGATGACTTCTTAGGAATTGAATTAGCCCAAAGTGCTTTAAAATAATGTAATAACCTTCTCCTTTTGATTTGGAGCATCTATACATCCCAAATTTCCTTCTACTTTACCTTTTGAAGGTATAGTCCTAGTAGATATTGATGACTGTTTTGTTTGCAAACATGAGCTATGAACTTTGACTTTTACCTTAGAGTTATGAACCACCTTTGCTTCATATATAACTAGAAAAACACTTGATATACTTTAGAGAGTGTCACCATTGACTTCATAATACCAATTTTCCTCCTTATGGTGCATATATCCATGTGTTTCAATAACTAAATCTCTCTATCTGATGAACAAGCCATGAAGGTCAATAAGGAGACTATTAGGAGGCTTGATAACTGGCTCCAAACTACTTACAAATAGTGTACTTAGGCATGTAAATTTTGAATAAGGCTTATAACATTGCCTCTAAAGGTTTTTATGACCATGGGGGTGTTTATGACATGATTATAATGGTCATCATTCCCATTTTATAGCTTTCTAACACTATTCTTACCTACCATGTCCTTCATTTAGACCTAAACCTCTCATATTTACATATGCATGTGTGGTTTGATAACAATATAAGTGTTTCTTTGCCTTCACAGAGGTAGTATCCCTTGTTGACCACTTTTTCCACAATATAAAATGGATCAACCCTGCTATATCCGAAATCTTATATAAGGGGCTCATTATAGCATCATAGGGTGTTGCATAGTTCTATATGATGTCATCTCATATGTCATTCTAGCTTTAGTCATCATATGGTCTAGTCCTTGTGTCATTTGATATCTTAGGGTTTATTTTAGAGTCATATATGAAAGTGATAGGTTCTCATAGTGTTCAATTATTCATAGCATGGCATGAGTTACATAGGCCTTAGAATTTCATCAGAGCCTTCACAGGATCAAGTGACAGTTGTTAGAACAAGTCCAAAATTCTTATAGGTTTTTCGCTAAGTGTTGGAGACTCATCAGACATTTTATCCATAGAAAAAAGAATAAGACTTATTTATTTAAATAAAAATGTTTGAATCATAAGTATTTATTTCAATGAAATTGTTCTATAATAATTTTCTTGAAGATATAATTCTTTTAGACAAAGTGTTTGAGAAAAATAGTCTGATGCTAAAATCTTGAAGGTTTGTTTCTTTTAGACATTTTATCCATAGTAAAATAGCCAAGTTAGATTTATTTTACATAAATTATCCAATATAAAAGGCTAAGGAAATAATCTTGTTGTCACTTGTATTTTCACCCTTTGAGGAGATGTCTCAACTCTCCTCATCCAAGTGGCATAATTGAAACACCTCTAGATTATGGGTAGCCTAAGAATGAGGTGAATCTCTAGATAGGGCTAGCTCCCTTGATGTACCATTTATAGATCACTAATACACCTATTATTTCAAGGTAAAAAATAGATAAAACTAAAATTAAACTATCCTAAAGAATGTGATACACTAAATTTATTGATGACCACCAACCAGTTGCATGTCACACATGAGACCACGAGACTAACTAGGCATACACTTCTCTAAACTAAATCTTCTCACATTAGTATTTCATTATCAAGTTATGATGAATTTTAGGCTAGGAGTAATTTATAAGAGGCCTTGAATGACACTATTTTAATATACTAACTCACTCAACCTTGACACTTCATAGAGCACTTCACATGCCCTGCAAGAAGAAGCTTTCAAGCTGCAAATAGGTGTGATAAAGACAACAATGTTAAGGAAACAATAGTCATTACTAAGCAAGATCAATCATTCAAGTGAAAAAATTATGAATATTCATATAAGAGGTAATAATTAGTATTCATTATTTATTTATGATATGTAAATGATTAAGGATTCACCATACTTGGGTGGAACACAGTTTACAAAATCCAAAATGGCTAGTTCTTATAGAACTTGAGAGAGAGGAAGAGGATAAAAAATTTCAAAGGTCACAAAGACACTTGTTAAGATGATAAAATTATTTATATGTTCATGAGGATGGAATTTTAAATTTATAATTCAAGGTAAGGAAGCACAAGTGTCACCCCAAGTCATGAAACTCTTGAAATGTCGCATGAAATTCCCTTTACTGGGTCAGAAAATTGCCTTGGTGATTTAACCCTATTTGAACATCCCAAAACTAACTAGGGATATATATAATGATTGGAATGAGAGGGAATGGTTTCTTAAATTCTTATCCATGAATCTGTTTCATTAATAATCACCTATAATCTAAGAGAAGTGAGCCATCACTTCTTGTAGTCAAAGAAACTCCCTTTTCAATCACCCCTCACACTTGGCCTCAAAATTGGCTTCAATTTTCCATTAAAATATATTAAAGGGAGTGTATGACACTTTTAAATACCCTCTATGGCCTTATATTACTTAGGTATACCTTAAAATTAGCTCACTTGATGCTTTTCACCCTTCTCACTACCATGTTCATTATGCTAGTTCAAACTGGCTAAGATGAAACAACTGGTAAACACACTTAAGAGTTTTTATTAAGAATTAAATAGAAATTATGGGTTATCTCAATTCCTAATCCTTATCTTAAACTTTTTTTCATCTCTTTAAACCTCTTAAAACCCACACAATACACAAAATAGTCAATAAAATCAATCATGTACCCTATCTATATAGGTATGAAACACCTCAAGTGAATTGGAAGGGTCATTATTGACTCCTCTTAAACATGTATATACTTTTATGGCCATTACATCCCATTATAATTTCTCTCCATCCTCATTTTCCCAATTGGGTCATTATCTAAGGGTTTACAAGGGTTTTAGGTCCATTTTGTCCTTAATTTTTGTTCATAAATCCCTAACATTGGAAAATCAAAAAAATTCCACAAACATTATCTTAAGGACCCCTAATAACCTCTCAAAACTCTTTGGATCACCATACAAAGTGCTAAGGGAGATATAAGCACTCCAAGTTACTTTATCGACCTTGTGTCTTCATTCCTTATAGGCTTGGACTATCTTTGAGCCAAAAAATGGATTTATCATGGTTCCCATTGAAATTTTTGGGTCTTTAAACACCTAAAATTACATCACAAACATTCCTAAATCCTTTGTAACATTTTTCCAAAGTGGAAGTGAAGTTGACCTTCCATTTGGCTTCTAGGCCTCACCATCCTTGATAAGCCTGAATGCAACTCTTGTAAGTTTGGACCACTTTTTGGGTTCCCTCCTTATATGAGGTGTTTCTCATGTTTTTTTTATTTCATTCATCTTCTAAATTCACCCTAAAACCCTCCAATAACTCCCTCTCATCTCTTCTTCTCATTTACCAACTAGGCCTAGTGGGAGCTTGCTTGGTTGACCATTTTAAGATTTATGAGCTTTTTTGAGTTTTATATATCACCCATTAACCTTCCATACACCTAATAATATGTTTCTTGAGGTCTATAAAGCCTCCTATTAGGACTCTTACCCATGTTGTCTTCATTTGTTTGTCTTGCCAAAACTCTAATTTTCCTAACTAGCTAACCTCTAAGACAAAATAATGAGGTATATCCCTCCTATTCAAGGAAAATTTAAGGTTTTATAGGTTTTATTAGGTCATAAGTAAAATTTTTACCAAATTTATAAGTCATACTCACCCGTTTAGGCACCTAACCAACTCAATTTGTCTAAAAAAGACCTCTTAAAAGGACTATATTGTGCATTTTTCACTTTCACCTAATAATGACTTCTCAAGAGTAAATCCTTTGTGCTTATGTTACCTAAAAAATTTATCCATATTCAATTCATTATAAATAATATTAAAACTCACCAAAACCCACTCTTCTACCTTAGATTCTTCATCCTTACCCATTAAGCAACATGAGTGCCTTAGTACAATTGTACGGATTGTCACCCTTGGACTAGCATGAAGAGTAGATGATCAACTTGAAATAAGTCTTGGAGTATGTGAAAACACATTATTAACATATCATGAATCATTTCCAAGCTATTTTCAAACTATCTTTTTCTTCCTTAGCATTTTCATCTCTTTACTTTCATCAAGACTAAGCACTCAACTATAGGTGCTCATAAGACCTTAAAAAGTCTATAGGTATGTTTCATCATTAAAACTTTCCATATACCCCTTACATGTACCATGATATGACTTAATTGAGTTTTAACCCTTGACTATATTTTGTGTCTTGGAAAGGGACCTATAGGTGACCATGTTTTTTTGGGCTTGAGGATAGTGTCTACAAGATTCCCTAGAGTCCCTTAGGACCATTTGGTAGTTTCTTGAATCCATTTTTTCACCTTGCATAGGCTATATCATCACCCAAACACCCTGTTTAGCTTATCATCTACTTACTCAGTTATAGGTGAGCATTTTCTTATGAAGAGACACCTATAGGTGTATATGAGACTTGAAATATAGTGTTAAACCTCTTTATAGTATCCTTTAGGTCATAAATTATCCTTTCAACTATTTGGAAACACTCAACCATGGTGGCATAGTCTAGGTTATCAACTTGGAAAACAAGGTTGCTTAAAGACTCAAAATCTTATAGATGTTATTGATTGAATTAAGTGTCTAAATAGGCAACTTTGAGCCCTCAAACTTCTACCTTTTATTAGTTATATTTCCTCAATATTTTTCATTTCTATTTTATTTTATAGAGGCTACAAGTTTTAGTAATCAAGATGCATCAAAATTCTTTAAAACCTTGTTATATGATCTTGGGAAAAGGGCTTAGAACTCTATTTTCACATTTTAGGGAAAAGGTCCTTAAACACTATCATTGCTTCTTCCAAAATGTTTTACATCTCCATTTGCCCATTTGACACCTAAAATACATTTTTCATGATCAACCCACATTCTATTATTTTAAATAAGGCTTTACCATTCTCCAACCTTCTGTACTAGTACCTTCATGGCTCTGTGATGCCACTTGTAGGTAAACATGAGCTATATGCAGGTAATGAATAATGAACCTGTACCAAGGAAAATACCTTAATAATAAATTTATATCTTCATTAAAGTATCTACATGAAACATCATTATGTCTTAGATATTTTTATAAGTTCATACATCTCACTTTTGATGTCTTTATTTCATATAAGCCCCTATAGGTGCGCAATTCTACCATATGGTTGTGCATGTGACTAAGGTATTAGCACAGTCCCTTTTTATACCAAGTGAAGGTTCTTACTTTATTTTACTACTATGATAGTATGTTTAACATCATGATATTCTCATCACACTTCCATGAATCATGCTAAACAATATCCATACATGTAATTCCCAATGACTGCAAGTGATAATAAGCAAGGAGTTTACTGTAATTAGCAAGACTAAAAGTTGATCAAAGCATGGTGTGATGAAACTAATCATGGAATTAGGTAAATATTATGGAATTTATACATGTGAAACACCATATTACATCTACATGAGACTTTTTCAAAGAACCAACATTCTACAAACAAGGAAAACTTTCAGTGAGACCTCACATGGTGACACCTTCTTGCAACATGATATGACATGATCATCAAAACACCATGAAACATGAAAATAAAGAATTAATAAAATTTAATAATAGATCCAACATCCTTTGGAGTCAAAATCACAAACTAGATTATATGGACCAATCTGAAATAGAGAAAAACCTATAGGGTGCAGGAAATAGTGAATAGAAAAGCATAGTCAACTTGTTAAAGATGGTTCATAAAGCATGGCTGAAAAATCTTTAAACTCTTGTTATGTAAATTAACCTCTCTAATTTTAAAATTCACCCCATAATTTTTTTTTTGTTTGAAACCTCCTCAACTATTTATACCAAGCATAAATTTGTTAATCACTTATGTGTGTCTAGAAGGGTGAGGAGGATCATAATAGTTTTAAATAAAATTTGCCAATTTCAAAGCATTCCAAGCATGGAAATTATTTTTAGGAAGATGAATATTAATATCAAAACCTTATCCCATGTGTCACCTTCCCTCATGGGCCATACAAGTGCCAAACTCCTCTTCTTTAGTTGATTCTTGATTTTTAGTTTAATAACTTACAAGTTTCAAATGAGACTAAAATTATTGATAGGGAATCTAACCTCTTGGAAATTTGAAAGGAAACCAAGAAACTTTTACACCTTTAAAACCATTCCACTTTCATTTATGACCCATAAATGGCTCAAAAAGACATAAGGATTAAAATGACTAAGACCAAGGCTAATAAAGCATTAAATGACATCAAAAGACCTAGAATACACCTTATGACATATTATTAGACCCCTAAAAAATATAAAGATCAATTTTATACCTATATGGGTCCCAATTTGACCTGTAGGGTCAAATTTGGTCAACAATTCTTTTGGATAAAATGTTCAAAACATAAAACCTGATGACCCATATTGTTTCAAGAAAATTAGCTGATGTAAAAAGTCCAAAACCATCATTCTTATTGAGAACTATCTCGAAGATAAAGAGACCAAATAAATTACCCATGAAAAAATATTTAATGGAATTGAGTTTTTTTGGGAAAGTTTATTATTAGATTATGATGTTTACACAAACATCAAAAATGAGCCCAAGCAAAAAATCATTAGCATTCAAAATGTGGTAATCACATAGACGTCATTGACAGTCATGCAGATGTCATTGATGATCACATCGACATAAAATTTAAGTCATTTAAAATAACCTTTGGGATTAAAATATCTTAAATATGGTTACATAGATGTCAAATATTTTCACACAAGTGTCAAACATAGGCACACAAACGTCAAGTTTAGGCCTTGTAAAATAGTCATTTAAATTTAAATAGTGGGTCATATTAGATCAACAATCAGCATTCCATCATACACCAAAATCAATGGAGTGTATGATTTAATAGTATAAATGGGTTACAAATATATATGGTGCACATTTGATCATGTAAACGTAGATTGATGATGTAAGTAGAGTTAAAATGTCAACAACTCTTGGGATTGAAACATGTTTGAGCAACCAGATCATGATCTATGATTCATGTTAAATCATACATCCAAATCCAATAGTGCAAGTGAGGTAAATAGGTTATAAAAATCAGATAAAATGAAAATTTTCCAATTATCATAATCTTGAGATCTTGAATCAATGATCAATAGATAGTATTGAAAGTTGAAGTAAAGAAACTCTAGGAAGGGTCAACTAGGCAAATTTGATTAGAATCCAAATGGATAAGATGGGATACGTGTTCAAATGATGATAGAGAAAAATCTTAAATGGAATGAATAAAGTGCTAATGAAGGCCACATGGGAGAATATTTAGGATCAAATAACTCTATATCAAAGTGAGATCTTCATACTCATATGCTGCCATGAAAGCTCAGTCAAAGACTAAAGATAAATAGTGACTGCTAGATGTAAAGAACAAAGTCTAGGAAAGAAATGAATGACTATATATGGTAAATTTAAATGTAAAAGGTAAAAACCTATAAACTTTATATGAATATCAAAGTATATGTGTCAACTCTCTTAGTTTAGTTTCAAATGCTTGATAGATGATCCATGATGAAAATATTCCATGAAGGCTAGCTAAAGAATATCTACACCATTTTGGAGAGTTTGTCATGATTTATATAAACATTTATCTTAAGAGGAATTCATGGTCTATTTCACACTTAGTTTAACCTTAAAAATAACTAGTTCTCATGCCTGAACATGTGTTTTAGTGACTCTTGAATTTCTTTATTTTCTCCTCTCTCTAAAGTTCTATAAGTAGTTGCCATTTTGGTCTTTGTAATCTAATACCAAACCATGTATGGTGAAGCCTTGCTAGTTTTGAATTTGTAATTTGACTTATAACAATAAATTAAATCTATTTTTAGTTCATATATTAGCTTTTCAAAGTGTGTGAATACATGTATGGTGAATAGTTAAGATATATTCATCTATCCTTGCTTTCTCTTAGTCCTTCTATGTTTGGTACAAGTGATTTTAGCCTAGTAGGTCATATGAAGTATAGTCAAGTGTACTAATCTATCTTAAGTGTATAATGAGCCTTAGTATTTAGATCTGATCTATGGTCTTATTTTCCTTGGAAATTCTTTGTGCATCTCACCTTCATATAGAAACACTAATGCTAGTGCATTCTAAGACTCTTAGACTAGTGGTATATGCCTTATCTATTTGTGATAGAGTATGATAGTCTAGTGAAAAAAATCTTGGTGCATCACCCTTTTATAATGGGTTTATTTCATGTAATTTATAACCATTTTCCCCCAAAATAAATCATTAGATAAGTGATCGGCTTTGCAAGACACATTCAGGGAGCTAGCCCTTTAAATCTAGAGGTTCACTTCCATTATAGGTACACCCACATACCTATAAGTGTTCCCATGTTTCCCAAATTTGGAAGAGACTTGAACACCCTATTTTAGGGTGAAATATTTGGTGACAATAGTTCTAACATGCTTGGTGGGACCCTATCTTCAAGATAACTTATCAAGGTTAATATTGGGCTTGACAACATTAGATAAAAATTGGTGTACTGCTTAGCATTTGGAGACTCCATTAAAGTAAACCTAGTTTAAGGTCATTGTCCTATTATAAAATTGATCTCATAATTCATGGTTCTCACTAGGTCATCCTCTAAAAGAGTTCTCAATCCCGTTGACCCACTCTTTCAGTGTGAACTTACTCTTGAAGTTCAATATCCTCAACCTAATCTACCCTTTAGATAACTAGTATATTTTCCTATAGGAAGAGGTTGAAAATTTTGAGAAAATTGAAGATACTAAAGATTTTTAAGAATTTCAATAAGATATGGATAGACCTCATGCTTTCTCTACATTTAATATAGAAAATCCAATTCACCTTTAGGAATATGATGTCATTCCTCCCAATGCCATAAAAGGTGTGCCCCTATTCAATGGTGAAATTCATGTTACACCTAGTGATCACATTAGAGATGTCTTTAAATTTTATAACTTCCATAATATCACTCAAGAAAAAATTACCATTAGACTCCTTGTCATGTCCCTTAGAGGGAAGGCTCTTGAATGGTATAGAACTCTAGAATGTAGATGCATCATATCATGGGGTGAATTTGGAGTGTTTTTAACCTCAATATTTGGAAATGAAAGTGGCCATGCCTCTCTCATACACCAACTTATTGTGATCAAAAGAGGATCTAAATAAATAATACATGATTTTAATGAGAGGTTTAAAAAGATTTGGAATAGATTACCTCCTCCTATGAGGCCACCTCCCAACTTTGTGTTCCAAACCTATTTGAGAGCTATTGTCACTAAAATTATTTTCATGCTTCAATCTATGGGTGGTTCTACCCTCCTTGAAGCATATGAGCTTGCTATCAAAGCTAAAAATAATCTTATCCAAGCTAGAAGATTACCACCTAAAGTGTATATGCCTCCAATGTCTCATAATTATTCTAATACTCTAGATGTAGCACCAGTTCCTAATGCTAATACCAAAACTAAGGTTTCTCCTATGTAGGCAAAAAATAATGTTGATTCGAAAGTAAAGTTCCTAGTATTAGAGGCTCAAAATAGGCAAGGAAATATGCAACAAGGTGTCCATCAAAATTAATACCATTATCAATAGCAATATGGTCAAAAATATGTAAGATAAATAGGATAGTGAAGCCTAATCCTAATAGGCCCACCAATGCATATAATCCTAACTCTACTACAAAATCAAAGGAGATGATACATGTGCACAACAACTTAGTTCAAGGCAAGAATTGGTAGCAAGGCCAATTTATGGATGCTAATGAAGGTAGAGAGTAGGCTCTTATTTTTCAAGGATAGGTTACTCCATTATTATCATCCAAAGATGAAGTGATGATGTAGATAAGTGAAGGTGAGAAATCTTGAGAAGAGATCTTCACCAACTTCCTAGTTGAGGACACTTTTGTGATTAACCAAGGAACCTCAATTATATACAACACTAAATCCAAGATAAAGGCTTTAGGTGATGACATTAATGTTCATACAATATCATTCAATTCTCATATAAAGTAATAAGTTATGGCCAGAAGTGTAGTAGCCTTGAATAACTCTGCACATATTCTAAACTAGAACATTGAAAGGTTTGTTCAAGTCACTCCAAATCCTTAGGTTAGAAGCACTTAATTTCCTCAAATAATTCAAGATAAATTAGGTATGTCTTCTTTAAACATTTTATATTCATTTAATAGTACTAAAACATCCATTTCCCTTTGGGATGTTATGGATATGCCTGGTCAGAAAGAGCTCCTACAAAAATAGTTATCTATTGTCCCTACTAGTGTCCCTCCTTTAAATCAAATTCAAAGTCATGTTTTCCTTGTAATTTTCCATAATACCATTATTTATCCATCCACCATAGCTGAGAAACCTCCATCATTTTATCTCACTCTCATAGTGGTGATAAACTGGTCCATAACTACATAGTAAATAGTGGATCTTCAACTTTGGTCATGCCCAAGGTGGTAGGTAACAAATTGGGCATAAAATATGAGCCACATATTAAAGGTTTCCTTCAATTATATGGTATATATAAAAATATAGTAATACTAATAAAAGGTTTGAAGGTTTTCTTGCACGATTGTCTTAGTTTTCCTATCTTGCAAGACATAGTTATTGTTGATCTTCTATCCCACTTTATACTCTACCTATTAAAGGACTTCATAGCCAAGATAGGTGGTTATCTCTCAATTGACTAGTATTTATCAAAATTTAGAACAAGGTATGGGTCTAAGATGAAAATTAGGACACAGCCTCTTATAAGGTTTCATATAGAACCTTACATTGAGACAAGTTCTAATTTGAATTATGTTATTCATGGAGAAAAGGATTCTATTGTGGATGATGGAACTTCCTCCAATCTTGAAGGCATTGAAAAAAATATATATTGATGAATATGGTACTAACACTTATGATCATGATCCTTATGCTCTCATGGAGGAAAATAATCTAGGAGTATATTGTATACATGAAAGAGTACCAACACCTATACTTGCCAAGGAAGAGAGTCAAGAAAATGAGATGTGGAAAATGTTTTTCAATGGTTCAAGAAGTGAAATTAGTGAAGGAGCTAGTGTTATGTTGGCATCTCCATCCAAACAACAATATTATGCTTCATATATATTTAATTTTAGTTGTACTTGTAATGGTGTAGAGTATGAAGGTTTGATTCATGGCCTTCAATGGGCAAGGAGAAATGGAATCAAGAACTTGCAAGTATATGGAGAAAATGAATTAGTTATGCATCAGGTAAGGAATGTGGTTGTTTCCAAGAACCCTTTATTCAATTCATACAAGCATAGGGTATTAGATGTTCTTTAAGACTTCAATGCATTTAATATACAATCAATCCCAAAGGAGAAGAATAATCATGTTGATAAACTAGCTACCATAAAAGAAGAGGGGAAGAAATCCCACATTAAGATCATTATTAGAGATTATGTACTTGATAATGAAGTATCTTGGCAAGTTTTTAACATTGATAAACACATTTCATGTTTCTTACAAAATGAAGCTAAGTTTTCTTCAAGGAATCAAAAGAGGCACCAAGAACAATTTGGTGATCAGATTATGCAACTAAAGATAAATAAGATACATAAGGGTCTAGTGACCTTAGAAATTATCTTCAATTAATATGATAAAATTAAAAAGGAAAAGGTAAGTATGTCTACAAAATAAGAGAATTATGAAAGAGTCTTTATCTTTAAGGACAAACTCCTCAAACTAGGCAAGGTATGTTCTACATTAGAAAAGCAAGCATTTATTTATTTGTGTAGAGAGTTTCATGACATCTTTTTTTGGGAGTATAAAGACCTAAAAGGACTTTATCCTAGCTTAGCACAACATATTATTAAGTTGGAACCTAGAGTTAAACCGTTCAGACAAAAATAAAGACCCATTAATCCCAAGGTTGAGCAACTCCTAAGGTTAGAGCTCACTAAACTCCTCAAATCTAAAATAATATTTCCTATCAAGCATTCAACATGGGTAGATAATATTGTGCCTATTATAAAAAAATGGGGAGATAAGACTTTGTGTGGGCTTTAGGGATCTTAATAGGGTGTCACTCAAATATCAATATCCTTTACCCTTAATGGAGCAAATTTTGTACATTATTTCAAGTTTTTAACATTTCTCTCTTCTAGATGAATACTCAGGTAGTCAATGAAGATGAACATTTTAAGACAACATTTACCATTAAATGGGGGAATTTTGTTTATAGGAAGATTTCATTTAGTTTATCAAATGCCAATGCTACCTTTTAAAGACAATGGACATGGCCTTCAAAGATTTGATTAATGAGATGTTGTTTTATCTAGATGATATAACAGTGTTTTATAAAGATGCTAATGAACATATGCAACACTTGATATAAGTTTTTGAAAGATGCAGGTAGTATGGAGTATCTCTTAATAAAAATAAATGCATCCTTGTTGTATATGAAGGTAAGCTCTTAAGACACATTGTTTCCAAAGATGGTATGGCTATTGATCTTAAAAGTATAGAGGAAATTTTAGGCTTATAATTTCACTTACATAAGAAAGGTATTAAAATTTTCTTAGGTAAGATAAAATTTTTAAGGAGGTTCATACCTGGTTTTGCATCTTTGGTGCAACCTATCACAGCCATGCTAAAAAAATTAGATCTTTTCTAGGACTAAGGAAGGTAAGAATAGTTTTGGAAGCATTAAGAAAGAAATTGCATAAGCTCCTACTCTTGTGAATCCTAAATGTGATAAATACTTCATGTTGTATTCATTTTCTAACGTTGATACTATATTAGCCATGTTAATGCAAAAGAATGATTAGGGTGTAGATCAGCCTATTACATTCTTTAGTCAAGGTTTAGAAGATTATGAATTCAAATACACCTTTATGGAGAAATAAGTCCTTAATATTGTAAAGGGATTAAATAAGTTTAGTAATATGGTTTCAAATAATAAAATTCATGTTATGGATTCTCATCCTAATACCAAGGAGTTTCTTTTGAGCAGAGACCTTAGTGAGAAGAGAGCAAGGTGGACCACTAAGGTAATGGAATATGATGTTGATATCAACGTAACAAAATTGGTAAGAGGTAAATGCCTTTGTGAACACTTAGCTTCATATTTTCAAATTTTAAAATATGAGGTTCTATTCAATCATGATTCTCCCAACCACCTAGTTCTTTGCATATATAGAGTTAGACACAAGATGTGATCAATTTTCTTCAAAATGGTGAGTATCTTACTAATATGAGTAGATCACAAAGGAGATATTTTATATTACAATCTATTCCCTTTTGTCTTTTGGATGGTGTTCTTTTAAGAGGGACATTAATGGTGTGTTATTGAGATGTATTGATAATGATTAGTTTGGGGTATTGCTCAAGAAGTTTCATGATGGGGTAGTAGGAAGTCATTTCTCTATAAGAACCATAGTTACTAATATCATGAGAGTAGGTTATTATTGGCCTAGCCTTTTTAAATACTATTGTGCTTGGGTGAGAAGGTGTGTACAATGTGCTTTCTTTGTAGGAAAATAGAAGCTTTTAGCTCTTCCTTTGAAGCCTATCCAAGTTGATCAACCTTTCATGTAATGGGGTCTTGATTTCATTAACATGATAAATACCCCATCAAGTGTTGGTCATAAATGGATACTCATATTAACTAATTAATTTACAAGGTAGTAGCATTGAAAGAAGTTAATGAGAATGTTATCTTGGAGTTTTATGAGAACATCATAACAAGGTCTGTCACTCCTACTATTATTTCAGATAATGCTCTTAATTTTATGAGTGTTAAGACAACTGACTAGGAAAATATTAATAGCATATGCTTGAGTACTTCATCTAAATATCACCCTCAAGGTAATGGGGTGGCTAAATCTACTAACAAGAATCTAATTAGAATCATCAAGAGAAACTTGAAGCATAATCAAAGGGCTTGGCACACCAAATTAAAGATAGCCTTATAGGATGATAGGATAACTCCCAAGAGGTCAACAAGGAATTCTCCTTTTGTGTTTATTTATGGAAGGAAATATAGGTTGTCTATCTCTCAAGAGTTTCCTGCCTTAGAGTTAGCACATCAACTAGATCTACTTGAGAACACTCTAATAGAGGTGAGATTGATAGAATTAATGGAGCTGCAAGAGATCAAAGAGAAGGCACATCAAGCTATGGAACATCACTAAGTACTGATGAAGAGGTCTTTTGACAAGAATCCAACTCTAAGAACATTCTAGGAAGGTGATATAGTGTTGAAATGGGATGAAGATAGATCAAAACTAGGGAGGCATACAAAATTTGATACCATATGGAGTAAACCATATGTCATCATCAAGTAAAAGCAAAACAATTATTTTTAATTATCAAGGATGAATGGAGAAGAGCTACCTATCCCTATGAATAAGATACATTTGAAGCCTTGTTATTGAGGGGTAAAAGTTTATTTTTATAAATAGTATATTAGGTGCGTGTGTTTTTTATTATGTGTTTTGTGTTCCCTAAATGTTCTAGTTGAACATATGTTTATTTCTACTTTGTGTTTTGTCCTTGTTATGTGTTTTCAAAGGCATTTATGTGTTGAACCTATTGTACATGTGACTCCATATCCCAATGGATAGGATTAGGCAATTGGTCATGGAATAACAAGCATGCCACCCTTGGGAAATCTCTAAGAATGTTGACCATTTTTACCACAATTTAAAATGGATCAACCCCCTATAACCAAAATTTTATATAGGGGGCTCATTATAGTATCATGGGTTATTTCATAGTTATATTTGATGTCATCTCACATATCATTCTATCTTTGGTAATCATTTGGTCTAGCCCTTGTGTCATTTGATATCTTAGGGGTCATTTTAGAGTCATTTATGAAAGTGATAGGTTTTCATAGTGCTCAAGCAATAATAGCATGGGGTGAGTGGCACAAGCCTTAGAAGTTCATCAAAGTCTTCACAAAATCAAATGGTGATTGCTAGAACAAGTCCAAAATTCTTTTAGGTTTTTGGCTAAGTGTTGGGGAGTCATCAGACATTTTTTCCATAGAAAAAATCCCAAAGACCTATTTCTTTCAGGGAAAATGTCTAAATCATAATTATTTATTTTGGGTTAATTATTCCACAAAAAATTTCCAAAAGACAATTCTTTTGGACAAAATGTTTGAGAAAAAAAGTTCAATGAAAAATCCTAAAAGTTTATTTATTTCAGATATTTTATCTATAGCAAAACAGCCAAGTCTAATTTCTCTCAGACAAATTATCTAATAAAAAAGGCTATGGACATATTCTTTCAAACAAAATGTCTAAAACATAAAACCTGATGACCCATATTATTTTGAGAAAATTGGCCGATGTAAAAAGTTTGAAGCCATCATTCTTATAGGGAAATTATCTTGAAGATAGAGTCTAAAAAAATTACCCACAAAAAAATATCTGATGGAATCAAATTATTTTAGGAAAGTTAATCTAGTAGAGTATGGCATTCATGAAAATGTCAAAAAAGAGACCAAGTGTAAAATCATTGCCATTTAAAAAGTGATGGTCATGTAGACATCATTGACAATATCACAGACATCATTAATGGTTGCACGAACGTCAAATTTAAGTCATGGTAAATAAATCTTAGAATTCAAAAATCTTAGAGATGATCGTGTAGATGTCAGATATGTTTGTGTAGGTTTCAAATATAGGCATGTGAATGTCAAGTTTTGGCCTTGTAAAATACTCATTTGAGTTCAAATGATGGGTCCTAGCAGATCAATGGTCAAAATTCCATCGTACACTAAAATCTAAGGAGTGGATGTTTTGATAGTATCAATCGGATCCAAATATCTATGGTATGTATTTGATCATGAAAAATCAAATCAATGATGTGAGTAGATTTAAAATATTAATGAATCCTAAGATTGAATCACATTCAAGCAATCAGATCATGATCTATGACTCATATTAAATCATACATCTAGATCCAATAGTGTGATCAAGGTCAAT
This sequence comes from Torreya grandis, assembly GCA_037957365.1. Lineage (NCBI taxonomy): Eukaryota > Viridiplantae > Streptophyta > Pinopsida > Cupressales > Taxaceae > Torreya > Torreya grandis. The sequence continues at coordinate 1,823,895 of JARHVA010002000.1, forward strand.
AGGTCAAAAATCTTAGATCAAACATAATGTTCCAATTGTCATAATCTGAAGATCTTATATCAATGATCAATGGCCAGCATTGAAATTCAAAGCATAAAAACTCTAAGAGGGGTCGAATGGGTAAATTTGACTGAACTCTAGATGGATAAGATGGGATATGTGTTCAAATAAGGATAGAGAAAATTCTATAATGGAATGAACAACATGTCAAGGAAGGCCACATGGTAGACTATGTAAGATGAAAGGAGTTTGTAGTAAAGTGAGCTCTTCAAACTCAAATGCCACCATGAAATCTCAATCAAAGACTAAAGATAAATAATGATTATTAGATGTAAAAAATGAATTATAGGAAAGCAATGAGTGACTATAGATGCTAAATGTAACTTTATAGAAGATAGATAACAACCTAGAAATTTCAAATGCTCAAGAGATGATCTATGATGAAAATAATTTCATGAAGGCTAGTTGAATAATATCTGCACTATTTTAGAGAGTTTATCATGATTTATATCAACATTTGTCTTAAGAGTCATTCATGGTCTATTTCACACTCAATTTCACCTATAACATAACTAGTTCTCATGCCTAAACATGTGTTCTATTGACTCTTGAACTTCTTTCTTTTCTCATCTCTTTGAAGTTCTATAAGTATCTTCCATTTTGGTCTTTGTAATCTAATACCACACCAGTTATGGTGAATCCCTACTAGTTTTGACATTGTACTTTGACTTAGAATAATAAATGGAATCTATTTTGAGTTTATATATCAGCTTTTCAAAGTGATTGAAGAGATGTATAGTGAATAGTTAAGAGATATTCATCTATCCTTGATTTCTCTTAGTCCTTCCATATTTGATACAAGTTATTTCAGCCTAGCAAGTCATATGAAGTGTAGTCAAGTTTATGAATATATCTTAAGTGTATAATGAGACTTAGTATCTAAAACTAATCTATGGTCTTATTTTCCTTGGAAAGTCTTCATGCATCTCACCTTCATATTGGAAAACTAATGCTATTGCATTCTAGGACTTTTAGGCTAGTGTTGTATTCCTTATCTCTTTGTGATAGAGTATCATAGTCTTGTGGAAAACATTTTGGTGCATCACCCTTTTATAATAGGTTTATTTCATGTAATTTATAACCCTTTTCCCCACAATCAAGCATTAGATAAGTGATAAGATTTTTAATATACATTAAAGGAGCTATCCCTTTAAATATAAAGGCTCACTTTTACTATAGGTACACCCACATACCTAGAAGTGTTCCCATGTTGCCCAAATAAGCAAGAGGCTTGAACACCATATTTTAGGGTGCAAGATTTGGTGACCACAAATCTCATTATTATGCTCTTAAAAATGTCCACTTTTTCCCCCTTGTATGGATTTTACTTCTTAGTTTAGATAAGATGGAAACACTACTATAGGCTAGTAATATAACTTGTTAATTTCATCTACTATGACTATTTGCAAGGTTTATTACCAAGTCTGTATAGTGCTTGAAACTTATGGCATAAGTTTCTCACATCATCATTCAACCTTCTTATGATGTATACTCTATGATTATTATATCAACCTTTGTAACTTTGAATAGTCCCCTTGATGTTGGTTGTAGGTGCAAATTTGCACTCTCATATTTATTGTATGACCATATAGGTTCCAATACCTAGTGATCTCAATGTTCTTAATGGTTTTAGTGTAGAGTGGAGGTCACCTTATCACAATTCAAACATTTAAAGGAAGGGGAATGAATGAAGGAGGGTGGCAGTGGAGACATATGGAGTGGGATGAACATGGAAATAGGGGTAATATAGTGCAATAGTAGTGAAAATATAGTGAAACAACACAAGTGTTGAATTGATATGAAATGGAGGCAAGACCCCCCTTAAGACTAATCCAAGTGAACCCTGTAGAGCCCCTAATGCATACCTAATAAAACATGGAAGTTTCAAGGTAGGATTGAGCCGTATGCAATCTCAAAATGAAACTTAGGATACTCAAAAATACCTTAACTTTCATGAAAAACCTTAAACCTTGCTAAATATGACTAATTGACTTGAAGACAAAGAATGTGGTCATCTAGGGTTATGAAGTCATTATGAGGGGGTTGGGAAATTTATTCTAAATGGAATAAAGGTTACCCACTCTTACTTTACCATCTCCTTAATATCTTTTGGGGTACATTATAACTCTGCAGGTGCTTTGAACCATACACAAGCTTATCATATATTGACTTTTGCATATATATGTAAACCTTATTTTATTGAGTTATATTGAGGAAACAAGAGGAGAATTAGACATTAAATATGATCAATAAGGTATTGAGAGACTTGAATCATCTTTACCAACTCCTCAAACCTATTTGCATCCTTTGATGAAGGCATCAAACTCTATCTTTTGCATAAACTGATCTGAAAACTATACACAGTGACCAATCAAGAATGTTTTAAATCCATGAAATCTCACACAAGTGAGTCAGAAGCTAAGATTTCTATGGGAGGATTATTCAAGGCTTGAGTAAATAGGATCCATGATTGGTTTTAACAAATAAGGAAAAATCATCTAAAAAATGTTGAGATCAAATGGGCCTATATAGATGAGAGGGGCATAGAGGTTCCTTAACTTCTTAAGGAATGTTCATAAAGGATATGAATCTAATTTATAGATAAATACCCATAGATGAAAGCTTCTTAAGTCTAATTTCTATGGCTAAGAGCTTGGGCCCCCAATCTCTCTCTTATATGGTATGATTATGAACCTGATGGGTCCTCTAAACCTGCTAGTGAGATTAAAGGAGATATGAGATGGTTCTAAGCTCTTAAGACACTAAAAAAAATTAATACATTCACCATTGGACATCTCTAACTTCCCTCTAAAAAAACATACCTTTGACTAAGCTAGTCTATATGGTATAGATCTGTACTATTGAAGAAAAACCTAGAAACTATCATTTTCTCCTACAAATCCTCTTGTTTTAGACCTAAAATATTGATAGTAGGTGTTGTGAAGGGAAAATAACACTTCAAACCTAGTGGTATGAACTGAGGAAGTAGAAAGGTCATAATTTAGTAGATGTGGGCCCCTTTTAGGAGGAAATGGCATTAACTAAGGTACTAGTGGGTCTAAATGATACATGAAATCATTCAATGATGGCTTGATGAAGCTAATGAGGTCCAATATAAGTGTATGGGGTGGTTTAGTGATCTTTCAAGGCCAAATTTCATCTCATTATGACTAAAACCATTGACTATGCTGAATTATATAGCCTTAAAATGAGATATATCAATTAGACCGCCATGTTAATACATATAGAATACCTTAATGATCAATAGATCCTTAATCTAACTTTATGACATAACATATAATGTTTCTTGAAGGATTTAAAATGATCATACCTTTGATGATCAGGTAGGATCAATGTGTCTCTAGGCCTTTATTAGGTTGTTTCCTTAATTTATCTTCACCGCTACATATTTTACACATTGAGGACCCTTCAAAGTGATCAAGGGCCATCTAGGCATATTTAAATACCGTAAAACTACATGACTCAGGTTGGAAATGGGACATGAGGACTCATGGGGACTGATAAGATAGAGATGAAGCATGACCATACTATAAACTATTTAAACAACCCTTCCATACTCATGACATGAATAATAACCATAGTGTCAATGATAGACCATGACTTCAAGTTATAAGGTTGACCACTCTCTAGGTCTAAGACTAGAAAGTGGCCAACATTTTTGGTGACTTAGTTGGCTTAACCAGCGTACTAGTCATGGAACCCAAAAAAATGTCCAAACTTGTTCATGATGTCTTAATAGATGTAACATGACTACATGTAGGCTTTTCCTTATCCTTGTATACTATTTAAATAATGATACACAACCAAAAAATAGGAAACAACAAGGAAGAAAATCACACAACTACCTAACAACAAGACCTAACAATAAACATGACACTTGTGCAAAAGTAACTAGAGGGAAAGATAGACCTATCTACTTATATACAAGAGAATATGACGAAAACTTAGTAGCAAAACTTGAGTAACCTCCCATTGACAAGAATGGGAATGCTTTCACCATTAAATTTATAAATCTTAAAGGCATTACTCTTCTTATAGTAGGTTATGATGTAAGGTCCACTCTAAAGGCTATCAAATTTGGAGTGTTTTCCTAGCTTTGCACAGTCATCATCCCACTTGAGGACTATATCTCCCTATTGAAACATTCTAGAGGAAGCTCTCTTATCAAATGAATTATTTACTTGATGATGATTACACCACATGTTATGCATGGCACTATCCCTTGTCTCCTCTAGTTTTCTTAGTTCATTCATCCTTACTTGCATAGCATCATCCTCTAAGAGCTCAATTTGGTGGGCAAGCTCTAATGCAAGTAAGTCAAGGGAGATAGGAAGTCTTGCCTTTATACCATATACAAAGAGGTTTGGAGAGTGTCTATTATACTTATTAGGTGTCACCCTATCTACCCATAGGTAAGTCCTCAATCTTTTATGACACTCCCTTTCACTATCCTCCATAGTTCTTTTGATGATCCTTATCAAATTATTATTTGTGGACTCTGCTAGTCCATTTCCTTATGGGTAATAGTTATAGGGTGATTTGAATTATATTCCATGTCTAATATCCCACTCACATACCTTGGTACTACTAAATTTTAAGGTATTGTTAGAGATAATTATTGAAGGCACACCAAATTTGGTTACAAGGTTGTCATAAAACTCTAGGATATAATTTTTATTGGCTTCCTTAAGGGTAGTTGCCTCTACCGACCTTGTGAAGTAGTTTGTGGTTGTGATGACCCAATTGTGTCTAATAATTGAAGGGGGATGGATCATCCCTATGAATTCTAAGCCCCATTGTGTTAAGGGTTCTTCCACTTATATTGGTTGTAAAGGAAGGGTAGCTAACTTTTGCTTGCTAGTAAATATGGAAAATTTTAAACACTTTTTTACCAAAGAGTGTGAACATATAAACATTGTACAAAAAAATTACCTATATCTAATGATTTTGGAGGATATATCCTTGGCAGCAAAGTTCTCACCAATAGGGCCATTGTGAAAATTTTTAATTAATTTGTCCACTTGGCATGATTCAAAATACCTCAAGAGCATGCCTTTTATGTCTTCTCAAAGAGCACTCTATATATCAATACATAGAGTATAGTTTTCAACCTATAATGCCTCCTTTTATCCCTATCCAAGCCTATAGGACATTGGTTTGTTTGAATGAATTTGATCACATCATGGGTTCATCTAAGGGGTGTGTTATTTGTAGTTTCTTATTGACTGTCATAGTCTACCAACACTTGATCTTTATCTTATTTTTCCTTTGTTTCAAGGTGCTCAAATAAATATCTACCTCTAATAATATTTTTCACCCTAAATTCAAGGTCATATTTCATACATTTTTTTTTACCCACCTAGCTCTCTTCTCACTAAGATCTCTATTGAGTATGAGCTCTTTGTTGCTTGGGTGTACCACCATGAGTATGAACTTGTTATTTGACACCATATTCCTAAAATTATTAAAACCTCTCACCAAATAAATCACATGTTTCTCTAAAAAGTTATAAATTTCTTCATATCCCTCTAAGCCCTGACTAAAAAAGGCAATGGGTTGTTCTAGGCCTTCACCATTCTAGTGCATAAGCATGGTAGAAATTGTATATGATGTAGAGAAAGCATAAAAGTAAAAATCCTTACTAAAATCAAGATTAATAAGTGTAGGGGCATTAGATATGACCTTTATGGTCTCAAATCTCATCTTACATTTTTTTCCATGAAAACTCCTTATGTTTCCTTAACGTATGAGTAAGAGGCTTGACCAACTCTACAAAACCTCAGATAAACCTCCTTATGAAGTTAATATTACCTAAGAAGATATGCAAGCCTTTCTTGTTATTTGGAAGGGGTAAGTCTAGGATGGATTCAAATCTCTCTAGGTCTATATAAAGACCATATTTTGACACTACATGACCTAACAATTTGCCCTCAAGAATAGAAAAGATACATTTCTTAAGATTCAATGACACTCCAAATTTCCTACATTTGTCAAAGATAAATTTAAAGTGAGCCATGTGGTTTTTTGGATCCTTTGAGAATACATTGATGTCATCAAAGTATATGAGTACCATTTCATTGATCAACCCCTCAAAGGCAACATCCATTTCCCTTTATAAAGTTGCATGTGCATTGGACAATCCAAAGGGCATTTTCATGTATGCATAAGTGCCCCACTTTATGGTGGAGGTAGTCTTATGCCTATCCTCTTCCTTGACCAAGATCTAATTGTAACCAAAGTATCCATTAATCAATTATAACCTTTGAGAGCCTATAACCTTCTAAATTATCTAATCCATGGAGGGAAATAGGTAGTGGTCTCTTGCAGACACCTTGTTAAGGTCTCTAAAGTCAACACATAAGTGTATTTCTCCATTATTCTTACTCATAGGTACAAGATTTACCACCCATGAGGAATTATTTATGGAGAATATTATCTTTGACTCAATTATTTTGAACAAATCCCTTATCATTAGCTCTTCCACTTTTGGATTGATAGGCCTTTGTTTTTGTCTTACTAGTTTTGCATTGCTTTCTAATTCTATAGTATTTTGGGAAATTTTAGGGTTAAATCCCTTCAAATCATGGTAATCCCATGTAAATAAAACTACATACTCTTAGCACAAATAAATAAAGGTATCCCTCTCTTCTATTATGTTTATTTTTTCCAACTTTAATAGCTTATATTTAAAGATTGCTACTCTATCATATTACTCCTTAGTTGAGATGCCTACCTTGTCTCTTCTCATCTAATCATCTTCATTGAAGATGCTCTCCAATGTCACTAGTCCCTTAGGAAACTTATTATACCTTATTTTTAATATCTTATCTCAAATTGGTGTTGAAACTTACCTTGATTCTTATGGTAGAATTATGCCTCTCACATGAGAAAGTATACTATTTATTCATCATTATCAAAGACCTACCAACTTACCTCATTATCAGGTATAGATGGCATACATATGACCTTGATTTGGTCTTGATCTTTAGTTCCCTTGACTCTTTTTGGAATCTCATATTGAGCTCCAATGGCTATAATCCTGTCTGCATGGTGATTAGACTCCCTTGGTATGGATTGTATGTTAAATGCTAAGAAGTCTTTTATAAGTTACCATACTCAATGTTTATAGGCCTTTAATTGATGTTTATTTACTACACTAATACCCCTTACTTATTGCACTACAATCTCAATTTCACCTTTTACTTTAAGGAGTTTGATACCTCTCCTTATTGCTTCTTACAACCCATGTACAAGGGCTTCATACTCATATGTGTTTGAAGTGTAGCTGAATTAGAACCTTGCAACTGAGTAATACTTTTGATTTTAAGGGGAAACCAACATCACTCCAAGCCCAATAACATTCTTTGACCTTGATCCATCAAATAATAAGGTCCACAAACCATCATCTTCTTGAGTTATGCTTAGTAGACTAAAAATAGCAGTCCCTTCCTCATGCATATAGTATACCCCTAAGTCTTCCTCCTCAATGGTATTATAGAGTTTAGATCCATGGTTCTTAATTTCCCATTCATCAAGGTAGAGGTTTGAGATGCCTTCAAGATGATCCTTGGGTTCTTGTTCACTAACATTTTCATCTTCATCAAGTATGGTGTAGTTTACATTTGAAAGGTTGGGCATATAGGGATTTAAATGGAACCTAGAAATACGTTTAGACCTAATAGTGACTGTAGTCCCATATATGGTTTAAAATAGCATGTATGACCAATCACCTAAAGGTAACCCCCAATCTTTGCAATAAAATATGTAGATAGGAATAGGGCAAAGTATGGGGGTAAATCAAAAACCATGACATCTTGAATGATAATGAAATTTGGGTAGGTTAATAACACAATATTTAGGTCCCTTAAGACACCTACTATCTTGTGGGAGAACCATCTAACTATAATATGCCTTTCTCATTAGGCACATACTTGAGTTCCAGCTTGTTTCCTATGGATTTGGGCATGAGTAAGGTTGAGGCACCAAAATATATCATATAATTATAGACAAGATAGTCCCTTATTATGATTGACAAGTAGAATGGAGGTGAATTAACAACCTTGAGGGATTGAACTTGACTAGTTTGACCATCATTGACATAAACTACACTTACCTTATCAGTTGCATTGTTCATAAGAGAGAGCTTGGAGATCTCTTATTAGAGGATATCTTTCTTCCCTAAAATGGATAGAGAATCCCATATAGGAATTATAACATTGGACCTTTTCATGTATTCCATAATATTGAATGGAGGATTGACACTCTTGGGTTACAAATTAGAGGTGGAAGTATCACTTGACACTTGAGTGACTTGAGGAATGAACGGTGTCTTATATTGTTGCCCATGTATCTGAGGTGTTTATTGAGTTGGAGGGGTCTTACTAGTTATACTCTGAGTGAAAGGTTTTTGAGTAAATTAAGGAAGTGTGGGAGAGACCTTAGGCTACCCCAAGATATCATCCACCATCCTCCTTTTAACCCTTATATGGGTTGTAACTGTATCATCTAAATTTTATGTAGGCTGACCCAAGTTTTCTAACACATGTTCAAAAGCATTCTCACATTATTTAAAGTTTACACAAGTAGTATAAGCTAGTGGTTTCCATACATTTCCTTGTTTTTGTCTTGAAAATTATAATGGTGTCATGGTAGGCAAGTCACCATGTGGCATTAGAGGACCTTGTGATGGAGGAGGCATTATGTCATGACCTTCAAAGAGAGGAGCCTAATACCAACCAGGATTTTGATATGTTTTTCCACTTGAAAACATCACCATTTCATTTTACTACCCCCATGTTTTCTACCATAGGCCCTCTTGTGAAATATTGTTTTATGTAGGTACGAATTCTCTTGAGTTACTTGCACTTATGGGATTATAGATGGTGTATGGCCTAGCTTATGTGATTTGACCCTGAGCTTGTTGATTTGATGGGTAAGGGGGGTTTTTTTAAGGATAAGAATGGTATGGATCTTGATAAGTTCCTTGATATGGTTTATATGAGGTCTTTTTTTGTCTATCTAAGGCCACCAACTTGTTATTTTGTACTTTCAACAAGCCTTCAATTTTCCCAAGCCTATCTACCTGGCTATTATCATATTGTCCTTGATTATAGGAGTAGTAAATGGATATATGGTGGGTGAATTATCTTGGATCTTAGGAAAGAGGGGCATGTGAGGTATAGGGTTCAGTTTTCCCTCTTGTATCAAGTAATTATCTACCCTTATAGATATTTCATAGGCCTCTGGTAAAGTTGTCTCACCCATAGATTATATCATTACTACAACATATAAGTTTAAGGCCCTTAATTAGTATATAAATACATAATTAGGTGTGGGATTTATGATAACATGGATTATATCCTAAGTATTTTAAAATCTCTAGTTGAAATCAACCATATATTCTTAGGGTGCCCTCTTGATTGAGGTGAGTTGCTCAACTAGTGACACATGGTCACTCTTATATTTAAAATGTTTACAAAGGCACTCATTAAAATCATCCCAAGTATTGATGTTGAGAATGGTCATTGATGTTAGGTTGTCATTGATGTCAAAGATATCATGAGTTCATAGTGTTTTAATGACAAAGTGATTAGATTTATATCTTGGAGAATATATGGCATGTGTATAGATCAGTAAGGATAAAGAAGAGGCTATGAGGATCCATAGATATATTGATGAAATTATGGTGTGTCATTTGATCTTTTAGAATGAGAAACATGCATATTATATATTAATATAAGCTATACCATCACTTAACATCATGAATATAGGAGTGATCTAGCAAGTTTGTGCATTTAAAATAGGTACTAACAAAATCAATAGTGGTCAAAGTTTTTAATGGAGATGTTGTCTATAGTGCCAAGAAGGCACCCTAAAGATTTTGAGTCTTGAAGTGTTTTATATCCTGATCTATAAATATTAAAATTTACTCTAGTATACTTTGATGGACCAGAGACCATAAATTTTAACTACGTTGAAGTCCAAGGTCAAATAGTCTAGATAGATCTAATGATGAACATTAATTGAATCAAGATCTAACAATGAATATTTAATCTAATCAGATAATAATATAACAGAGTGTATGATATTTTTAATACCAATATAATGGTGTTTATTTATTTAATATTTCATAGGATTATCATAAGGCATATGTATCTACCAAGTGATGCAAGCACATTGACTGAATGGTATAGGGTGCGTAGAAGGCATGTGGAGCTACCAAGTGGTATGATCACAAAAGCATAGATATAAGATCAATTGTTAAAATTGTAAGATAAATAATAAGATAATATAAAGATATTTATGGAGTTAATTTTTTGAAATTTTCCAATAATAATTATATGAGGTCAAATAATTTGATGTTTAACATTTGCTCAGTAACCGTTGCAATTTGAATATTCAAATTAATAAGGGAAAACCAGTCTATAGTTTTTGAGATATACATTTTGATCCAAGATGAATTTATTGATGAAGTTAAAATAAAATTTGTAAATTAATTCAATTTTAATCCATATAATATATTTATAATGTTTGAATGTTCATAAATTCAAAGATATTGAGCTCCAAAGTTGACTATGTTTGAACATGTTCTAAAAATAACCTGAGAAGGATAGTTGAGTTGTTCTTGATAGTATTTTTTGATGTTTAAAGATGAGATAAATATTGGATGGTTTTATAGACTCCATGAGGACCATTTTTGTGTATGTTTTATGTTTTACCAATCCATATTTAGTGTGAACAATTGCTTATAAATTGACTATGTTTTGGTAGATTGAGTGACCATGTTACAAGAATGAGTTGAAGGTGTTTTGAGTAGAATTGAAGAAGAAAATGAGAATGGATATGTTACATAAGTCTCTAATTATTATTATAATACATTTTAGTTCATATTATGCCCTTGATTAATTATGAAGAGTCAAAATACATTGATTATATTTTGAATGTATATGACTAGTCTGAGTGGTCATTTTGAGAGAGTTGATTTAAGTGATTAGATCTTATGTTGAAGTGTATAAATAACATGGAGGTGTATAAAAGGTATATAATGTTTAACACATGTGATATAATCATATGTATATTTGAAATATTTCAATTTTTACTTAAAAAGTTTGAGACTATGTTTTCTGTGTCTGAAGACCTAAAGAGCAAGGTGACCTAATTGGTAGGTTAAAGGTGTGAGTTGGAATTCCAAGTATAATGTACCAATATGGGAGTAATAAAGGGGATATTTTAAATATTTTTTATGTTTTATAATAATTGGTAAGGTATTAATGTGTTACAATTAGTCTCACATGTAACATGTGAGTATGAAGGCCTAATTGTTTTAGGTCTCACCAAGACCTAATGGTGGTTTGGGGCTAATGAGGTAATGACTAACCTATGAAGTGTGTGGTTATCACATGTAACATGTGTATGGGAATATTTTAAAATTTTTTAAAATATTTAAATCATCTTGTCTGACCAATATGGGTTAAAAGAAGAAAGTGGTATATATACAAAACATAATTGGACTAATTATGCTAGTTGTGAATGTGTGGATTCAAGTGAAGAAGAGAACATTTGAAAGAGAAGGTATAGGTTAGTTAGGACCATAAGAGCATGATAAATATCATACATATTTATCTAATAAATTTTATTTAGGAGGACACATAGGTCATTGGACCTAATGAGCCTAGAAGAGGTAGTTTGAGCAAGTTATCCATAAAGGTAGCTTGAGATAAATTGGAGGTGAAGAGTGTAGACAAAGATGATCATCATTATTTTAAGAGTAGAAACAAGTGTTCAAGGTGATAATTTTAATTATAATAGTGTGAATTTTGTTACCTATGGGTTTGGTTCCTTATTTCAAGATAAAGCTTGCTAAAGGTCTAGTTGTTTTGGGTGCTCAGCTAAACAGGGGTAATAGCTCCATATGGGATTATTGTCTCACTAAACTAAGGGATGGGTATTCCTTAATCAGTTGGTGCTGGTCTAAATTTTGGATATTTTTATTATAGTAAAATATTCCATATTTTAGGGTTTAGTGATTTTTTTCTTTAAGATGTTTTCCCACATATATGATGTGTTCATGTGATGTATGTTATTGTGTATGCTTTGGATGTATGTGGTTTCATGTTTATTCCACTTGATCAAGTTATTATATGATGAACATTTAAGAGTTAGGAATTGAATTCAACTATCTTGTATCACTGATTCACCCCCCCCCCTCTTAGTGATTGTACCTCTAACAATTTATTGAGGTAGGAATTAGATTTTTATACCATTGAAGGGATTTATCTCTCAAGGAGGTGGATAGGAGTCTCATGGCTACATTTTCCTAGGTGGTATTATGCATTGAGCATAGGTTTGCAATGTTAGTAATGTGTTAAACAAGAGTGGTGGAATTTTCCCTTGTGAAATATGGTAAACTCTTTAAGGAATTAGTTGGGATGTCATCATATTAATTGAGGTTTAGAGGGTTGTCACCATTGAAGGATACAAAGGCTTGTAATCTAGTCCTTGCCTTTGGGATTGGTGAACTTTTAGGAGGTTTTAAATTTGTAGAATTGGGAGAATTGGGATAATTGGGATAATTGGAGGGTGTGGTGTTTATATTGGAAATAGGAACACTCTTTCACATTGATATGCCTAATGGAAACTCAACAATATAAATTTACTTACCTTTTGAAGTTGGTCTAGTATAAATTTGGTGCATAAACTTTCCCTTCAATATGTTTATGACTATCTCAAACCTTCCAGATGTCCTTCCATGTTTTCAATATTACTAAATTAGGTGTCCAAAATCTTTGATTTTTGGTCCCGCCAAACATGCCATAATTATTGGAGGTTATGGGTTGCACCCTAGCTGAGGAGAGGAGTGTTCAAGTCCAATGGGAATGACCTTAGACTATGGGTTGTATATTATATAGGTCACACCTCTAGATTTCATGGGGATAGCTCCCCTAATTTTAAAATTCAATTTTCTCTAAGACTAAAATATATGACTGGGAAATTGGAAAGGGATATGGAAATTAATGCAAGAATCTACTCTAGGTGGTGATGCTCCAATTAATGGAGGATCCACTCTTAATCATTCCTTTTGACATCTACTAGTGAACCTAATGGAGACTGTGATCATTTAAACTCTTTAATTTTATTTTATCATGAGTATTTTGTATGAATGTTGGATATGAACCTATAACTTCAAGGGCAAAAAGAGATAGATCTATGCAAGACACTATAAACTCATGACATTTCAAGAGAAATATTACTTGCTAGCACTTCACACAACCAGTAGTGAATTCAAACTTGAAGCTAGATTCATGAAGGACCTAAAAATTCTTATTTTTAACATACATTTTATAAATCAAACTCCCATAAATTACACTAACATTCAACAAGAATCTAAAACTAGCTTCTATTGATTCAAAAGAGTTTACAAGGAATTTTTGGTAGAGATTTACTACACCCAACCATGGGATGGGAAACAAGAGCTAAATTCATACTTAAATAAATAAATTTTAATATAAAAGAGATAAATCCTAGTGTAAGAGAGGCCATCAATGAGGCCCATGTGTTATAGGGTAGTTACATAGGCTTGTTCCTCTCCTCAAGCATGAACATCTCATTGATGAGTCCATTTTGGCATTGTGGATGTTGTAACTCTATTTATTGATATTATTCAAGATTTTAACATTCTAAAAATATCTTAATATTACCTCTTTTTGTAGTTATGCAACTTAAATTGGGTGTAACTAGGTCTTTTTGAGGCATTGGGCAGCCTCACCTTTAATATGCATGTTAAATGGTTCATGAAACTACCTCCACCTAGTCATAATGGCTTCCATTTTTGTGTAGACTCACCTAAGTGATAGTTACCATGATTGTAGGTGCTAAACCAATTATTTCACTCCACTCTTTACATACTAGATTCTTCCATTTGTAGGATAAGTAGGCATGTGTTGCTTGTTCTCCAATTTCTATTCATATCCACTATTTGAGAGATCAAAATTTTGAAATTAGGATCCAAATTAATATTATGAGACTTATATAATCCTTTTATAACCTATAGTGCATATATTTATTTACCTATAAACACACATTAACCTTGCCTTACTAGGCTAATTAGACTGCCTCACAGACTAGCATTTTATATGGAGATGGTAAAGATGCTTCCAATCAGTTCCATGAGTTATATTGGAATTTAATTAATATAAAAAGTCTTAAAAATTTTATTTCCATGGTTTATAAATTTTATTTATGATCTAAAACATAAATTTTGTATGAAACCTTGTAAATTTGCCTCTTCAAGAGATGTCTATGCAATTTCTCCACCATCCAAATCCATGAATAGGAGCCCTCCTAATTTTTCAACATGATCCAAGTGTTAACTATTAAATTTTGATGAATGATTCTTTCCCTAAACCTCTCTAGATGGGTCATTATTAGGGTTTAAGGGAGGTTTTAGGGGGTTTGGGAGTCTTAGGCCTAGTTCATGGAGATCAGAGCTTAGAACTCAAAACTAGATGCATCAATATTTATCCAATAAGACCTCTCACTTTCCTTGAATAACTAGAATCTTCATGAATAACACTTAAGCCTTGATGAGCACTTATAGATGTCCTTTATGGAAATAACATGCTCTTTGTATGACCTCTATGTACTTATAGGTGGACAATCCTACTATGATGACTTTTGCAAGACTTAAATTAACCCAAAGGGATTGAAAACAATGTAATATCCTTCTCATTTTTATTTGGAGCATATATACTTCCCAAATTGTCTTTTATTTTACCTTTTAAAGGTATAATCTTAGTAGAGATTAATGATTATTCTATCTACAAACTTGTGCTATGAACATTGACTTTCACCCTAGATCTATGAACCACCTTTGATTTATAAATAACTAGAAAAACACTTAGGATACTTTAGAGAGTAGCACCATTTAATTCATAATGACAATTGTCCTCCTTATGGTGCATATATCCATGTGTTCCAACACCTTCATCTCTTTGTCTTGTGAACTAGTCATGAACATCAACAATTAGACTACAAGGAGACTTTATTAGATGATTTGGGAGTCATTTTCCCTTTTCCAACTCATTTTTCACATAAATTCTCTATGTATCATTGTTCTTAAGCTCAAACTAGCATCTTTAGGTCCATTTCATACAACTTTGCTCTTGCACATGCCAACCAAGGGGTCATTATAGCACTCAAAGGATATTATAAGACTTAAATTTTATTTCATGGCTAAATTTCCTCATTTTAATCAGTTTTAGAGTCAAATTCCATCATTTGGTACTTCTTGGGGTTTGTGCAAGGTTTGAGATGTCTACCATATTAACAATGGTTCATAAAGTATGGACATCCAAACCTAAAAAAAATCTATGTATGTATAGAGAATTGACCCCCTCATCTCTCATAAATAGGATAGATTCCCATGCAAAGTTTTCTTGGAGATATGAGCATCAGCAAGTGAGGTTAGAGTTGCTTGTAGACATTTTTGAGAATTTATTTTCTTAGCATTCATTCATAGATCCTATCCCCCTAATGTCAATCAATATAACATGTATGTTTATTCCATAGGGATACTTAAACCTCCTTAATATATTTTTCCTGAGGATGCATGTGGTATATTAGGTGAGCATTTGAAGATGCCCCTTAAAATGCCTATGTGTAGATGGACTAAATCGAGCTAGGTTTTTCAAACACTTGGATTAATTTTTCACCTTATTGAACTTGAAACCCCTTTGTTGGGTCTAAAACCTTATCAAAATCCTCACCTTGGTCATTAAACTAGTTAAAATAGTTTTTATAGGTTTCAAAATGTCACTGAGGTCTATGTGCAAGTCCATGTGTCTAACTATGTTATCTCATATTCAAGGATATTGAGTACAACCCTAGGTGTTAGACTTAGGAGGGATTTTTAGAGTCTTTATACATCATTCCTTATTTAAAAAATACCCTTTATGGTTTCCATATTGAATATAGACCTAATATAGCATGGATGAGCCTTCAATTCACTGATTTCCTATAATAGACAAGCCTTGGTCTGAGACAAAATAGTGGGTATACCCACTAATTATCCTAGCCAAGTAAACATATGATCCTCTCAAAGAGATCATGATAAAAATTTGTAAAAATTTTGGGAATGTTTCCATGATTGGAAGGGCCCCAAACCATCATTTTGGCCAACATGGTGAGTTTTGGAAAGGCCCTAAACCCTATAAGTTTTGGAGATGTGTGTGTATGGTAGAAAGTTGTTCTTAATCTGACTTGTTTAACACAATGAGTTTTGTGTATAATAAAGCCATGAGATTGGTTTTTAAGACCAATATTATTATTTTATATTATAATATACTTATTTTAAGTTAATATTATAATGTTTTAGGATAATATAAACCCATTTAAATTTCATTAAAGTAAATCTATAGGTGTTTTAAGTCATTGTTTCTATGACTGTGTTTTGGAGCATTCAGACAATTTTTTGTGTATTAGTAAGATTGATGTTCTTGAGGTGATTTGTCTAGAGTTAAAGAATATAATGCACATTAAGTTTTTATATAATTTTCATAGGTTAATTTTAATTTACTTTTATTCATAATAATTTAGTATGAAGGTGTGAAAATTCAAAGGTTCTTAATTGGGTTTTGAAACATGTTTGCAGTTTTAAGTGAGCATATGGAAGTGGTCAGTTTGAGGTCGTTTGTCCTATATGGTGAAGTATAATGGAAATTTTCATGACCATAATGTTATTTAGGTTATATTAATATTTTTTATATATATTTATATATAAAATTTGAGTTTATACTTCAAATATTAAAATTAGACTTTTTGGCAATGAGAAGGCCTAATTCTGAGTAGGCTTAATGGTGTGGTTCAAGGAGTGAAATGAGATAAATGGTGTATGGTACATAATTTTAGATTATAATAGGTATAATTTAATTTTTTTAATTATTTAATCCATTTATTTAGGCTAAAAATTTTCCAAGATGGTCAAGGTGAAATGTGTGCCTTGAGAAGGCCTAATGGTGTTTTTGGTCTTTATGAGTGGTGACTGACCTATGTAATGGTTGTTTCACTATTGAAACATATTTTTTGATATACTCCAAGGTTTATCTAAGTATTTATAGGTTTTTCATTGACCAAATCATGTGAGATAAAGATTCAAGTATAAGAAAGTTTAATATGCCTAATTTGACTAGTTAGAATATTGGTGTGGTGAATAAATGAAATAAAAGTTTGGAAACTAGGTAGAGGTATTTAAGACCATAAAATAAGTATTTTTAATATTTCATGAATTTATAACATTTATTCTATATATTATGATAAATATCATATGACCTAAATCTACCAAGAAGAGGGCTAGTTGAGTGAAGAGGCCTAATAGGTTGTTTGAGAGAGATAGAAGAGCATGAAGAGAAAAATAAGGTGATAATCATCATTTGAGTGATAATTATGTGTATAAATGTGATAAAATTTTATATTTTTCTGATTTGGTGTTGATTTACCTAGATGGTGTGTGCTTCCTTGCAAGTTGGTGTTTGTTAAAGGACTAGTTGAGTTGGTGCTTGACTAGTGAGGGATTGGTGTTCCTTGTGGGGTTGGTGCCTCACTAAATCATGATTCATTGCTTATATGAATATATTTAAAGTTTTTTTTTATTATATTTTATCCCCATTAAGGGTTTTACACATATCTCTTGTGTTCATATGTTATATGCTTATGTGGATGTTTGTTTATGCATTAGTTTATGTATGTGTTTGATTGAATGCTTCATGAATGATAAATGAAATTTAATAATTGTTTTAATGGCACTAATTCTCCCCCCAACCAGTATTAGTATATATAATTCCAATAGATATATGGAGTGAGTAAAATCACCATATATTTCATCATATGACAAGATAGTGGATCTATTGCATTTGAAATGACAACCAATGACCTTGTTTGTAGACTGTCCTAATTCACCAAGATATGTGACAACTATGAGGTATTATGGTGACTAGGATTCATAAGGCTTATTTTGACCCATTTATAGTCTTGAGGGTATAAATTGGTCAACATTTCTAGTGACTTAGATGGCTTGACCTACCTACTAGTCAAGAGAACTCATGATATCTTGGCTTACCATTCATGGCTAGATAGAACCCCTTGATTGCATAATGACTTTGCTTAATATCTTGAAAACCTTAATAACAAAAATAACAAAAAAAATACACCAAAAAAGAGATAGTAAAATAACAAAGACACATAGTAACAAATAACTAGAACGAACCAACAACTACCTAGCATGTGTAACAGTACTTAGAGGAAATAAACTAACTACTATGTACAAGAGGACTTGGTGTTTCTAATAAAAGTACTTAATGAACATGCCATTGATAGGGATATGGAATTCCTCACCACTAAAATTGGATATTTGGAAATTTTTTATCTCCTTACAAATATTAATGATGTGTGGCCCACTCCAAATACTATCAAAATTTGAATGTTTACCTATCTTGGCATGGTCCTCATCCCACTTAATCACTATGTCACCTTGTTGAAAGGTCTCTGATGAGACTCTATTATAAAATGATCTTTTGACTTGGTATTGGTTGGCCCACATGGCATGCATGGCACTATCTCATCTCTTTCAATTCCCTTAACTCATTCATCCTCACTTCTATTGCATTACTCTCCATGAGATCAATTTTGTGTGTAAGCTCCAAGGCTAGCAGCTCAAGTGAGATAGGTAATTTTACTTCTTTGGCATAAAAAAGGATATAAGGAGAGTGACCAGTATAATTATTAGGATTAATTATATCTACCCACAAGGTATTCCTTAATTTGGAGTTTCACTCTATTTAACTATCTTCAATTATCTTTTTATGATACTAATCAGATTCTTATTAGTGGACTTTTTTAGTCCATTACCAAATAGATAGTATTTGGATGAATACTTGAGGTATATTCCATGATTATTGGGGGGGCGCAAACCTAGTCACAAGGTTGTCATAGAACTCCAAAACTAAGTTCTCATTTTCCTCTTTGAGTGTAATTGACTCCACCCACATATTAAAGTTTTTAGTAGCTATTAAAACCCAATTATTCACATCACTATATTATGGGTGAATCATACCTATAAATTTTAAACCCCATTGCATGAAGGATTGTTCAACTTGAATGGATTTTAGAGGCAAGATAACTAGACTTTACTTGTCGATAAGCATGGCACATTTGGGACACCTCATGACCTAATCATGTGATTCCCTAAATAAAGTGGGAAAAAAATATCCTACTCTTATTATCTTGGATTTTTTTGTCTTGGACACAAAGTGCCCATCTATAGGCCCATCATGAAACTACTCCAAAATTTTATCTACTTGACTAGTCTCCACACATCTTAAAAGCATGCCTCCAATGTCCTTCTTAAATTTTACTCCATACACCAAGATTTAAGGGATGTATTGAAGTATAAAGTCTCTCCTCCTTATCTTATCTAAGCCAATAGTATATTCTCCCATTTGGAGGAACTTTACCATGTCTTGGGTCCAGCTAGAAGGATTCATGGTTATAGCTATTTATTGGTTATTAGACAACCAAAAATACCTCTTTATCATATTTATCATTTGATACAAAGTGGTCACAAAGTCATCTAACTCTGATAAAATTAGTAACCCTTACCTCTATGTCATACTCCATTCACTTAGTCACCCAACCACCCTCTTCTCACTCAAGTCCCTATTGAGTATGAAATCCTTTATACCAAGGTGAACTACTATCATAAAAATATTAGTGTTAGACACCATGTATCTAAACTTATTTATGCCTCTCATGATAATAAGAACATAATTTTAAAAAAAATGTATATCTCTCCTTATACCCCTCTAAAACTTGACTGAAGAAGGCAATGGGTTGTTCTAGTCTTTCACTATTTTATTGCATGAGCATAGAAAAAATAGTATCAGTTGTAGAGAAGGCATACATGAAGAAATATTTAATAAAATAAAGGTTGAGGAGTGTGGGATCTTGGTAAATGGCCTTCCTTATGGACTCAAAACTTGTATTACCCTATTTGGTCTATGAGAACTCCTTGTGTTTCTTGAGCATGTGAGTTAGTGGTCTCACCAATTCTACAAATCTTGGAATGAGTATTTTTATGAGGTTGATTTTGTCCAAAAAACTTTTAAATACCTTATTTTTATTAGTTAGGGACAAATCAAGGATTTCCTCTATCCTCTCAAGGTCAATGGAGAGGCCATCTTTTGACATAATGTGTCCTAGAAGTTTACCCTCATGGATTGCAAATATGCCATTTTTGGGGTTCAAAAAGACTCTAAAGTACCTACACCTATCAAACACCAACCTAAAATGTGTCATGTGATCCTTTGGATCCTTTGAAAAAATATTTATTTCATCAAGGTAGATGAGCACCATATCATTTATGAGCCCTTAGAAGGGCATGTCCATTTCCCTTGGTAGCCCCTACATTAGATAGTCCAAAGGGAATATTCATATATGTATAAGTGCCCTACTTGGCTGTGAAGTTAATTTTGTGTCTATCCTCCTCAATCTCTAATATCTAATTGTATCTAGAGTATCCATCAAGGAAATATAACATTTGTGAACTTGTAACCCTTTGAAGAATTTGATTCATTAGTCGTAAGGGGTAGTTATCTCTTAGGGACACCTTTTGAGATTTCTAAAATCTACACACAAATGTATCTTCCCATTATTATTCCTTACAAGTACAAGATTTTTCACCCATTAATAATTTTTAATGGGGAAGATAATTTTAGATTCAATAATTTTTGTTAACTCCTTCCTCATAAGAAGCTAAAATTTGGGGTTGACTAGCCTTTATTTTTGCCTCATAATTTTGGCATTCTTTTCCAAATCTATGGTATGTTGGAATAACCTAGGGTCAAAACCCTTCAAATAGTTATATTCCCATGTAAATACGTCTATAAATTCTTAACACAATGCTATGAAAGTAGCCCTCTCTTATTTGGTATTCATCTTGCCTAACTTGAGTAACTTGTCCTTGAATATGTCAACCTTCTTATAGTGTTACTCTTTGGTGGAGATGCTTATATTATCATTAATTATTTGGTTATCCTCATTTAATAAACTCTCTAATTTTACCAAGACCTTATGTAACTTATTTTTCCTCAACTAGACAATCTAATCTCCATATTGATTTTGTAGCATGCCTCGATTCTTTGAGCAGCATTATGTCTCATGTTGTAAGGAGAAAGAAATATGCCTATCACTTTAAAATAATTTAAAAATCACCTTGTTATCAAGGATTTATGACCTATATACCACTTTTATTTGGTATTTATCTTTGATTTCTTTAACCCCATCAACTATATCATATTATGCTCTAAGGGTAGTTAACCATTTTCCAGGTTGATTGGCTTACTTAGGTATGGAGCTAATGTAAAAGGCTTGGAAGTATTCCAATAGGTCCAAAACCCTATGTTTATAGGCCTTCAAGATTATATTCTTGACTACACTTATGAATCTTACCTACCACACCACTAATTCACTACCCTTTAACTTGAAAAATCTTGGTGCCTCTCTTCCTTTCCCATTGTATCCCATGAATTAGGGACTCTTATTATGAAGTATTAGAAGTGAAACTAAACTAAAACCTTAGGGTTTAATAATACCTTTTATTATTAAGGGATACAATCATAACACCTACCTCACTCCCATTCTTTGATCTTGACCCATTAAAAAATAAGTTTCATACCCCTTCAAGTTCTTGACTTGTGCTAGTGAGACTTGGCATCGTAGCTCCTTCTTCATACATGAAATACACACCTAAAACTACCTCTTCAATGGTATTGTAAGGTTCATATCCATGATTATCTACTTCCCACTAATCAAGGATAAAATTTAATATGTCTTATAGTGATTCCATAGCCTCTTGGTCTTTGGGGTGCTCATCCTCATCCAAGATGGTGCAATTAACATTTGATAGTTTGGGCATGTAGGGTTCTAAGTGGAACCTAGAAATAGGTTCAGGGCTTATGGTAAACTTTATCCCATACCTAATCCTAAATACCATGTATGACTAATCAGAAGAGAGATACCCCTCAATTTTAGTAGTCAAATCCCTACACAAACACAAGGTAAAGTAGGAAGGAAGGTCAAATACCATGACAACTTAGGATATGGTATAGTTATGACAAAATTCCAATATTATATTGAGGTCATTAATAACACCTAAAGTCTTGGTATGAGACCCATATAACTATAGCACTCCTTTTTCATTAGATTCATATTTAATTCCCAATTTATGAGCTATGGATTTAGGCATGATAGAAGTACTAGCCCCACTATCTATCATGTAATTATGGACAAGAGAATATCCTATGATAAATGAGACATATAAGGGGGTGGTTTGACTACCTTAGATTCTTGGGACTCATGAAGTTGACTAGAATTAGTAAGAATTATACTTACCCTTTCTACTTGTTTGTCCAAGACATGAAGTTTGGAGAGTTTTTATTGAAGGAGGTTCTTTTTCCCAGAATAAATAAATCATCCCATATAGGGAGAGTAACATGGTCATTATTCATGTATTCCACAATGATAAAATGAGGGATGGATTCCTTGGATTGTAACTTATGGGTAGAAACATTTCTTGGATCTTGTGTAAATTGAGGTATAAAAGGACCCTTTTGATTCTACCTTTCACATCATGCATCTATTGAGTTGGTGATGTCTTGTGAGATGCATATTAAGTGGTAAACCATTGAGGTATTTGAGAAGGTAGAGAAGTTGTCTTAGATTGTCCAAAATTATCATCAACCACCCTTGTGTGGGATACAATTGAATTATCCACCTTGTCTACATTTTAACCTTGATTTGCTACCCATTATTCAAATGAATTCTCACCTTCTTGTAAGTTGATAAATGTAGTTTCAGATGGTTCCTTACTTCCACATCTGTCTTGTTGACTTGGAATCTTATCTTGGGACATGAAGGGACTATCCCCATGAGGCATAGAAAGACCTTCCTTGTGTTTTGGAGGAGGCATATTGCTATGTGATGGAAGAGTAGGACCTTGTTGCATAAAGGATGTTTGACACACCTAACCATTTAGATCCATTGCCATATAATTTGACTTCCCCCATTGAGAAGATGATTGACTCTCTTATGCATAATTTTTTTGAGTTGAAACTAAGGCTCCAAAATTTTTGGTAAAATTAGGATTATAATAGTTGTAAGGCCTTGTGTATGTAATCTTCCCTTGGCCTTGGTGATTTTAGATTGACATGGGTGATAATGAGTTTGGTGGGGTGATTTATAAGGCCTATATGTGGATTATTTTTCCTCTCCAAGGCCACTAACTTATTTTTTTAGGCTTTGAGTAGACCCTCTTTCTTGCCCAATTTGTCCACTTGGCTGCCATCTACCTGATCATGATTGGTTGGGGCTGGTAATGGAGAAATGGTAGAGATGGGGGGTTGAATTTATGATAAAAAAAGGCATGAGGGGTATAGGGATGAGTTTTACTACTATAATTAGGTTCTCTTTTGACCTTATATCTATCTCATAGGATTATAGCAAGGTGTTTATCCCTATTAACTATATCATAACTACCACATCAAAATTTTGAGCCCTTATTAGTAAAAGAAAGCATAATTAGGGGTGGTATTAATTATGGTAGGGGTCCTATCCTAGGTTTTATAAAACCTATAGTTGAAATCTACCATGAATTCTTGGGGGGCTCTTTTGATTGTGATAAGTTATTCCACCAAGGAAAGCTGGTCACTCATATCTTCAAAGTAGTCACACAAATGTTCCCCAAACTCATCCTAGGTATTGATGGATGCAAGTGTTAGGCCCCTATACCACTAGAGTGCCTAACCCTTCAAGGAGGTTGCTAATAGTCTCATACACACATTCTCTTGGGTTACATTATGGACTGAACACAAATTGGTTATGTCTATTATATGTTATATAAGGGTAGTTGAGTTATCTCTTATAAAGTAGGGAATTATTTTGAGGGAAGTAGTAAGTGTTTCATCAAATAGATTAAGGTTTAAGGGGTTGTCACCATTGAGGCATAAAGGCTTGCATTCTAGGCCTAGCCATTGGGGGGATAGGATTCATAGCAGTATTTTTTTGGGTAGAATTAGGAGAGTTGAGGGTGTAAGATTGGTATTGGATCTAGGATACATCTTCCTCCTATCAATGTCTAATGATAATTCAACAAACTCAATGTCCTTACCTTTTGAAGAAGATCTTGTGGCCACCTTTTACATGTAACTTGAGTGTAGATCTTCCATTGATGTACTTGAAGCTTTTAGATGTTCTCCAAGGCTACTAAAGCATACTCTAAATCACTTGAAATTTGGTACCACTAGGTGTGTTAAAACTATTAGTAACCCAAGTTGTACCTTTTGAAGGTGATAGTTATATTATGGTTTAAATTCAGACTAACATGAGATTAGCCTAAAGGTTATGGGTGACCTATAGTTACACCAAACCTTTAGCTTATAGGGCTAGCTCCCCTGATATATCAACTTAAACTCTTCTTATATTACCTATTTATATTGGGATGAAAAGAGATAGGATGAAAACTTAAAAGTAAAACCTACTCTACAGATGGTCATGCACCAATATTCATTTATCCTCTCTTAACTGATGTTTAAACAAACTTATGATTTAATGGAAGACAAAAAATGAATCAAGATTTTTGACACAAAGCTAAACATGATTATTTCATATGGATGTTAGGTGGGAGGTCTATAACTTGAAGGAAAAATAATGTAGGTCTACATAAAACACTATCAATCAACTCACTCTTCAATGCAATTACCACCTATCAAGACTTAACATAACATGTATAGGTAGACAACATAACACTAGGTGAAAGAGAGGACCTATAAAAGAACATGAACTTCATACTTCTCTACAAATCAATAATCCTAACACACACTAATAGTAATGAATAAGTCTATAATATTATTTTCTCTATTGATTCAAGGTGCAAAATATAATTTTGATAGAGCTTTGCTACACCCAGCTGAGGGATGAGAACAAAGGACTCAATGCCTAAATATATAGAGTTGTGCACAAGAGAGAGAAAGTAATCTTGTCCTATAAGTGGCCATTAAGAGGCCATAATGATCATGTAATAGTTACAATAATATATTTCACTTCTTTTTGCATTACTTGAGTGGATAGATGCCTTGAATGAGCTCTTTGTGGAGTTGATATCTAATTTTAGTAAATGTTGACCCATTAAGAGTCTATTCACACCACCTTTATCCAATTACCTCTCCTTTAATCAGTTACCATCATTCAAATAAGTTTAATTAGACCTTGTTCATAAGGTATTAAGTGGTTACCCATGCCTGTACATTGGCCTTGATGAATAAGCCGCCCAAAATCCTTCATAATGTTCATTAATATGTGGTCTACTCACCTTAAATGTAAGTTAAATGTGTCTTAAGATGACTCATTAACTCCAATATGGCCTTCTACACCCATTAGCACCTTCATCTTGTTGGTTAAGGAGGATTTATTATCTAGTAGTTCAGTCTTATACCCATCCACTATTTGGATGATTGTGATAGTTGACCTAGACCTTCAAGTTATCTGAGTAGGCATGAATCATACATAAACCAACCTTTAATATCATAACTTAGACCTTCCAAACATCTCACACTTGTAGATTTACTTTTCTTGCATGATTAGGCCATCTTGACTAGCTTATATAGATTAGCTAATTGGTGAAGGTTGGCACAAACACTTACAGAAAGGTAGGTAAACACTTCATGATTTGAGGAAGTGAAAAAAGCAATAAATAAACACCTCTAATGATTTGGAACCTATGACCAATTTCTACACTTCATCTCCTACTTAAAACCCTAAAAACTTATAGTTTTTGGAGGTGTCCATATAGAATAGTACCCTAACATGAGCCTCCTTTAACTGATAAATATGATCTAAGTGTTTTCTAAGTGATTCCAATTATTTTGGATGTATTTTCTTCTAAATATCTTTGATCAGGTCCTTATTAGGGTTTTAGAGGGGTTTAAGAGTGTCTAAGACTCTTAATGATCATTCATATAGGTAAGGGCCTTAACCTCTGACCTAAATCCACTAAACCCTTGAAAACAAATCCTCTCACATTTCTTGAAGTTATCATCCTCCCATGCAGAAGTTTTATATAGTTGTGAGCATGTGAAGTTTCCTCTCAGGTGAGAAGCATGCATTTTGAGTTGTCTTAGAACAATTCTAGGTCAAAATGGCCAAATATGGATTATTTTCTACAAATCAAAGTGACATAACCCTCTATAAAAACCTAATGATCAATCCCATGAAGGTTTGAGGTATCCTTTGATCTTCATTTTATCC
The DNA here is from genome assembly GCA_037957365.1 of Torreya grandis. Taxonomy (NCBI): domain Eukaryota; kingdom Viridiplantae; phylum Streptophyta; class Pinopsida; order Cupressales; family Taxaceae; genus Torreya; species Torreya grandis. Next base: position 1,850,325 of record JARHVA010002000.1, read on the forward strand.
TCTAATATGACCTCTAAGTGGCATTATCTCAAATGGAGGTGTTAAACCAACATGTCTAACTATAAGGTTTTTGAGTTTTGGCCTTAACATGGAGTTTTGAGGCACCCATCCACTGATATCATCATGGAAATCATCTTTGATGGTCTTCAAATTACATGTGTTGTCATCATTAAGCCATTTACCTTCTATTGTATGCAATTGTGTATCTCACTTAGACACTTAGGACTATCTATAAGGGTAACCAGTTATAAAGGTTCTTGTAGGTGTCCATTGTGAGATCATTTAGCAACTTTTAAATCCTCTCTTACTTCATAAACCCATGGTTTATGCAAACCCTTTTCAATCCCTTGCTTATAGGCTCAAACTAGCTTCCTCGGGTCTGGTCCGTACAACATAACCCCTACATGTGATAATCAATAGGTCATTTGAGTGATCAGAATACCTAATGAGACCTTTAGAACAATTTCATAGCTAAACTACTCCATTTGAATGCATTTTAAGGCAAAATTCTAAGATCAGGTACCATTCAAGGTTTATGAAGGGTTTTGGAGGTCCACCATCTTAATGATGGTTCATATAGTATGGACCTCCAAACCAAAACTTATTATCATGAACCTTTAGCCCACTGACCCCTTCATCTTTCCTAAACAACTTAGGATCACATGCAAAGTGTGTGTGGATATAGGAGTGATATAAGTTATCCCTCAAGATTTTTACTAATCAATTTGAGCATATTAACTTCTTAGTGTTCATTCATAAAATTGGGCCCCTAAACCCCTCTCATTGGTACTTAATTTTACATAATAAAAGGAAACCTAGGACTTTCCAAAAAAAATTAACCTTCACTAAATAACCTTAATTTCTACTAAATGAGTTGTGAAGGTGTTTGAGGGTAGATCAGTAGTCTCTAAGCTTATGGGGGTTATGTTGAAGCTTAAAAACCTTGTGAAGCTTGAGAAAATTAGTATTTACCATACTTGGCATATATGGCTCCAAATGAAATCTTTCAATAAGAACATATTGTTAACTTGGTACCATACCTAGTTTTAAACATTAAATATGTCCAATTGGTTGAAAAATATCCTCTAATCCTTGAAATAAAGTCCCTTGATAGGCACATGGCAAAATAGGGAAGTCAATCCATTACTATGACATCTTGTTGAATGGTAACATTTGGGCAAGCATTTAATGTCAACTTTAGATCCTTGATTATTCCTACTATCTTCATTAGTGACCTATCTAATTGTAATACTCCCTTGGTATTCATCTCATAGACAAGACCCAACTTATTTTTAATTTACTTGAGCATAATAGTGATATTATCCCCACTATCTACCATATAATTATGAACTTAGTAGTTACCAACTATTAAATAGAATAAAATGGAGGAGTTTTGTTTGATTTGGCATTGGTTTTGTCTACCTTTATCATGTTATGTACCTACTGATTAGGTTTCTTAGTAGGTTGATCTAAATTGGCCAAGACAGCTCCTTGTTTCTTAACTGGTTCTTTAGACACCTTAAGATTTGAAAGTTTTTTAATGAGCATGTCCTTTTACCCTAGAATAGTAAGGAATATCACATGTTGATGCTAACATTTGATTTCCTCATTTGATATATTATGTTGAATGAGGCTCCACTAACCTTTGACTACAACTTTTAAACCGCTGGTTTTTCTCTAATTAGGGGAATTTGGGGAGCCTTCTCTACCTCTGCATTCTGGTTCCTCTATGTTATAGTGATAACAGGTTGATCCTTGACACTCTTGGGAAAAAAATTGGGAACACTAGAAGCATTATTCATATCTTGATCTTCCTCAATTGCTCTTCTTTTAGCTCTAGTCAGAGATGCAACTTGACCATTTGTGTTACTAGTTTCACCAACTTAATTGAATGAAGTATCATCATCTAATTGCCAATTAACATTGATGGCATCAAGATACCCTATAAATTTTTGAGCCTCTCCTTGAGATGCCATATTCATATTTTAGTACTAACCACTTTGAAGAGAGAACTCTTCTTGTGCCATTTGTGGCATAGCAATATCCTATGATATTAAGGCTTGGTTTTGATTAGCATTTGATTTAAATGGTTGCCAACTTGAATATAGCATCAAGTTGTGTTTAAGAACAATATCTTTTGAATTGTAAGGTACATTAGGATCAAGGGCTACATATG